>PVIH01002555.1:0-185533 GCA_004025045.1 Sigmodon hispidus
GCAAATCAAAACAACTTTGAGATACCACCTAACACCTGTTAGATTGGCTAAGATAAAAGGCACAGATGACAGCCTATGCTGGAGAGGATGCAGAGCAAGGGGAACACTCCTCCATTGTTGGTGGGATTGTAAGCTTGTTCAGCCACTTTGGAATACAATATGGAGGTTTCTCAGAAAATTGAGAATCAATCTCCCCAAGAACCCAGCAATACCACTTCTGGGTTTATACCCTAAAGAGGCACATTCACACTCCAAAGGTATTAGCTCAACTATGTTCATAGCAGCATTATTTGTAATAGCAAGAACCATATTTTAATCAAAAGGAAAAGACATTGCAAGTATAACATTAAATCAGAACAAAGTGAAACCAATTCAATAAATATTCTTTTTTTCTTTTGTGAACCCAGGGTTCTACCCATACTAGTCAAGTGCTTCACCTCTAAACCAAATCCATAGTCTCCAAAAAAAAAAAAAATGCTTTTAAACATTGACTTCATGTCAACGGTTGTCATTGATTCTGAAGATTATACAAAAAAGAAAGTTGTGTGTTCTCATGCACACACATGTATAAGTGTGTGTATATGTTTATGTGGTAGGTATTCACATGCATGTATGTGAACACACAGAACCTGAAACTCTGGTGATTCAGCTAGGCTGGCTGGCTGACAAGCTGCAGAATCCTCCTGTTCTCCTCCTTGATGCTATGAAAACAGGCATACTCCATCCTGTTGTCTGGCTTTCTTATGTGTGTGCTAGGAATCAAACTGAGACCTCATGCCCATGTGTTGGGTTGACTGGCTGCATCAGATCCTCAGCCCCAAACAACAGAGAGAAAGTTCTGTTTTTCCCAAAGCTGATGTGCTTATGAGAAACAGATACAAGATTAGTTCATGTCTACAAGGAAGATAAAATGGGGCATTAGGATGCAGGGTGACAGTAGGTATGAGAAGACCAAATGAGACCTCTTTTGAGAATACTTCAGAGAAAGGCGACAAGGACCCTAAAGTGACAATGACCTTACCCTTGGTTAGGAAATGAAAAGGTCCAGAGAAGGTGGAGAAGGTGGACAGAGGCAACTCAAGGTAAACCACATACTTCAAAGTCAAGACTCTGCGTGCTATTTTAAAATCAACAAGAACTTGCTGGTCTGCATTACACAGAAAAATGGGGTTAACTTGGTGCTGTGCAATGCTAATGCTAAACACCCAATGCTAAACAGAATTGCTCAAACCTATACTTTTGTCATTCCACCAGAAAAATACAAGGAGATCTTTCTGAGTCTGGAACAGGGAACCCCAGAGACCCAGGCTCTCCTCAAGTGCTGTTTTTTTTTTTTTTTAAGACACCCCTATCATAGGCACTTACCAATTCAGAACAGCCACCCATGCTGCTGTCCTGCTGAGATACCCATTCCTGAAATCTCTCTGTGTTGGAGCCAAGTATTACCCAAGCTAGGATCTACCAAAAGACAGCTCTCTGTAGCTCTTTGGAAAAGAAGAGGTAAGGTAATCTGAAGAGGAGAAACTGGGAGCTTTATTGCCAATGGTCTAGCAACTACATGGGTTCTTATAAAATTTCTTCAGTGAGGCATTGAAAACATTACAAGCTCCATAGTAAACAGTTAAATTATTTGAATCAAAATATAATGTAAAATACAAAACATCAAATGCTATTATAAACTAGTATTGAACTTTGTGGCATGTTTCATTCTGATACTAATAGACTTTTGTAAAACTTTAAAAGGTTTTCTTGCATGGAATCAGTACAATGTCATTTTTTTCCTCAAGCAAAAGATAAACTTCATGAACCATACATTTGCCATTTCCGTGAGATTAAAATTTTCGTAAACGTGCTCTAAACCTGGCAGACAGCCATTGTGCTCAGTCACTAAAACAGGTGGCACTTCTATCAGGAAGGTTCTCATTCCTTCTCAGAAATGTAGATTAGCATTCCTAATTTCACACAGTCCCATCATCTAACACCAGCATGGGGTTGGGTGGGGACACAAGATTCCTTCCCTCTCCACTCTTGAGTGTTAACTCCAAACCTCTTAGGAAGCCCACCGGTTTGCAACTACCAAGGCTTGAGGGACTTATGGCCTTGCCTCAAAAGACTTTGAAACATTGTATCTTGTACATTGCCCAAACACTGTGCCAGTCTATGCTCCAAAGACAGGTAGGTGAAGAGATCACAATTAGAGTGTGTTCCTAAGGGTTTCAGATAATGTAGGAACACATATGTAAGTATATACCACATGTGTGTGCACACACATACATACCAACACACTCCCACACGGAAAGGTACATATTCTAGAGAAAAGGTCAATAATTGACACTAAATCCCTAGTGTAGCAACACCATTTCCACACTTTGGAACATAAGAAGAAGACAGGTTTTGAAATGTTGTTCTAGAAGTTTTAAATATTTGAATTGTATGTTAATATTTAATAATTAAGATATACTCAACTTCTTTTTTAAAAAAATTTCCAAAGAACCCTGGAGCTTCACACTTGCTTTTCTAAAGAAAAAAAGAAAATTCCCTCAGGCTGATTAGCAGCCCTTCCCTACAGATGGAGAAACTTGGCTTTCCAAGTCCCTACGGTTTCTGTTGTTAACTGATTCCCTCTGCATCATTAATGGACAATAATGGCCTTCCAGTTGTGGCAAGTCCTGTTTGTCAGTAAAGTGCCACATTTTCCCAAGTATCAGGTTATATAGTAGACACTCTTGGAGCAAGCATGCTCAGATACTAGAACGTCTGATACCTTTCTGGTCTTTAGATGAATGGATCAGGTACACCCTTAGGGAGCTCAAGGCTACCTAAGAATATGAGCGCTTCTAGGACTATAGTTCCTATCATTTCTGCCTGCTTTTCCCCAAAGCAGAAGGAAGAACTGGGGGTCTAAGCGTTCAAGGAGCCGACAATGCCAACAGAAGACCACCTGCTTCCATCATTGCCTTTCCCCTTGCTTGGACTCAACATGCTTTCTTCCATTTTCAGGGCTTATATGCCTAAGCCTTTTCTGTTTATTTGTGAGACACCAAATAATACAATGTCCACTTTCCTTAAACTATAACCATCTAAAATTCAAAACAATAAAATAGCAGTATAAACTAAACCATAACATCTAAAATTCAAAACAAAAAAATAGCAGCATATACACAAAATATCTTCTAGTGGCAAACATTGCCATCACATCAAGCACAAGGTACTTGGGGTAAAGTATAAAGTGTTCCTTCAAGTTTGAAAAATCCCCAGTTCTCCACCAGAAGCATTTATAAACTAGCTAAGATCATAAATCAGTGAGCCAGGCACATCTCAAGGTTAGCATAGGACCAGAGATCTTAGGAGAAATTTCAGCTACTTGCCAGCTCTTTGAGCATCTTTGTGTAAAATGGAAGAAGGTGCCAGTTCCTCTGGGCTAATATAGGCTCCCATCACAGTGAGCAGTTTGACTAGTTGAGTATGTCTGCCTTTCTACTTCTACTCATCCCCTGAAGCCCAACCTACTTGTTCAATGAATAATCTGCATAAATAGATGAAACCATACAATCCTGGAAGCTGATTTTAAATCCAATGCAAAAGAAATAAAGAATCATATAAAATTCAGTGAAGGAATGTACCTAACAAGGATTAAAAGGACATGAAAGCTTGAGGTTTTCTTCTTCTTTTGCTTCTCCTTCTTCTCCTCCTTTTTTTTCTAGTGACTACTGGATTTTTTTTAATCTCTTGCAAAGGAAAAAGTCAGTGAGTATCATATAAGATCAAGAGAGGTAAAAATGAAATCTAAGGTTCAGGTACTCATTTTAATCTCTAAGATCATTCTGTCCCGCAGCACTTGCCTCCCAGATGTGTAGATATACAAAACATTTAGAAAACTAATTCCTCATATGCTTAGGAAAAAAATATAAAAACCTGCATCAACATGTACTTATTATACTGAATTTAAAAATTAAAAATATATTCTCTTTCTTCCCCTCATAGATAAACAGTGCACCCAGGCCACTCCCCCTGCTTGATCATGGAAGGTGAATTTCAACATGTAGTCCCAGTCTTTCTGGCCAGTCATTTTTCCTGTTCTGTCTCATCAATGGCTTGCTTCTTTCCCTTCTTGAGACCTGGGTGACCTGGGTTTTCAGTGGCAGGCCTGATGCCCTGGTTCAGCATGCTCATCATTACAGTCTTCTGTGCTATTTAAATCTGAAAGGTAAACACTTAACACCAAATTGATTTTCTCTTGGCCTACTGGAAGCTCATATGTCAAGTGCCCTTTGACTCTTTAGAAAGGATGGCTAGAGCCAAGTCTCCAGCCCCTGACATGACCCAGTGATTCCTATTAGAAATATAAACAGACCTGCCCTGCCCTCCAAAGAGACAGAGCTATCCCTACCCTCTCTAGAGAAAGTGATTTTGAATTGTGTATGGCCTTGCTGAGAGAATTTTTATTGAGGAGGTAATGTCTTATGGATAATGAGTATAAAGGAAATATTAAGGAGAAAAAGATTTGTTTTGTCCACTTGAAGTATTTTTTTTTATTATTAGTCATTTTCTGATTTTATTCAAACTGCAAATACTCCAAACACTGGTGGAGGTAGCATGCACATAAAATTATACTTTTCATAAAATAAAAGCTATCATAAGAAAGCTTTGCCTATCTAAATAAAAAGGGTGGTAGCTCTTCTGCAGACTGAGGGCCAATACTCTGCACTTGGTGATGAGGGTGTGGTTTCATCTTTCTCAGAAAATCATTGCAGTTGGACAGGTTGTCATAAACAGGACCTTCTGGCAGGTATAGACCTGGGATTACATGGCAATGTTTCACAGGTAATACTATGTCCAATATCAGGAGAGACAGGGCATAAATGGTGGGAAAACCATGAGATAGGAGCATCACCAACACCTGCTGGCCCTGAAGAGAAAGTGCTTTCTTTGCTTCTAGTATCCACTTTCTTCCTGCCATGGGAACTGAATGAAATCCCTTCCTTTTTGGAAAAGAAACGTGGGGAACTTATCACGTCTTAGCAGGTAGACACTCTTCATTGCTTACCCTCTGCTTCCTCTCCCTCCCTTCTTTCCTTTCTATGCTGGCCCATCTCCCTGCATTTCTGTTTTTTTTTTTTCCCCCTTCTGCGTATTCCTATGACCTCCATTTTATACTCCCGCCACTCTGACCACACAGGTGTTCCCCAGTCCTCTCCTAAAGAGCCTCTGGGGTGGCTCTGCTACTTTTGTTTGTGGTGGAAGAAGCAAGTGCAACACAGAGAGAAGGGATGGCGAGGAGCTACTGGACTCAGCACTCAGAGACAGGTTACAGAACCCATGGGAAGGTGAAATAGCGATAAAACCTAAAGGATTCCCAGCAGCCATTACATCTGAGAACGGAGTGCGTGCGGGGTCAGAACTGAGAGTCAGCTGACCAGAGAGCCCAGCAGGACACAGATGGGCAAGATAGAACAGAGCTGCAGAGGGAGGCCCAGAGAGAAACAAGCAATAGAAAGCACACTGTAACCTACATCAAGGAACCTCCTACCTCTGCTACAAGAGAAACAAAAAGCCCTAAGCTCCGTAAAACTGCGATTTGCCTACTCAGTCAGGAGACCCTGCAAGAAATAAAGTCACACTCTAAGACAGACCAGGATAGGACAATGATAATGTAAGACAAAGGGTATGGCTAGGGAGAAAAAGTGAACATGAAAAGTCATGGAAAGAGAAGAAAAAATCAGACCAGACATGAACAGAATCTCTGTGTTAGAAATGTTATTTTTTTATTATTGTGGTTATTATTAATGGGAGATAGGTACATGCACCAAGGCACTTTTGTGGATGTCAGATAACAATGTCATGGAGCTCTCTACTTACACCTAAATCTACAAGGATTCTGGGGATCAAAGATGGGCCACTTTGGTTTATGCAGCAAGCATCTTTATCTGCTCTTGCAGGCCTTTCAACAGGTTTTAGTAGAGAAGAACCCCAGAAAGTGATACCTAGAACACAACCTTCCATATTGGATGTTTTCATCATTGAGCTTTATGACTCTCATTTCTAGTGTCAGGTCCATTTTATTCAATTAATATCCCTATAAAGTCCCAAGTTAACAATCTCCTGAATCGTCTGCTATAATAAAAGGATTAATTAGTGCCCAGTGGGCAGGGTAGGAAAGTGGCACCTACAACATAGCTTTCACAGGGTCAATTCCAATCTAGGAGGCTCTATTAGGATTGTCACAAATTCCAGTCTGCCCAAGACAGCGCCCTAGAATGAGTATTAATAGCATCCTTTGTTATTCTCAAAAGGTCTTGATTTGCATGCTGAATTGCATAGTCTCTTTGATATGTGCCATGCAACAAACAAATTGTAATCCATTATGGGCATCATAAAACATGTCACTGGCTGCATTCAGTAGAAAATTAAGAACTGAGGGAAAGTTATAAATGTAATTACTTAGAAACTATCTTCATGAAATCTGTGACAGATAAGCAATGTATAAGGGAAGACAAGAATACAAATCAACACAGAAGAGGAAGAAGCAGTAAAAGGAAAAAATGCAAGCTTGAACTTCAATTCCATTTTTCTCCTGCACAATGGCTGTAAGACTTGATCAGCAAAGATATGTGAAAAGCAATCTTGGAAATAATTCTTTAGCAACAGTTTTTAACATTTGATTTGTACAAAAAAATTTATTCCAAAGACAAGGATTTAAAATCTAGCTGTCTATGTTTAGGAGAGAAACAGAGAGAAAGCACTGTTAGCAGCCTTTGTCATAATAAAAATCTAGTGTGTTTCATTCCCTGATATTCATCCTATTTTCTTGCAATATAGGATGGCCAGGCTGGAAGCCACATTGGGCACCAGGTATCATGGGTATTAATCACTAGCAACTGGTTATATAAAAGATTAATATTTATTAAGGGGGTTATATGAAACACTCACTGATACAAAAGATTGAACCGTAGGGCAATTCCTGCAAAGTTGGACTGGTTACCTAGTGGCAGTGGGTCTGGTCCTCTCTCCAAACAGGAAGGAGAGACAGCAGCATATGCCAGTCTTAGAGTGGCCTGACCACGCCCCATACATGGGTCCTCAAGACCTAAATGACACACCTCTAGGTCAAGGTAAATAATCCCTGATTCCCACTACATCATTTTGTCTCTCTAACTTCCCTCAGCGCATCTGCTGTAATTCGAATCGTGTCCAATATTCTTGGCTATACTCACCAGCAATTTTACCGATGGTCTGTCCTGATCCTGTACTCTCACTCAGGCCTTACTCCTCTTTTCTCTTAATTCTCTATTCAAATGTGTACAGGCATATGCCACTCATTGTCATCTTTGCTTATACCTTTTTTTTCAGACCTTATATTCTTGAGATGCATCCCTGTATGGCTTGACCAGCCCATTTTTCACAATTGAATTTCATTTTGTGTTTAATTTTTGTAACTACATGAAAAAGTCATGCTTTGTTTTCTCTTTACCATTACAAATATTGCCACTGTACACACTTTTGCACACCTTCTGGTCCACAAATATACACATTCCACCTAGGAATGGAATTGCTGACACACATTCTTCCATGTGTTCAATTTTTATATAGATGCTAAAAATAGTCTTCCAAAGTTAAGCTACCAATTAACATTCCCATCAACAGCTGTTTTGACTACTCCACATTCTTGACAATGTGTGGCATTGTCAGCTCTTCCTTTTTGCTATTCTGGTCTATGTGAAATGGTATCAATGTAAAATTGTAGTTTTCATTTGCGTATCTGGTGACTAATGAAGTTAAATTACCAGATTTCTTAGACTTTCAACTTATACCAGTCTTTGGACACTAAGCTCTCCTCTGGAAACCATCTGTCAGTGATGCTAAGGTAAGAACCAAGGGTATTTACATTCAATAAACTTAAAGCAAACCTCATCATCTCTTGGTCTTTATCATTGTTCACAGATTATTTTCACATACATCTTGAACTCTTATACAGGTTACCATGGTGACTGCCTCTGTTGCTCCTACAGTAGTTAGTCTTATCCATTTCATCCTTATAAGCATGCCTTTGGATGCAGTAGACAGTCCTGCTAGCTAAGCCCCTTGGGTTTGGTCAACTTTATACAGCATTAGACATACCAGGGAAGAGGGAATCTTTAAGAAAGCATCCATAAGTTTGACCTCTCAACAAGCCTATGGGGAATTGTCTAGATTAACCATTGATGAGGGAGTGCCCAGATACTTTTGTGTAGTTTCATTTCTGGGCAGGTGGTCCTAGGTTGTATTCAAAAAGCCAAGTGAGCAAACCAGGGGAAGCCAGCCGGTAAAGAGTCAGCTTCTATAGTTTCTGTTTCAGTTCCTGCCTCCAGGTTCCTGGCTTGTTTGAGTTTCTGCCTGGACTTCCCTCAGAAACAGACTGCTACCTATCACTGTGAGATAAATTTAAACTGTCTTGCTGAAGGTTGAGTTTGGCGGTGGTGTTTTATCACAGCAAAAGAAACACAAACCGAGATACCTTTATTGTGTGAGCCCCTTCATAACCTCGCAGTCCTAAAGATTTCAGTCTCTTGCTACAAAATAAGCATTGCCACTTCTAAAACAATCACCTAGGAAGAAAATCTGAGGTCAAGATCCCTGCATATTTCTCACCTGTGTGACAAAGTCTGAGTTATCTGGCCTCTTCTTGTTCAATTTTTTACCTAAAAATAAGAATGTTTCTTACCTTATACCATTGATGTGACATTTAAGTTATGTGTAAAGAAATTTCTGGCCCAATTTCTGAGAAACATTGTGTGCCTGGCAAATATTAATTGTTTTCCTTCCATTTCTCCTCTTATAGCTCTACCATTATTCATCATTTCCCTTGAGGCAGTGAAACAGGAGGGGAAAAAATAGCAAAAAAAAAAAAAATTGCTTGGATTTTGCAATCAGACACACTGTGACTTAAAACCTGGTGTTTACCATTGACTAGCTCAATTATGAACTTCCTTAAATCAGTTAAATTAGTTTCTTAATGTCTAAAAAGATCTGGGGGTGTTACATACAGAAGTGTAAGGCTGGCACGTCTCTCTGGCTGACTATAGTGCTGGATTACCGATCTTAAAATAGGGGTTCACAGGGTACATCCATTCCCTTATACTTAAGGCATAAGATTTATTTGATTGGCTACTGGCTGTATAGTACTTAAATTGTCTAGAGTTACGTATTAAGATAACTTTCTGTGAAATTCTATAATTCAGATTTCATTTGATAAAACCAGCAGACACTGGGCAATCATATTCATCTTTGCTCCAATCACCTGGGGCTTAACTGGTACCATCCTCCACATTAGGCTAGTCACTTCTGGTCTGCTGCACTCTACTCCCCTCCCCAACCTAGCAACATCCCCATGGTCTTCCACATTTCTATTTTCTTCCCAGCCAGTTTATATCCCCCCTCATTAAAATCACCTTCATAGAACCCTATCAGTTTGTTTTGATACCAACATTTTATCTTACAAGTTATTTATTAATAGTATATTTTACAAATATAAGCCAGCTGTTCTGTAGATACTTAGTTACAATCATCTACTTCTTAAAACTTCTATCTTAGTTTCCCATTGCCACTCTAAGGAATGGCGGCAAACTGAGGGACTTTAAGGCCTACAGATTTATCCTGCAGCTCTGTTCTCAAAGACCCAGGACCTCATTTCATCTGTTTACACTAGATATGGACAGAAGTGCATTTTCCTCTGAAGGCCCTAGGTGAAAGTTTATGTTCATCCCCATTTCAGCCTCCAGAGGTACCCTTAGGTCCTCGGGACATGGCCATCTTTCTCCAGACGAAGAGTCAGCAGTGCTGATGAAGTATTCTACATGCCATAATGCCTTGGCTCATTATTGTCTTCTTTTCCTACTTTAGGGTCCCTTATGAGGACACTGATAACCTTCCACATCTCAAGGTCAGCTGATTTTCAACCCTAATGCCACCTGCATTTGTATGTCTTTCCCCCTTACCAGGTAACAAAGCATGTCCACGTGGTCTAGGGATTGTGCTACCTACATCTTTGGGCAACCACTATTCTGACTACCACAGACCCTAAAAGATCCCAGATGTTGGTTACAAGATAATACTGCTAAACATAGTCCTTCAGTTCAAAAACAAAGTCAAACCCCAAACACAAACAACTCAGATGCTGTAGCTAAGCTAGAGTAGAGCTGTCTCCAGTGAACATCGGTGTCTGCCACCCCCCCACACACGCTGACATTTTGAGTTGTTAGGACAGGAGGAAAAGGGAAGCAAACAGGAAGGAAGTTTCCGGTGCCTCTGGGCTTAGGATAAAGAAGGAAGAGTAGAGATGCAAAGAAGCATATCAAAGAAATGCCTGGAGTCCTTTAAATCTCTGCAAAGCTCTGAATAAGAACCCAATCTGAGAGTCATCCTAAAGGAACACATGAATATTCCACCGTGTCTGAGTTTTGACAATGCTTTCCTTAACCACTGGGGAAGCTCATCTGACTTACAACAGAACCAGAATTAAACAGGATGAAGCAAGAAAAACACTTGAGGGTATGATCACTGCTGTCTCTTCTCCAAAGACAAGCAGGGCATCGTTTCCAGGCTTTTTAAATATAAGCCAAATCCAATATTTGAATACCTTCAATAAGCTGGGGTACAGACTCCAATCACCTCAAATTTTTACATAATAAACCCCATAAGTTATAAATACTCTTAAAAAGAATTAAATACCTTTTTTCCTAAAGGCATCATTTATAGTGAATCCAATAAATTCTAAATATATTACTGTGCATTTTATCTTACTGCTGAGCATGTCTGACATTATATAGAAAGTCAACTAGGAAATCTGTTTCATTCTTAGGAATCTGGCTTTTCCCTTTTCCTAACCAACCTAATTCCATATCCCATAATACCTTATCCTTTTTATTTCTAAACTCATTAACTTGCTCCTCCTCTGTGCCCTGGGCATCATTTTATAACACCTCACAGTGTGGATATTTATTAAGAGACATTTTTGCTGGTTCCATGAGGATGGGGTAAATAATATCCTTCTTTCTTCCACACTTGAGTTCCAAGCATGGACCATACTTATTTGTACCAACCACTAACATGTTGCAAATATAAATACAGATCTAATAACCAATTTATGTATATGTAGGAACACTTATTTCCTTATTTTACAGATTAGAAAGGTGGCATAGAAAAATTCATTAGTTTGTTTGTCCATAGAGCAATTAATAACATGTTTAATGTGCAAGGCTATTGTTTAAAGGGTAGTCACCTACAGTGACCTGCTACTTTTGGATTAATGCAATCAAGAGGCATCTTTTCTTACAGGATATCTGAACTGATTACAAGGCACAGGGCTCTTCAATGACATCAACTTTCAACATCTCAAGCAGCCTTGCTCCAACCCTCACGCCCAACCATGACTCCTCTGAGGGCTGAAGAGACAATGTAAAATATTTCATGGTGCAACAAACTGCTCTGAGTACTACATGACGAGTGACCCACAGCACCCCATGACGTCATTGTTAATGTCATCCCCAATTTAGAGAAACAAGAAGCAAGGGTAGTAAAGAAAAGTGGTAGCTCAGAGTTGTTATGCATTATTATATGATGTACTTTGAGCATCTCACTCCCATACCCCTCTAGGCTCACCTATACTCACAAAGACCCTTTGGCTGCCCCTACATCATTTTCATCCTATTTTCACTCATGTATATCAATCCATTACTTGAGCCATCATAAATTTCTAAGGATATTAAGTTTTATCGTGTTTCTTCCATGATCAAATTCTGTCCATAGCTTCCACCATTCTCCTCTAGGTGAGTTCAAAACTCTTTCCTGTGGCTGGGCAGGCTGCTTACAATATGACCCTTCACTCCTCCTTCCTCTCCTTCTCCTCCTCACTGCAACCAATGACAGCACTGTCGAGCACTCTGCTCTGTTGTTGGCCTCAGATGTCCTTTCCAGAGCCAGGACATCTCTCTTCCTCTTTCATTACCCAACTCAGCCTAATGTTCTCTCAACAGCCAATCTGAATCATATCCCCAGTGGACCTCACACTCCTCACACTTCACGCTTTCCTTCATAGGAATATTGCACCTATTGCACATGCTCAACCAATACAGTGTCCCCAGTAACAGCTTTCACTATGTCAAAGACACTGTGCATTGGGTTAATTAACTTTGAACTGTAAAAGCAAATAAATTTCTCCACAGGCTTCCACTTCCACCAAAGTGCTTGTTTCACCTACTATAGCCATCTGACTACTTCTCTATGCCTCATTAGATTAAAAGTATTTTAAGCACTATAAGGTCAAAGAATGTAATGATTTTGACCTTATGACTGATCCCTAGCATTAAGCAGTGTCCAGCATCAGTGGGCAACCAAACAGCAGAGAATAAATGAGCAAACAAACATTGGAAGCTGCCCCTTCAGCACAAAATTGCCTTTCATTACATCAATGAGTTGTTTTACTTTAACCAATTCAAGGAAATAGAATCTCTATGAAATTGAGCGAAAGCCATCAACTGTGAAATCTCACCTAGCCTTGTTCACTGTAACAGGAGGCCAGGGCACAAGCTCAGGCCTAGGTGAGAAAAGGATTGCCAGTTTAGTCAAGTGCCTTATAATAAACCACAAGGACACAAGTTCTCCTGAACTGATAGCTGAGTGACTTTCCATTATTGGGGGGAATGAATTCCTCAATAATAAGACCTGATGGGATAAAGGAAAACACTGTCCCCAAGAGGACCATCTGCTCAAAGAAAGATCTAGCCTTTCTAAGTGCAATATTTGAAGTGGAGAGAACAGTAGGGCCATACTCTGGCCCCAGAAAGTTCTCATAACTTGAAACGAGGACCAGGTGATCCCAAAGCCCTAGAATAGGACTGTGGTTTTTGACCTCTGGGTCAAGGTTGCCAGGTGAATATGAAGGAATTCCATAACAGTTCAGGAACCCAAAAAAGATGAAGCATAAACAGCTTTTATGGTGACTATTGTAATCACCAAACGTTACAAACACATAATCATCTCACACAACATTAATGCCATTGTGCATTCTCACCAATGTGTCAGGTTGATGAAACTTCATGTCATCAGACTTCCTTTTCCATCCAAAGACTAGTTTGTGTGTTGTTTTTCTCTTTTTGGGGGAAGGGGAAGTACTCATGACTGAACATAGTGCCTTGAACACACTAAGCAAGTGCTCTACGGCTGAACCATATCCTCACCCTCCTTTTTACTATTTGAGACCTCCTCACTATGTTACCCAGACAGTCTTTGGACTCATCCTGTGACCCAGACCTTAAACTTGAAATCATGTTGCCTCAGCCTCCAGAGTAGCTGAAATTATAACCTGTGTCACTGGGCCTAGAGCACGTGAATGCCCATATTCTACATATGAGCATCTCAAAGTTTGTCTGATCCATGGAATCTTGCAGTGGCTTTCTAGCTGACACTCTGTCTCCAGCATCTCAGTACCAAAACTGGTCCTTACTATAAATCATACTGATTTGACATGGCTTGGCTTATTCCCTCAGGATCTATGAACACCTTACACATAATTAAAAAACTAAAAGTACATCATGTTGATGGTGGCTCATGCAGGCACAATACTTACTTAAAGCCACTGTATCGAACTTGACTCCTCACTCTGTGCCTGCCACACCGAGGCACATCTCAGGCAGCAGTAACCACTCTCTCCCTGCTGCTGTGCCTGGAGCAATCAAAACACTCATGCATGACTTTCTATTTCTGACTATTGTGCCTGCCAGTGGGCAATATTCCCCTTTGGCACAGAATTTGGAACAGGCTGCTTTTGGAACAGTTTTTAAAAACTGTAGTGAGGGAAATACCTTAAAAATCATTCAACCACACAAAGTCATTTTGTCTATTCACCTCATCACTGGGGTTTTATTTTTAGGAACATGTTCCTAAACCAGTGCTTTACATCTTAGGAAGCACGGTTGATATGATTCCCTTTGTCTTTATCTTTATTTCCAGTGTGATATTTTTGGCCTCAAGAGTTACCTTCTCTAGGCAAAGAGATGCTGTCCTAGAGATAAATGAAACCTGGTTAGAAAAGGAAGTGAGTCCACAGATCCATCTAAGAAAGCCCAGCGCAGTTGTGAGAACCCACTCTTGTAAAGATGTCGTGAGTCACATATATCTGAAGAATGCTGAGTAAGTGGATGACTTATGAGCTCAGGGCACGATGTGACAACATCTTTTCCCCACATACCGTAATCATTTCTATAAATACAGTCCTTTGGGGACACACGGTCCCTATGTAGAAAGCGCTCTTTGAACATTCAAAGATCTTTGAGGAAAAGCCATTGTTGCAACTATTCAGAGTTTGGAGTAAGTTAGCAAACCATAGTCCTTCCACCACACCCCACTCTGGGCTTGCCTTGTAGACAAAGCATGGGTTGGATTTCAACCTCTCTTCTCCATGGCTTTATTACTCATCATGTGAACCAGCACTTGGATTGATTTCTTTGAAACAGTGTGGTAGTAGTTATTCTTCCATCCATCCACCTTGTGCTTCAGGCATAAAACTACAGGAAAGACATTTGGGCTCTAAAGATTTAAAGCTCAAAATGAGAAGTCTCTTCAGAAAAATGGCTGTTGGTCTCCATGAGTTAATATTACACGTAAACATACAAAAGAGGGTTGCTAAATTAAAATATGCCTAGGGCTGGTGAATATTCTGGTCACTAAAATATGGGAAAGTCATGAGTGCCAGAACTTATATAAAGGCTTCCCTTGGAGAAGGGAACTAGTTTGCTATATAGGCTTGATGATGGTCAAAAGGATAAAGTAAGGGAGGCTGTTGATAACCAATAAAAGACTGGTATATTATATAACCAGCCAACCATGGGCCTCTATCATATCAAGGAAATATTATACATCCTCGGTGCATTGACATCAGCCCAGGCTTTGTGACTTATTTTAGAAACAAAAAGGAACAGATAGGATATATGCCCCTTCCAAGCAAAGCTTGCTCTGCCTTGCTAACTATTCAGATTTGGGTTTGTTTATGAGTACAGCCTCACATCCTAGGCCAGCTGCCATGGAAGTTAGTGAAGAATAAAGATAAAAACAACGAAGTATTAAACTTAATGAATAAATTGGTGCTAAATTTAAACACATACACACGCACACACTCAGTGGTGGTCTAGATAAGTTGCCCAGTTGTAAGGAACTCAATATGCTCTTATGGAAGACCCAGGATTGGTTCTCAAAACCAACATCAGCTGCCCAGCAACTGCCAGTAACTCTAATTTTATGGAATTCAACACCCTTCTGTAGCTCCTGAGGGCACTGTATTCACACACACATACCTATACACATATACATAATTAACATTTTTGAATATTTTAAAAGAAAAGAGCATATACCATAATAACAGGAAATTGCTGCATAACATTAATTTTTATATCTATGTGCCCAGCATTATGATAGCCATACCTCACTTAAATCTCATAGAATCAGAACTCAAAAACATTTGATTACCACCACAGTACATACTCTTTGCAATTTTTCTAAATAACTCATGAAGTTGGTAGTTGAGTTCCTGTACAGATAGAGGAAATGGGGTTAATTCAGCAAGCGTGTTCTGTTCAAAACATACATCTCCAAGAAAGGTCTTCCTTCAGTCATGGTCTTTGATCAGCAACAAAGAATGCATGCTGTCTGAGCCCTCTGGGCTAAGTGTTAATGGGATTGAGGCCTTGGGGTACCCGATTGATCAGATAATTTATGCTATCTACACTATTCCTGGTAGATGCAAGATACCTGGTTTTTGAGAGCTAGAATCCAATCTGAGTAATTGAGGGAATTCATATATTTGCTAAACCACACAACTAACCCCAGTGAAGGTCGGCACACCAGAACTCCAGGGAGCTCCTGTAATTCACAATCCGTTACCTGTGCCTTGGAGAATTGAATCCATCTGTTTAGCTTCCCTGGGAAAGAACTTTTGGAACCATGTGTGAGTTTCTCTTGAACTTTGTTCCACCAACCTTTGCCCTTTCTGGTATTAATCTACATCTTTTTTTGTCATAGAACCTCACAACTATTAGTGAAAGCTTTTTGAAGTCCTTTCAGTGAGTCAGCAAGCCTCATGGTGGGCTTGGAAGACCCCAGTATAAAATAGAACATGAAACAAGCACCAAGGATGACCCCAGATTTTGAATCCCACCTCAATCAAGAAATGCTGTCTCCAAAAGTAAAAATGGAAAAGTTATGAAGACCAGTGAGTTAGCTCTAGGGTGGGACAGAGAAGTGGTGGTGGCAAGTGTAGAGCAGATGGTAAATTTGATGGATGGCATGTGAAATCTGGCTTTAATATTCAGGTAGGAAGAGTTCAGTGAGCAACAGGAAACATAGGGCTTGAGCCTATCCTAGCAGCTCAACACTGCAATATAATTTGTCATTGAAGACATGAGGATGAAGCATAGTATTGAGAAAAGAGATGACAGATTGAGAAAAAGATCACAAAGGAGGAGTAGGGATGTAAAGTCAAAGGCCCCAGGCTGTCAGTGAGAAGACAGGCAGGTTTTACCTGTTTCTAAGTCACCATAAAGGATGATCTGCTCACATTTTTATGTAAATTTATATGAAGCCTCTAGTATCCATGGTACCAATATGGCTGCCACCAGAGCCATTTTTATACATTCATTTACATGTAAAACCATTCAAATATAGATCATGATAAAATCAGCGGAGCTACTATGAGGTTTCATCACTTAATCTTTTATTACTATGTATAGATTTATTTTAAGTGATAAGCAGATTTTGAGTCTCAAGTCATCAGACTCCACTCAAGACACACACTTTTGTTTCAGCGTCTCCCAAATGTCCTATATTTCAATGAGGTTTTAGATTTTTCCTTTTCTACAGAGGAATAAAGTTGTGGTTTTATTTGAAGCTTCTTTAAATAACATTTGCAAATGGCAGCGTCAGACTGACACCACCTCTCTCACCTGAAGAGGTAGCCCCAGTGTTTATGGCTTTTATGCAGCTTTTGTAAGTGTGTGAGATGTAACACACCCTTGTGGCTCATTTTGGAAGAGAATTAAGATTTGTTCTTGGACTTTGCATTTGACAGTTAATCCTAGGGAAATTCGTCACTTCCACAGATTCATTCCCATGTTTCCTTCTCTTGATGGAAAATGTCAGTCCATCAAATAGGATCAAATTGCTGAGAAAGTCATCAGAATGTTGCATTCAAAGCAGTGTCTCAAAAGCTCCCCCATGTGCACACAAGGAAAATAACTCATCAGAGGAAAAAGGACATTTGAATGATTGCAGAATGGAAACAGGGGCCAATTTTCAGATTTTAAAAACATACTATGATACAAGAAGACATCACACTTAGGATCTGATTTGCAAGTGTCAAGCCCAAAGTCAATGGGATAATTTAAATGGGTTGAAATTCAGGATCAGCAAATATAATAGATTCCACCAAGAGACTTATCTTCCTGTGAGAAATAGTTTTAAAAGACAACAGAAGAGGAAGAGAAGGAAAGGAGAGAACAAGTAATGGAACAGGAGGTGGATTTTCCCAACTGTAAGTTCACTGAGAAAAGAAAAGACGAGCTATCTGGATATAACACAGGCAACTGATTGATGTGCTTTAACCCGAGAAACAAATCATATAAAAATAAACTAAACTGTTTGTTGTACTTTCCAAAAATGATTTGCCTAATGGAAATGTTTTTCAGTTTCTCTTCTTTGAACATTTATCTTTCCCTTAGGGAAAAACATACTATAGCTGAGATTACTGTGTAAACCAGTACACTCAAGCAAAAAAGATTTTCACAACATTCAAATAAAGCCTGGCCTCAAAGATTCATTCTTCCAACCTCCACATGTTATAATCAAGATAAATGAACTCAAAATGAATGGAACTATTCAATGCCACACAGTTGACAGAGAAACTGAGACCCAGAGTATCTCTTTTTAGTAAGTCAGTCAGTCAGTATTTCTTTACAACAAACTGTCTCTGATTTTTCAGTAACATTATGAAACCACCAACAAATAGTTGCAACAGGCTTACTCTGGGCCACCAACCAGCTCCCAGTCATGAAACAGAGACTTCTTATTAGTTATGAATGCTTGGCCTTACCTTGTGTTCTCTTTTAGCTTTTTTTCCCCCCTTTAACTTAAGTTAACCTGTTTCTCTTCATCTATGTTTTGTCTCAGGGGTTTTCACCTTTCTTCCGTTCTGTATGTCCTGCTTTATGTTTAGCTGAATCCTGGCTGGCCAGCTGGTCCCTTTCTTTCTCCCTTCTTCTCATCTCTGGTTCTCCCAAGCCCAGATTCCATCCTCCTTCTTATTCTCTCTGCCTGCCAGCCCCTCCCAGTCCTCTCCTGCTTAGCTATTGGTGGTTCTGTTTTTTATTAGGCCAATCAGGTGCCTTGGGCAGGCAAAACAACACATCTTTACATCTACATCACTAAACAAATGCAGCATAAACAAATGCAACACATCTTTGCCTAACATAAACTATTTCACAACCAATAGTTGGAATACCAAACATTTTTCTCAGTCTGTATTCTATTATTAGCTGTCTCTCCATTTCCTAGAAGAGTAATAAGTAACAAATCAGAACAACAAAAATTTGTAATACTAAAACATATGCAAGGAATCACATAATTCTTAGTACTTTTTGCCAGGTATATTTTAATCACATTATATAAATTAATTTATACCATATTACAATAACCCACTGAGGCTGTATTATTATCCCTATTTTACAAGAATCATGAGTATGGAGGAATAAAAATCTTAAAGAGTAAATTATACAACTGGTTGATACTATCAACCTAAATCTCTCTGGACACAGATCCTCCTGCATCAACTCCAAGTTTGAGAATTCTAACCATGTGCAACCCCACCCAGCTTCTATGCCAAATCCGTAACTGAAAAAAAAATTAAGCGAACTAAAAAAAGTAGTATTGTTATTCAAAATTCATAGGAGCAACAGACATAGGATCAACCCTTATTCTTTGAGCAACATAAAATTAAAATATGTGCTAGTTAAAACAAATAAAAAATATCAATAGCAACAAAAAACTGAGAAGCAAAGTTTGTATTGAATTTCTAGAATAAATCTAAAAGTTTTGAAGTATCAAATTTTACACTAATTGTCTAAATAAAGGGAATCATTCTTCAGTGTTCCAACTAAGTCATGCTTATCTATAATTACAAATCATTCTTGTCTAGTCATTAGAACAATCCCTCTCCTAAGCAATCTTGGTTAGTCTGTTTTCAAGTAATGAAGCTCTTTAAATGGAGAAGTCACTCCTGCATCTCTAATTGGTTCAGACTAACATGGCCACAGCTTTTTACCAGCTGCTTCCTCCCTCTTCCTGACCTACCTCTCTCTTATGGCATCTATGTTGTCACTCCCTGGACCCTTCCTCAGCCTTTCAGACCACACTTGTCTTGGGCAGGCTCTGCCTTCTAAGGCTGACTTCTAGCAGTTGCAATCTCTAGAGTTCTGATGCTATGGGGTTCTCTTTCTCCCATTCACCATCCCAGTGAGCACAATCGCCCCCACAGCTACCATGAATACCTGTGGACTGGTGCTCAGCTTTCCCTGCCTCCCTAAACCAGTCTTTTCTAAAGTCTACATTATTCATAACACTACCTCTGCTCTTGGGTCATCAGATTCAAATCCCTTATATTTCACCAAAACTTCTTTGACCCTTCTGTATCCTATTTAGTTGATTCTCAGTCAACAGAAAACAACACTATACTTTGAGTCATCTAAGATTCCTTTGTTCCCTTTCAGAATACATGGAGGTCGATCATGTCTATGAACTGTAATTTTGAATTGCTCTCAAGTCTCCCGATCTCCTGCTGTGTTCCTCCTGGTACCACAAACCTGCTTCACCAAGACTGGATCCTGAATTAATAATTTAAATACAGGTAGCTTTTGAGAACTGATTCTGGGAAGTAAATGCTGAGGCTATGTAGGCATATCTGAGATAGGAAAGAAGTCAATACTGGTGTGTAAATGATTGAATAACTGTTGTGCACAGTGACACTCAATTCCCTAGGGACATTCATAGCACACTGAGCAATGAATCATGTATATGGATCACTGTTAGAAGGCTGAGTCCCAGATGTTCACTCCTAGCATGTCAGGCCTGCCCATTAGTGTAGTCCTTTAATTCTGTAGTGGATATAAGTTTTAATTGTTGCTTTCTACAAGAACAGTGGTTACTAAGGGAATATGCCAAACACCGTCCACAAAATCCTCCCCAGGCTTACATAAGCTTTAGATGAAAACAAATGTCTCCACTATCCCCTAACTTCTTTGTGGTAATTTGCTAGGATTTCTGGTCTAATGTTTCTGTTTTCTGGTGCTCCCAATCTACCAATAGTTTCAGAAATGCCCAATGCCTTTGCCATTGCCATGTTGGGTATTTATTGTAATTGTTTCCTCCTACCTACCCCCAACCCCATCTACGTCTAGCTGCAGTTCTCCAATTTCTGGACATAATAAAGGTCTTTAAAATCTTCCTTTCTCAAACACTCTCTTTGTTCTTGGCACCGGCTGGGACACCGTCATCTTTTCCACTCTTTCTTTCTGCCTCATCACACAGCATTTGTCCTCATGACCAAGGTACAAGAGTGTGACCCCAGGAAGTGACAACGTACTTGCTGAATCTCCAACAAGTCCAAGGAGGAAAAGCTAAAAGCACCAAGTAATTCTATATTGTCTATATGCCATGTGTCTTAGTTAGCTTTCTACCACTGTGACTGGCACCATGACTGGATGCAACTTGGGAAGAAAAGGGTTTCTTCATCTTACACCAAGAATGGAGGTGAGAGAAGAACCTCAAGACAAAAATGTAGAAGCTAGAAAGCCACAGAGAAACAGCTAGGTTCCTGGCTTGCTCCGTTTGTTTTCTTATACCCAGTACTATCTACTGAGGGGCGGTACCACACACAATGGGCTGGGTCCTTCCACACCAATCACCATTCAAGAAAATGTCTCACAGGCTTGCCTACAGGTCAATCTGATGGGGCTATTTTCTCAGCTATGGTTTTATCTTCTCAGATAACTGAACCTTGGGTCAAGTTGACAAAAAAAAACTAGCCAATATACCATAAAAAAAATCAAATAATACAAGTCTGAAGTTAATCTTGGTAAACAAATCTAGACCATACACCAAAAGAAAACATCTGAAAAAAAAATAGTAATTTTCCCTTTAATACTTGACTCTTTCGACTACCATTTAGAATTTTCCACTCCCCCCAACCCTCCACCCCACCTGCAGCATATGGATCACAGATCAACTTCACTCTGCTTCAGCTTCTTGAGGTATATGCCTTTTGATTGGAACTCATTCCATTGCAAGGAACTTTAACAGTCTGTCAGGAAGTCTGTCAGGAAGTCTTGAGCATTAATTCTGGGCATAAAGACATAATGACACAGACATACCCTGACTGCATTTTCAACTTCTCAAATTGAGGGTCCTCAGGTACATGGCACAGAGCTGCCTTCAAATTAAACCCTAGTAGACAGCCTTACAAAGGAGGAGTATAATGAAGCCCCTGAGGCCTTGCAAGGTCACCAGCTTCTGTCCCACACAGGAGACTTTTGCCAGATTCAGTGCTGATAGAAAGTCAATGTAGCATGGGACAGGGGGGAAATTTCGACTGTTTCACCAGCACTCACTTCAAGCCACACATTTCCACGCACATCACCTAACCCTGAATAATTATTAAATTCAGATGCTGGAGACAAGAGAAGAGAGAAGGAAAGAGAAGTAGCAAACATTATTTCCTGAAAACTTAGTGTTTTATCCAAAATTGACTCTACTTACATAATGCAAGAAAGAAATGTACAGGAGAGAGCTTTGATCTGGCAGCTTGGGGAACAATCTGTACCGAGCAACTGTGGAGATCTCGCCATTCATTGATTATTGCCATTGATGAAAACTAAGGATGCCTTCAGTTCATGCTCTTTCTCTTCTGGCCCATCCCCATCTTTCTAGCGTCACAGTACAAAACTACTTTGGACCTTCTTTGTTGAGAGCCTTAACAGTGAACATTGCCTTTCATTGTGCTTTAGGGTTCTGCCCTCACCGAAGCAGTGATCTTTTAATCTAAGACGACAGGAATCTACAAATACAGTAACAAGGCAATCTGTAACAGCTGAAAACACAAAAGGAGACTTGGAACACCATGTTCCTACGTCAGGTCTGCAGCGTGTGTTTTATTTCATATTTTCAGACCCACTGCAGGCAGCCAAGTACTTGCTATTCAAAATGTTTTGCTGACCTCATAAGACACAGTGTAAATAGACTTTCTGCCCAATGACGCCAATGCTAAATCTAGTGTCTTCTGTGCTTGTATGTTTTGTGAGATTCTTGTATATACTGTTTCCAAGTCCTGTTCTCATGGGCAGCTCTGCTTTGGTGTAAACTGATGCCAGTCTTTGCAAGCTACTGTTTCCCTTAGCTGCTTCACATTAGTTATAAAAGTAAGGAAAACAGGGATTAGGAGGGATTGTGGGTGTCTATACTGCATTGTATTTTCCATTCCTACATTCTTTGGCTTTCTTTTCCTAGAATTCATGTCCCCGCATAAAACTTGACCCTGAAGGATGGGATGCCTAATCAAACACTCAGCAGAAAGTAACAACAGCTAACACTTAACAAATATTTTTTGAGTACCTCAGAGCACATAAATAAATTTTCCAAGTATTTTATTCCCACCCTTCCTGTTCTTCCTCTTTCCTTCTCTCTCTTTCTCTTCTCCTCTCCCTCCTTCCTTCCTTTCCTCTTTCATGTCAGAATTCTTTTGAGAAAAAGAAGGGTAGAATTTTAATCCAATTTTACCACCCCCAAGAAGAAATTTAATCTAACAAGGTTTATATTTTATCCATAGCCAAAGAGCAAGAATATGAAAAAATTGGAATAAAATGCAAGGCCAATAACAGACATTCCATTGTTCTTTCCCTTATCACTCTAAGCTTATACCAAATTTCACTCTGTAGCAAGCAGTAATGAAAGAGAAACCAATATACTTTTTGGAGCTGAAATCTACACCCATGTTAGAAGTAGGTTGTCCAGTGGACTACTGAAATTATATGTATGATGCATAAACATGTTTTTCTTTTTGGTGAAAGCAAAAATTACAAATGCCTGAGAATGGTTTTAATCATATGATTAATATTATCTATTTAAAGTTAAAATGAATGCTCTCACATAAATGACACTAAATCTTCCCTTTACTGGTAACTTAAAAAGTACCCCACTGAAATTGTCCATGTTTAAAAAACTGCCTCAAAATTTACTTAACATACCCACAGCCATTTTGTCTTCCCACAAATCTATGGGCATTTTTTGTCACTGCCATATGAAGTGTCAGTGGGGGGTTACTCGGCAAGGCCTGAGGGAACCTGTCTCCTAGATGGTTCATACAGGGTCATGGTTATTCTCTGCATGGGCCTTTCTTTGATATGGGTACAGCCTTTTCAGAATGTGGGCCTGTGTTCCAAGGGTGAGCATCTCAAAACAAACTAACTAACTGAAGTCTGTTATTTCTTAAGGCCTGCACCCCAAAATGGACACAATATCACTCAGCCTAGCTGCCAGGCACATTATTCCCTTTCTTTCTCCCTCTTTACTGTGTGTGTGTGTGTTTTAATAATAATAATTAAAAAAAAAAAAACACCTGACATTTCCAAGTACCCAAGGCAAGGCTGGTCCAGGCTCCCCTAGCCAGTTAGCTCTGATTATATCTGGTTCCTCCTAGCTCCTAGTCTTCAACTCTCCAAACATTCTTCCTCCAACCGCTGGTCACATGAAGTTCTCTGTGTGCCCTGCTTGTTTAAAGAGTTGTTAGTAAAGAACTGGGGGTGGGGGGAGGGGGCGGTGTGCTGCAGCCTGAAGATGGTGAGATGAAAGTTACTAGGATTATGTCAGACATGAGCAACATAAGGCAAAAGGAAGCCTCCCTTTTCTCACATTGCTTTGTGAACTACAAGCAGAATTCGGAGCATTCTCACGCAGCTGCCTCTTCCCTGACAGCTAACCAGACTCTCAAATTCTGCCTAGTTTAAAAAAAAAAAAAAAAGTGCAGAAAGAATTTTGTGAGTAAAAAATTTCAAGGAAATGTCAAATGGGACTTAACTCTCCTGGCACTGCCTCCTCCGTGCACCTTATTAATTCAAACGAGTGATCCATAAAATTGCTTCTCAGCAACGAAACAGTCTCTGATACTGCTCTCTGGTTCCCTCAGGCAGGCTTTTGGCAACAGCCTGCATGTTTTCTGCAGTAGCGGGAGAAAGGCTTCGAGGCTAGGCAGCCAGGCCAGGGGGGACTATAATCTCTATTCATTTGCTCAACCTAGAGCTATGCAAGGTTTGGTTTTTGGTTTTTTCCCTCATGTTCACCCAGCCACTGTCTTCCATCCATCAGTACATCACAACCCCCCCATCCCCACCCACCCCCACTCAGAACCTCTGCTTTACATCTGCTTCTAACACCTTCCTCTAGAAAGCCATGTTGCTCCTGTTTTTACTGCTAGCATGAATTCTTAGCATCTGTTTCATACCACCTTCGGTGACTTCGTCCTGGAAGCCCCATCTCCAATAGAATTGAATATATGCACATATACATACACATACATGTATGTACACACACACACACACACACACACACACCACATTCCACCTCTTCTCCCCACAATTGTCCCATCACTTATTACTAATAAACATTGTATTTCTTATTTATTTATTTCCTATCACCCTGTGAACAATATTAGCTTCACAAAGATAAGAATTTTTTTATTTTGTTTATTCTTGGAAATAGCACAGTAACAGTTATCAAGTGGGTATACAAAATATATGTTTATTAGTAATTGAATGAACCACTGATTACTCTGTACCTACCCTTCCCATTCACATAGCCTACTCTGAGGGCAGAACACTGTGGTTCTGGTTCAATGAATATCCATCAATGCTAGTTACCTATTACTGCATTAATAAATTATCACACGAGTGGTATATACAGCAAAAGCTGAGCACCTTTCGTTTCTGTAATCCGAAGTACAATATATTGCAGTAGTCCAAAAATGTACACAAGGATGTATTCCTTGTGTTCTAAAAGTCTGTTTCCTTGCCTTTGCTAGTTTCCAAATTGTAGGAGTCATGGACATTGTGTGGTTTTAATCCTCTTCTCTATTTTTAAAGACAAAAACATCACATTCCTCTGATATGCCTTCCTTTATTACACAGTTCTCTCTCTCTCTCTCTCTCTCTCTCTCTCTCTCTCTCTCTCTCTCTCTCTCTCTCTCTTTCTGCTTTCTCTTTCAGGAACTGCTATGGGCCCTCCTGGATAAATGAATGACAAGCTTAATTCATCCTGTAATCTGGTACATCCATAAATCCCAGACATGAGGATGAGGAAGACATGGTTTAGACATTATTTTATTCTCATCCTCCTCTTAAGTAACCTAAACAGTGACAGAGCCTCCTCTACAGAGAAAAGGACTGGAATGTTTTCCCCAGATTGACATTCAGTCCTCACATTTTGCCTCTCATTGGCTCTAGTTGGAAAGGAAAACAAACTCATCTGGCTCAGAGGGAGAAAACATTGCACTTCGGACTCTCTAGAACTGTTGTTTTTTAACCTAGACGAAATAAATTAAAATAAAATTCAGTCACCAAACTCAATCTTCTACACAGAAATTGGGACTAGATGAACCATTGACGGGGCTTTTATGAGAAAGAAATGTGTGTGTGTGTGTGTGTGTGTGTGTGTAAATTCTATAAACATCAAATGCACAACACAAGGACTGAATCACAATAGGGCCCTCCAGCACCAAGGACACTCTGAGTTTTCCACCCACTGGAGTTTTGATTGTGTTACTCCCTTAAGAAAACTGCATAAGTGTTTTGAAAAAGTCAAACGCTAAAATAGACAATGTTTCTCAAAGCCCAAGCACTACACTTCATCACCAGGTTGGCTGATAACAGCATGATATGTACATACCAGATATGAGCATGAACTTTGTTTTTTTAAAATACCAGAATGAGAACCAGCTAACCCTTACCTTTCACCATTTGAGACACAATTGCTGAAGTCATTTTGTCCAGATATATCTGTCTAAGGATTTTAAAGGGGAAAGGGGATACAGGTCTCATTGACCTTGCAACTCTGGTGGCCCAAACTTACAGAAATGTCTAAAGAATGTTTGTGAAATTGATGAACAAATTAGCACATTAACGATTGAGTAGTTGGTTAACTAGAGATGCATACTAGGAACTTACTCGTGCTACAGATAAACTTTTAGACTACTCTGTATGTTCATTTTATCATATATTGGAAAAAAAAGTCTCACTTCAAGGTTTCTAGTTCCAAGGGTATAAATAATTTTTCTTAACCCTATAAAGCTATAAATTTTTCTTTTTAAAGCAACTTCTTTAAATGGGGACTGCTAGACTCCAGTGATCACTCCAATAATACCATATTTAAAGTTCCTCAAGAAGGATATACAAGGGGAATAACACAACTTCTCAGGCAAGTGAAAACAGTGAAGTCTGAAACAGCTGTAGCTGATGTTTCTAGGAAGACAAGAAAGAACTGTCTTATGGTTAAGAAATGTTCTTGGCCTACGAAGAACCAATTCTGAACCAAGGGACTGTGGTAGATCTTCCCTTGTGAAAAACTCACATTTCAGAAGTCAGAATGATTCGCCATTATATCTGTCCCAATAAGTCAAGGGCAGGACTAGAGAGATGGATTAGCGGTTAAAAGCACCTGCTGCTCTCACAGAAGACTGAGATTGAGGTTCCAGCATTCATGTGGCAGCTTACAACCATCTGTAGCCACAACTTCAGAGAATCTAGCACTCTTTCCTGGCCTCTGTGGGCACTAGGCAAGCATAAGATATACATACTTACATACAGGCAAATATTCATCACATAAAAAGGAAAATAAATGAATAAAGGCCTTAAGACAATCCCAAGACCTGCTTCGATGGGACTGAAGATACAAAAAATTCAAACCATCATGGAATAGAAGCGTCTCATGATGGACCATCATCCCAAGAAGGCAGTGAGAGCTTCGTCTTTGACCATTCTACCCTGAGTGGTTGAAGAAGAAAGAAAATTGTAAGCTCTGATAATTTTCGCACACATTATATACCTTTATCCACTACTAGAAGACAGATAGTGAAATGCTAGTCGTATGATTCCTCTTGAAACTGAAAGAATGACGAAAAATAATTATGCAGACAGTCCTCTCAAAATGGAAAAGATAACTAAGTTGATTAAGAAGTTAGAAAATTGGGGGCTGGAGAGATGGCTCAGCGGTTAAGAGCACTGTCTGCTCTTCCAGAGGACCCGGGTTCGATTCCCAGCACCCACATGGCAGCTAACAACTGTCTGTAGTTCCAGTTCCAGGCAAAACACCAAGGCAAATAAATAAATAAATAAAGTTTTTTTTTTTTTAAAAAAAAAAAGAAGTTAGAAAATTAAGACAGTTATTGAATTTAATTTAAAGTATTCTTGGTGCTCAGCCATAAATGAGACAACTTTATCAACAATGTCCCCTCCCAGCCAAAGTTCAAGGAACACAGTAGAATAGAAACAGAAAAAAGAAATGTAAAAGCTGGGGCATGAGGAAGAAGGCTATAAAATGCTGTCTTTGGGATATGTCATATAACTATTGCATGCATGAACTCATAGCAGCTGTGTTTACCTGTAGAAGACCAGGACAATATGAAGCCATCCAAATGTTTCTGCCTAGATGTGGGAGGTGCTCTCCTCAGAAGATAAACCTGGAGCTATTGGCAATTGATATCTATTGGGAGAATAAGAATCATTTTTCTTTGGAGGTATGGCCACTGGTAAGTTTGTGTTCCAGTGGATGGCCCTGTACCCATGCACAAATGCAATGAACTCAGTGGGTTATCAAAGAAAAAAAAAAGAAAGAAAGAAAGAAAGAAAGGATAAAGAAAAAAGACATGAAGTTGGGATAGATATGCATTAGGGAGGATCTGAGTAGAGCTCAAGGGAGAAAATAAGAGACATGTACAATCATATTTCATTGTAGGCATGTATGTAATTCTTGAAGAAACACAATAAAAATAGTAAATGAATACTCTTGAATTTCAAAGGTAAAAAGAACTTGGTCATGTGACTTTTCTGGGAAAATTCCAATTCAATAGACAATACTCCACATTCATAACCAACATCTCCAGCCATTCCAATCCAATACAAAAGAGGCAGTATTTTAAACTATTTCTTTTTTAGGTGCTCTCTGAAGACTGACATATTCAGGGCAAGTAAGAAATTGGATGTCAGTGCCTCAGTAATCCAAGATTAAAATGAGACTCTGGTACAGAAATAAATAGTTTCACAGTAAAATCTCTTCAATGAATTGTGCAAAAGAACCAATCAATTCACACATAGAAGTAAAACTTGTTTTATATATCTAAAAGAACCCCAAATGATAATCTTTTAACTTTCTACACATTTTCTTAAATTTTCTAAGGGTGTATGTAACTTTGACTAATAAGATATTGTGTTTGTTGCAATTTTAAGAGCTAAGCACCACTCTAAACAGCAAAGTTCACCACAGTCTCTTCAAGTTATATGGCATCAATTCAAATCTATGTTCCCCTCATTTTTCTTAGGAAACTCTGATTGTCACTATATATCACACTACACTAACACTAATTCCAGCCACCAGCCAGAAATCTTGAATTCCAAGACATTTTATCTATTCTCCTATGTTTATGATCTCCCTTTAGGGATTGGACAGTATTAGTGAGTACACCATGGCAGAACCATGGATCTTCTTTAGCTAGTCCCTTGTCTGCATTTCTCCACATATTGCTCTGGGCTAGACATTTTCCTGAAGTCAACAAGTAATGCTCCAACTCAAGGCGTTTATGTAGAGAAAATCAGTCCTCTCCTAACTTCATTCTCAGAGCGGCTGATGGCACTTGAGGACACACTAATGTTTCTAGACCAATTGTCTCCCTCATGGGCTTCAACATCCCCTGGTTCTCCAACTTCAAAACATTTCTAATGCCCCAACTCAGAGGACAGGTACAGAGGCCTCCTCCTGCCCAAAATCCTGTTGTAAAGCCGATGATATCTTCACCTATGCTATAAGAACTCTTGTATTCATGAAAATCTTGTGGCCTGTATTTTCTGAATAACTTATTGAAAACTAATCAACCAAAGACCACTGGTTATTCTGCAATCCTTTCAAAATGTAAAGTCTTTTTTTAATTCCTGAGAAACCTAACTTCTGTTACTTAAGATGGCCTATTCCGCAACAATGGCTCATAATTAAATCTATTGACTTTGACGGTCCACAGCTCCTGATAAAAGGCCATCTGCAACATTTTCAAATTAACGAGTTTCCTTACAAAGAACATTATTATTAATGGTGTGAAATATTGAAGCTCCAGAAGGGAAGCATAATCAAAGACCACAACATAAGATTTCATTATCACCGTGTCTTGGTTTGCCTCTGCACTTTCAATTTGGGAAGGAAGGAAGCGCTGCAAGCTAACGCAGTAAGCAGTGAGACACACAGGATGGAGAAATGAAATCGCAGGGCCCAGTTGCAGACATCTTGGGAGCACAAATTGTGCCTCTCCTTTAGCTTCCTTTCATGTCTGGGAAATAGTACATAACCTACACCACATCCTATTAGTTAATACTAGGTATCAAGGTCAAGTGGACAAGAAGCAAACAAATCAAACTCTCTTCAAAAGCCTCTGGCCTTTGCCTCAGCCTCCCTGAACCTTCCTTGGGTGCTCACTCAATGGCTGTTTGAAAGCCCAGTATCAATGCCTCTAGGACTACCTACTTCCATAGTCAGTAACATGTATAGAAGTTGTTGAATGCATAAAGGGACTCATCTAAGGAAGACAGGAGAAAACTGAAGCTCAGACCAGGGCTGTTATGAGAATCAGATACTAGTGTCCAGATAGAAAGTCTTGTTGGACTGCTTTGGAAGTAGCTTTGAGAAAGCTAAAGTTATGAGCCCTGATATATGTCTCTTTCATGTCACATGTCTGCTGCCCATCCACACTTAATAATAGACTGTTGAAATGGACCACTCATATTTTTTCTATCTTTCTTTTTTGTTTGTTTGTCAAGAGAGGGTTTCTCTACATAACCCCAGCCGTCCTAGAACTTGCTCTGTAGACCAGGCTGGCCTCAAACTCTGAGATCCACCTGCTTCTGCCTCCTGAGTGCTGGGATTAAAGGTCTATACCACCACCACCCAGAAACTCAAATTCTTTCTTATGGTACACTTTCCTAGATGGTAGAGTTCAATGGATAGAGTCAAGATCAGTGTCTGTCTTAACTAAACTTCTCACATCTTATATCTTCCTTTATCATCCAGGGAGGGGAAGTAGAATGGATGACTCCCATTTGGGAAAAGATTCTATTAAATGTTTCTGTTTGGTTTCTTTATTTTGTTAATATACCTTCCTTGGGCGGGGCTGTTAGTCTAGACCAGCAGGTGTCTCTGCTAAGAAGCTCACTCTTATTAGTTTCAGCTCTGCTACTTATCCAGGGTAGAGGAAGAACTTAAGGTTAAGGGTGAGACACCCTGGAGGAAGATCATGCCAAAAGAAAGTTTGACACTCCTGCCATGCTAATTAATAAGCACAGAAAATTAGACAGGAAGTGGCCCAGACAGAGTATACCTTTCAGTAACACACTTTCAGATACCTACTTCCTCTTGCTGTTCCCATCTCCTAATAGCCTATTTAGCTCTGAACTCAGCAATAGGTTTATCCACTGATAAGGTTAGTACAACCATGATCTAATCATCTCAATGGTATGAAGGTGTTGAAGGACATCTGGGGGATCAAACATTGTACTTTTGGGATATACTTTATAGCCTAAGCACAAAATCAGACAATGGAATTCTATTCATCCCTGAGTAAAGAAAAGTGGGAAATTCTACAATGTGAGTAGAATTATACTCAATTATACACATTATCATGTCAAGTGAAATAAGGTAGGTACAGAAAAATCACAATCTCTCTTACATATGGAATACAAAAAAAGAAAAAGATTCAAATCCATAGACAAAAAAAAAAAAAACATAGTTACCATAAAATGATGATAACTAAAGGTCAAGGCTCTGGAGATTGAGCTAGGGAGAGACTGGTCAAAGAATATAAAATGTCAGATAAATGCAATGGATATTTTAGGAGAGCTGTTGCATAACATGATAATTGTGTCTTATATACTTGAAATACAATAACTATATTGTATATTTGGAAGTCACCAATAAGTAATTTTAAGCCCATTCTGTATGTCATTCTGAGTAAGCTGCCATGCTAAAAAACTTGGTAATAATGACCACATGATACCATAAGCAGTAATGTACCCATGTGGATAACAAAGATTCAGGATCTTGATATGCACATGTATGTAGCAAAACTCAGTGAGCACATTTACAGATGCCAGACTAAGCAGACCCATGCTAGCTTGAGTAAGATTAAAGGGGAGAATGCCAGGAGGAATTCACAGGATAAATAGCCTGTTTGAGAAAACACTATTTCTCTTTTTGACATTTATTCTTAATATTGTATTAGTAAACATTAACTATATAATGAGGGCTTTCATTATGATATTTTCATTCATGGACATATGTATTTCTATTATATTAACCTCATCACCCTCTCATCCCCTTCCCTTCCCATTCCTCTTAATTCCTTTCTTTCCAACTAGCTCCCTCCTCTCTCTGTCTCTCTCTCTCTCTGTCTCTCTCTCTCTCTCTCTCTCTTCCTTCTTCTTCCCTTTTCCCTGTCCCTTTCTCCCTTCCCCAGATGTCTGCATGTCTATCCTAAGACATTTTATTTATCAGATTGTTTTAGGGGAGTGGGGGAGGGGTCGTTCAGGTTGAATACAATGACTTATGGGCATGTTTGCACATTCATTAAGGATTCACCCAAGGCTGCTCTGATAGAATCTTCCAGCCACTGCCCACTCCATACATGGACTAAATCAAGTCAGAGAAGAGGGTGGGAGTTAGCAGGGCAGTTCTGACAATGACTGTCATTTATTTTGAACTTTCTACTATTTGGGCGGATCAGTGACTTTCCATCCTGGCAAACACTGCTTATTTCCAGATGAGAGCTGACATTCTGGGCGTAGTCAACATGGTTAGTATTTTGCCACCAAGAGCAGAATGGGCCAAGTTTGGAAAACTAATTATTGTCCAGGTTCTTGAGAGCTATTACTCCAGAGGGAAGAAAGTACACCTTGAAAGCCCCTCAATTCGCCCAACCTATGCCATAGTGCAGGATTCTCTGGACAGCCACCATATTCAACTGCTCCATGGATCCTGAAAATGGACTGAAGAGTTTAATTCACATTTAGAGAGGCATAGTCTCTTCTCCTGTGCTGGGAATTAGAACAAGAACTATCTCCTACTGGACATATACTTGGAAGTTTGTACCCATTTCTTTTCCCACACCAACCCTCCGCAATAGGAATTATCACTGACCTTTCTCAAGTGAGGATTAGAAACAGAATGAAAAATGCTGTCAGTAGTCATCCAGCTGAGTTAAGATTATGCTTGGCTCTGTCTGGCTTCCACATCACAGAGCCATCCATCCCCTTTGATTTACAACCAGTCAATCCACTTCCTCTTGGTGCTTATCCATGAACCCTACATTACACTGTCATAAACCCACAAATTGAAATTTTAGGTGCCTTGAAACTCCAAGACCTGATTATTAATCCAAATGAGAGAGGAAAATGCTGCTTACACCTTATTTTAAAAAGTGCTTTACATATCCTTCACACTGGCCCATTCTAGGCCTCTTAGAGAGATGTGCGCTTGGAAGTTCTAAATATTTGTAAATTACTAGTATTGGGGTAATTTAGGTGGTGCTGAGAGTGAGGGCAGGGCAGGGGGGGATCAGCATAACATTTATCTCCAGTTATTGATTATAGAAAATTAAACAAAATAATATTAACAATTTCAATGTTTTCTTTTCCTTTTTGAAAAAGGCACCAATAATAAATGGTTCTAAAGAAAATAAGATGTCAGTCAGAAGGAAAAGGAAAGGTATAAAAGTATGCCTTCGGATGAAATTGTTTGACTAGGTATGGTCAAATTACGACTTCAGCCTCTGAACTCTTTCTGTACTTGGCAGACTGCCCACCACATAAAGCTCAATGGGAAACAAAACCACTTCCTTTAAAGCCATTCAAATAGTCATATCTTCATATCTCCCACCTGTCAAGGCACAGGTCACAACCTGGTCATAGACAAGCCACCCACCCTCAGGCTTCAAATCAGAAGCCAGTGACCCTGAGATCAGGAAACTTTTCTTCTGGTGACTGTGGTAGCAACAGCCAGCTACCAGGCTGGTGTGACAGGCAGTAATGTCTGCAGCTAATCACAGTAGTGACCATGCAAGTGTAGGAGCTAGAGCATAGCATGACGTCAACAATAGCTCAACAGAATAGCTCTCTGCTGTGTGATTATATGTGACTCTGGCTTCCCTTTGCTCTCACTCTTACCCCTAGTGATCCTAGTAGATAGCCGGGATCTCTTAACCAATTCCTTTTCTGTTTAGCCAGCCAGAGGCAGTTTCAACTGTTTGTCTAATGAACATATAATATAAATGAACCCATTTGTACTAGGTCAGAGCAAGAGTGACAGCATTCTAGCTTGTTAGGAATTGTCCTTAAGTCCACACCAGCATCTTAGGCTTACCCAACTGTGCATCTGGAAAATCTCCAGGATGGTCAGAGTCCATCTCTTCACGGCTGCATCTTGCAATACTCACTACCAAGAGCCACAGAAGAATGTGGACTGGGAAACAGCAGTGGGTGAGACCATGGCTCCAAATTTTTTTATTCATTTTCTGCTTTATAGGAATATAAATTCTTATCATGCTTCAAACACATTTAATAACCAGTGTATTATGCTAATATCCCACTATAAAACACATTATATCATGGAACTAAGAACAAAGCCTATCTAATATTAGTACACAGAAGAGAGAAGGTGGCTTATTGCCCAAATTTCTGATTTTATTATGTATCAGAGAAACATTAAACAGGAACACTTGGGATATAGCCTTCTACAGTACTTTAGAAGAAAGCCAGTTTTTGTAAGCACTAGTACATTGTGATATTGCTATTGTATACACAGGATTTTATTAGACAATAACAGAGCTTTGGACAGAGAAAGGTTATATAAACAACACCTACAATACGTGGCAAAAGTGCCTAGGAACATGAGGACATGAGAGACACAATCTTCAAGGAGTATCCCCTGGAAGGGACCACCCAAGGAGAAAACTCCCTGTTATATTGAGCAATGCATGCTTATGGGCTTAATTCAATATCAAGCTTTAAATTATATATGATGTCAATTCTGGAAAGTATCACAATTTTCATAATATAAATGAAAGATAAGTGATGATTTAAAAAAAAAAAAAAAGACACCCGGGGCCACATCTTGAGACCTTCTTTCTTAGGGCTACTCCATTGTTAAGGCCTCCGAGAATGAGCAATGTAGCCCTGGAGCAAACACACCCTCCCATACTTATCCTAAGATGCAGGAGGAAGCCTGCATCTTTCTCTTGGCAAGACAGACTGTGCACCTGATAATGGCATACAATCGGTGGTGATCACACAATATTGATTCTCATCAATGTCAATCGACAAATTCTCACAGCATCTCACTCCAGGCTCTATCTCAGGGATCTATAAGACCATGTTAGTATGTGTGAGGCTTAACTATTTCTTCATCTGAATTGGCACTGTTCAAGAAAATCTTCCTGTTTGCCCATCCCCTCCAGAATACTAAAATTGTTTCCAGAACCTGTTTATAGCATCCACATCTGTATCCAGTTGTATCTGGAACAACACTGATGCTTTCTGTGTTCATCTTTGCAACACCTGAATAAGAAACTTAGACAGTACCTGGCTTCTTCCTTAACTGTCAAAAAACACTTCAAAATGAGTCAACAAAACCTCAATATCAGTTCCCAAAAGCCAGGAAGTAAACACAAAATTCTAACTCCCAATCTTTGAAGTATGAAAGAAAAAAAGCCAATAATGATTTTAAAGAAAAAAAAAACTTAATTTGGATCTCTGACCGCTGAAGAATACAAACTAATGACTTCACGTGTTCCCACCCACAGTAGACAGTGACAGGGGCTACTGGTACTCATTATTTATTTGTTCCAGAAATGTCTGAAAATAGCAATCATATGAGAACAATAATTCCATCCACAATGCCCTTGGGCAAAGAACACTGAACTTTAACAGCAATATCTGAAAAACACCCTAGAGGCTGCATGACACACTTGGAAAAAGTCTGAAATTAGGCAGCTTGAGATATTATGCTGAGCTATTAGCTCTATTGCTCTCTTCTTTGAGTTTCCGTTTCCTATGATGAGGAGGAGGAGGAGGAGAAGGGGGAGGAGGATTTGGAGAAAATCATACTGTCTATTCCCTAGGTCTGCTTGAGCTACCAAGTGTAAGAAGTCCCTCAAGGTACCTGCCATGCAGAAAATGCTAAGTAACTGCTGGTTCCAAGTCTGTTCCCTAGTATACCTACAGTCACAAAGAATGGTTTCATTACCTCATCCTGTGGGTCCAGCCAGTATCACTACACCCAGTCCATAGCTACACAACTGAGTTGACAGTCATGCCTGAAAGCATTTTCTGCAGTGTGCAGGAAGGCTTTCTGCAAAAGGATGTTATCATATTTAAATCAGTTGACTGGTTACATGTCATGTGATCATGTGTTAGTGGCTATCCAGAAAAATGCCTATATGATGTTTATGACCTAGGCTGACTTCAGATAATACTATGAAGCAGTCCTAAAATTACCATGGTGATCCCTGTCCATTATAATCACATTTCCCTGTGTCTTGTTAATCAGGCAAACCATGACCACCCACCCTCAATAAAGGCTCCTCATCCTTCCAAAGTCATAATCCCTTTATTGTAATCTTTCAAAGCTCACTAATCAAAGCACCCCAAGCCTTACCACCAAATTTAGCTACCTGATGCACCACTCACAGAATAAAGAATTTACCATAGACTGGATATCTGCTCTAATCCTCCATGTAAGCAGTAGGGCAAATGAGATTCTGAAGCCCAGGGATGTAATACTGTCTGCTGACAGAGCTGTACCTAGAGACCAGAAGCCCCAGATCCCAGGCCAAGGCTAGTTCTACCTTGTTGCTGTTGATGAGAAGTTAGGTTGCTAGACTAGAGCCGAACTTCTCTAAAATATACAAACTTCTCTAAATACACGAAAGCTTATTGTACTTCTTCCTAAAGTGATACTTGCTTTTAAGAGATGCCTTGAGCAGAAAAGACTGAGTAATGCTTAATTGGAAAACAGCAGCCACAGCCAGTGGGAAGATATTTGAGGCTGAATAGAACTCTTTTGGACTCCCCAAAATCATCCCACCTACACTCCCAGAGAATGCTGTACTAGTGATGCAAAACGTGACCTCCATCCTTCCAGCCAGCCAGTGACTCAACAGATATTTGCTGAGGGTACAGTATGTATGAGGCAGGATGCTGTACAGAGTGGGAGGATGTCTCCCCTTTTATTCATATTTGCATGTCAGGTAGCATACTTAGTACTTTGCTGTGTCTGACATCACATGAAAAGCAGATACTGTGTCCTCTACTTTACAGATAGGAGAACTTGAACTACCCAAGGTCAAGCAAACCCCTGCCCTCTTGAAGTTAGTAAGTAAAGGAGCTGGAGGTTGAGCCCAGCTTGCTCACCTTCAGAGCCAGGTCTTTACCTCCTCGCTCCTGGCACTTGCTCTCCAGCAGGTGCACAGCTGGACCTTGTCAGAGAGTGTTGTGAAACTCACACAAAGAAAAGCAGGCCGAGCTGTCAGCACAGTGCTTGGCATGCATTAAAAAGCTTTCTCTCCTTAAGGTTGAACAGGACACACCGTTTTTTATAAAGCCTTTGTTTAGTTTGGAATTCAATGACTCTCTGGTTTGTAAATTGCAATAAATGCCAATATTAATACATAAATAGCACAGAATTTCATCAAGGCCTAGTCATTTAAATTGTCTGCAATTTTTCAAGTAGGAATAAAAAAAATGGAGATTTTTCTTCTTCCTACAGTCTAATCAAGCTAACTTGTTTTTTTGTTTGTTTTTTTTTTTCTCTCCCCCATTCATCTCTCCCTTCCTTCTCCATTTTTTTTTCATTTAGGGGAAGACAGAGTCACATTCATTCCTCATGTAACTAGTACACAGTGAGTGGGTGGTGTTTAATAAAACCATGTTCATGGCCTAAGCATTCATCAGAATGGAATGTTGGGAAACCATGATTTTGATTGGAACAATGAGTTTATTAACCTGAGTGCAATTAAAACTCAAGTCTTTCTCAAGAGACTGCGTTAGTCTACTTAAGCAAATATAAAGGCTCCCTGAAGCAAGGTCACTGAGGACAACTGCAGAACAAAAGATTTCTAGAGCAAAGCTTACAACACAATGTCCATGAGGACAGGGTTGTCCTTTCCAAGTTAATTGTGACAAGCAGAATAGTCACATATGGCAAGTGGACACCTGCAATGAGGTGTGTGTGTGTATGTGTGTGTGTGTGTGTGTGGTAGTTTTATTTATTTAATCTTAAGTAATTGTAATAATCACATGTAGCTGGTGGCCCACACAGTAGACAACACAGTTCTAAAGAAATAAATCACAAGAAAATCAATTGGTGGGGGTTAGGATAAGGATGCAGTAAAGTGATACCTAGGTTTGGGTTTTTTTCCTTCCCTCTTTAGTTAAGAAGTTCTTTTTTCCTTTTCCATAGCCTCCACTGTCTCCCTCTTCTTCTTTCACCATTCCCACATCCCTCTAGACACCCCCTCTACCCATCCACCCTCAAAGAGGGTAAATTCTCCCTTGAGCTGTCAACACAGGCTAGCATTCTAAGTTGAGGCAGGACCCAGCCCTTCCTCCCTGTATTAAGGCTGAGTAAACATCTCCCCATAGGGAGTGGGCTGTAAAAAGCCAGTTCATACACTAGGGAATAATTCCTGATCCCATAACCAGGGGGCCCACAGCTCTCAGTGTTGACTGACTTTATTCTTATCCTGCTCTCTGTCATTTTCATAACTCTCTCCCTGCTAGAAATCAGTGCAGTATAACAGATAGCTTTGAGTTTGATGAGTTCTCAAAATCTCAGAAGAGTAGAGTTTCTGGTCCAGTGAGGGACAGTGAGGACACTTTTTCCACTCAGGACTTAAGGTTAGGGTTAAGTAACCTTAAGGTTAGGTTACTTAAGCCACAGAGATACACACCAGTGTACTCAGACAAAATTTAGCCAAGCATTTCACTGTATCTAATTAAAGAACTAAGATGAAATAGCAAATGACCTGCTTAAACACACTCATATGCTAGATGATGGCTTGATATTTCATCATAGTCTGTATCCACTTGGATGGGTATATTTGCTGAGTTTCTGATTAGAAAATCCTTTGCTAGAAATTTTATCATTATTATATTTTAATTCCTAAAACACTTTTCCTAGATAGTGATTACCATTCCTAATTTTATTAATCACATATTATTGAAGTTAAGTATCTTGCTCAAGAACACAAAAGAGAAAGTTCTAAAAGAAAAATTGAACAGCAAGTTTGACCCCCAGCCCAGCATTTCACACCACACCCTCACCCACTGTAATCACGCTGGCTAAGGCTTCCTGTTCTTCCCAACAGATGAATTTCTTTCATATATTCTGGTTTTAGCCTTAACTGATGGCAAAAGTTACATTACCATCAACTGAAAAAAATAATAAAGATTTCTCTTGCTAAATCAAAATAAACCAACAAAAAAATAAGATTAGTGGTGATGAAATAATTAGGAAGCATATCCCTTCTAAATTTAAGCCAGTCTACAGTGAGCCCAGGGTATCTGTCTCAGCTTTTCTCTCTAAAACTTACATAGTACCTTTCTTTTCTCCTTGCTGTGACCAAATCCCTGATAAAAAGTTGCCGGAGGGAGGAAATATTTATTTGGGGACGTGGTCCTGGGAATAGAGTCCATCATGGAAAATAAAGTATGATGGAGGCAGCGGCCTGCAGCTGCATGCATGGGCTTATTCACAGCCAGGCAAATTAAGAAGCAGAAATCAAATGGTGAAGGCTGCTCCTCACTAGCCTTTTCTGATTCCTTCCCTACACTTACTCAGTCAGGGCACTCACGTGACTGATTCACATGGTTTGTTTTCTTTCCTCAGTTTAGCCTCTCTGGAAACATCCTCATAAACATGAGCAGAGAGGTATGTCACCCAGGTGATTCTAAGTCTAACCAGGTTGACAATAATAATAGGAGTCTTAAGTACATAAGCATTTTATTATTTGTTTTTGAAATTATAATATAATTATATCATTTCCCCCTTCCCCTTCCTCTTCCCTCCCAACTTTCCTATATATCCCTCTTTTTCCCTCTCAATTTCACAACCTCTTTTTTCATTATTTGTTGCTGCATGAATATATATATATATGTATATATATATATATATATGCTCAGTCCTAAATATAACCTCCTCAGTCTGTATAATGTTATATGTATGGATGTTTTTAGGACTGATAATTTAGTACTGAATTGCCAATTGATGTGCTCTTCCCTGGGAAAGACTATAGCCAAATGTCTTAGATGTTCCCTTTATGAACAAGTAGCTAGTCTTCCCTTTAAGAGGAAGTTTGTTCACTTGAATCCTGCTGAGCTTCGTGTCTGCTTGCAACCAGGAAGACAGAAGATGCAATACCATATGGCTTTAAAAGGTTGGCCATGAAATGTCATTCAGCTCTGCTATCAGCATTGCACTCTTAATTGCTTACATTTCTTTGTCTAGGATTGAGGCCTCATGGTCTTTTCCCATCTAGTTGGGCATGTTTATTGTTTCTAAAACTAAAAGGAAATAGAAGAACCTGAGGTACTGTATCTGCTTTCTCAACTCCAACCATTGTTTTTTATATCTCAAACAAAAAGTCCCAATTCACTATTTATAACAGTCATACCTCTGTTCTGTTGGAGATGCCACATCTACAGTGATTAATGGGAAGACTCCAGGGTTTATTGTACTATTTGTACTGATGGTAAATTGATAAATAGTCTTCAGCAAATTCCATTTGAGCTCATGATTTCCCTGTAAATGTGTCCCAATACAGCTGCCACATTTCTAAATTCTAGGCAAAATTTATGATTGTACTTCAAGATATATTATTGTACAGGAGTTTAACATAAAACTCCCAAAATAGCAACACTGTGATTGCCTGTCTTCACTTTATTCCTGAATCCTTAATACTCTCAGTTTTCTATTAGCAGCCTTTTTAATGAAGATTAATTTCATTTTCTATCAGCTGTGTTAATAAAATGTATTGTTAAAAAATGAGACTATATGGTACAATTAGCTAATACTCATTTCTTTTACTTCTTATAAACATACTGAGATTAATGGCTGTATAAATGAGAGTGGGGAATTCAGCCTGCTTCCTGGTGCTTGATTGGAAAAGAACTATAAACTGAGCACAGTGAGTTGTTGGGTCTCTAAGAACCAAAAGCAGTGGGCTCAATGAAATTCTGACTAGATTTAGGACAAGATGGAGATGAGAAATTAAAAAAGGGCCATCCCATTTAGCCATAAAAAGTACATATTTGAAAAACTCTCAGGAGTAGCCATTTGGAGAAAAAGGCATAATGTCATGGCTGAGAGTACTTCTCCCTGGCTTATAATGGCTGCTAAAGGGTTAAGTGACTGCTTGCTGGACAGTTTTGGCTTCTGAATACATTACAATAAATGGAGAAAGTAAATTCCTTCAGAAGATCAAGGAACTTAAATTTGGTCAGAAAGCCATTGGTGATCAGAGCAAATTCACAGAGAATGAAACCTGAATTCACAGCAGATTCAAAACTTATCTCCTTTTTCCAAAACACAAGGATCCAAACTTTCCTAACATTTGCTTCCTTTATTCTTATAGAATCTCAAATATGTCACCAAATGTCTTAGCTGCTCCCTGTATGAACAAGTAGACAGTCTTCCCATCTAGAGGATGTTTGTCTGCTTGAATCCTGGTGAGCTTCATGTCTGCTTGCAACCAAGATGATTAGAGATATAAGACCATGTGGTTTCAAGAACTGGCCATGAAGGCATCCCTCTTCCCTGCCGAAATACAAATGCTGGAAACCCGGAGCTCCACATACAATGTGACAACCAAGCTTAGAAGAAGCCAAGCCTCATAGAGAGGTTGCATGGTGACATCTGGTCACCTAACATGTAAGTTAGAGTCTCCATCTGATTCCAGTCTCAGCATCAGGACTCTTCTGCCCTTCTAGTGCTAACAGCTGGAGCACACATGGCCCATTCCCTGCAGGGTCCTCACTAACTTCTTGACCTATATCCCCCTGTGTGAATATCACAAAATGATTGGGCTCTGCTGCTAAGCTATCTGGTAATTTGTTGCACAGCAGTAGTTTCTGGAACAATCTTCTTACTGAATTGCCACCTCTGATCATTCTCCATGGAGAGTTTAATCCTGAAATGAGAACTTTTCCCTTGTGTGTTGACCCCAAGCTCTCTTTTGCAAATGAAAAGCCCCCGTATCTCATGGCTGACAGGAGCCCCTCAACTCAAGACTTCACCATTCTAGAAATCATGTGTCCTTCTTCTATTTGCCAAACAACCTTCCAAGTTCTGTTTCCCTTGGAAAGTCTTCCCATTTTAATCATGTAATAGCCTACAGTTCTTCTCACTCACTGCCTAACCTGACCAATAACAACTGACATGTATGCACCAAACAACAACATAACATAGAAGACATGAGATATCAACCATAAAGTCTATTCCCAAAGGATTTCTTATCTAAACCATTTCCTACCACCACCAGAATAGAACAGAATAATTGGGAAAAATCCATTCTCACCATTGTGTGATATAATTAAGAAAACACTCACTGAGAATCCTATTCCCATATCTACAGGGTATGTATATTCATGTCAGCCACTGGCACTAGTAAAAAGTAATTTTTATATCTAAGATACGATAATCCATTTTTTCATATAGTCAACAACCATGTATTGATAACTGTATGTGGCAGCTCACAATGTAATTGAGAACAGCACAGACATAGTCCTGTCCTCTTGAAGTTTGTAGTCTATTGAATTAAATATGCAATACAATGTATGTGTAGACTTTTTGTCTTTTATAGAATAAAGCCTCATTTTTTATCTATGTATTCCTTCGTTCAAACTCCCTTCCTCCTCCTGAGCCCTCCGGGTCAGTCTTTCTTCTCCCCATCCCCCAATCCCCTCCCCAGGGGTAAGAGGTCCCGAGGATTAGTTCAGCATCCACTCCAGGCAAGTCTGATTTCTTCATTCTAATATCAAGACTGGGTCAGATGTTCCTTTGGAGGGAATGGGCTCCAAGGTGCTGGTCCATGGTGCTTCAGATCCCAAGCTGTTCAGTGGTTGTGGTGTGCAGCTTGGGTGTGCTTTGCTTTTGTTTCAAGTCCACTAATGAGTGAGTACATACCCTGCTTATCTTTCTGGGTTTGTGATACCTTGCTCAGAATATTCTCCAAATCCACCCATTTGCCAAATCATTTTAGAATATCATTTTTTCTTACTGCTGAGTAGTACTCCATTATGTAGATGTACCACAGTTTGTTTATACATTCTTCAGTTGAGGGGCATCTAGATTGTTTCTAGGTTCTTGCTATTACAAATAATGCTGCTATGAACATAGTTGAGCTAATGTTTTTGGGATGTGAATGTGCATCTTTAGGTATATGCCCAGTAGTAGTATTGCTGGATCCTTGGGGAGATTGATTCCCAGTTTTCCTAGAAACCGCCATACTGTGTTCCAAAGTGGCTGAACAAGCTTACACTCCCACCAACAATGGAGGAGTGTTCCCCTTGATCTGCATCCTTTCCAGCATAGGCTGTCATTTGTGTTTTTAATCTTAGCCATTCTGACAAGTATAAGGTGGTATCTCAAAGTTGTTTTGATTTGCAGCATTTCTCTGATGGCTAAAGATGATGAGCACTTTTTCAAGTGCCTTTCAGCTATTCATAATTCTTCTGCTGAGAATTCCCTTTTTAGATCTGAACCCCATTTTTTGATTGGGTTATTTAGGGCTTTGGGCTCTAGTTTCTTAAGTTCTCTATATATTTTAGAGATCAATCCTCTGTCACTTGTAGGGTTGGTAAAAATCTTTTCCCATTCTGTAGGCTGTTGTTTTGTCTTATTGACAGTGTCCTTGGCTTTACAGAAGCTTCTTAGCTTCAGGAGATCCCACTTATTGATTGTTGTTCTTAGTGTCTGTACTATTGGTGTTATATTTAAGAAGTGGTCACCAGTGACAGTGCATTTGAGGGTATTTCCCTCTTCCTTTTCTATCAAGTTCAGTGTAGCTGGGTTTATGTTGAGGTCTTTGATCCACTTGGATTTGAGTTTTGAGCAGGGTGACAGGCTTGGATCTATTTGCATTTTTCTGTGTGTAGACATTTTTAAGTAACTCATGCAGAAAAGAATATGAAGCAATGTGAAAGTAACTGTAGTGGACATGGCTACTTTGGTTGAGGAGTTGGGCAGTAGAGACTGTAGAATTTAAGGTAGGTCCTCAAGTTAAGAGGCAGACTGAGAAGATAGAATGAATGGAGTTTAAAGACAGAAGAAAATTACACAAACCTCTGAACAACAACAACAAAAAGAAATGAGTTTATTTTCCAAGTTCAAAAAGCCTGTGTGGCTAGAGGGCTGAGGATGGAGAGAAAGAAGAGAAAACACAAAGGGTAGAGCTTATGTACATTTATAATACCAAATCAAGATGCTCCAAAAGTTGCTGGATGTTTTTGTTATCATTGTACCAGAAACTAAATTTTTTGCAATGAAAAGTAACCGGTAAAAACTAAAAACTACCCCATGCTAGTGGCTACATAGTATTAGTCACTACTGCAACAAAGCTTGCATTGAATATCTGCTAACTTTAGTTTCACATTTTGGAAAATAAAGTTGTGCTCTATTTCTGTTTTGTGAGTATAAAACACCCTTAGTCCAGAGAGAGGATGGAGTTCTCGAAACAGCCTATGCAAGTCTTACTAGTACAATGTGTTAAGGAAGACTATCTAAGACCACTTTCTGCCTTTTATATATGGGAAGAACTTGGTTCTGAGAGCTGTCCCATGATAAGGAGAGATGTGTCACAGAATACGGAGATTTCTCTGAGGAAACTATTACCTCATCCAAGCCTGAGGTAATGAGGTGGTAGGAAGGAAAATGAGCAGGTCCATAGGGATATATGTTGCAACAGAGACGCTAAAGGGATAATAAGTTACTGCCTAAATTCTTATTTATTATTTAGGAGTCTAGAAAGATATGCCATTTGGGGGTAACCCTATCAATGGATTGTGGAGACAGGAGAAACTCAAAGATGTGCTCCTTTCATTATCTCTTTATCCCCTATGGTAATCACTATGGTACAGCTAGGAGTCAGGAGGACTGTGGGCAAGTGAGAAGGTAGTTAAGCCAAGAGTCACGATATCAGCTAGTGAAAAATGAGAAAGTCTTACAGCAGAGGTTGGTTGTAGAGCACCAGTCCAGCAACTCTTCTGGAATAGGTCCTGGGACACAGTGAGAATGATTATACCATTAGATGCCAAAAAAGCTAGGGAGACAGCCAGGACCCATCAGTCCTCAAAACACCAGTTTCAATGAGCGTATGATCTTCTAGAACTGTTCCTCTAAACTTCTTTGTTTAAGTGTTAGCAACCAAACCCAGATCCCATATAAGAGCATCAAGAGCTCTTAAACATAGAGACATCTCTTCAGGCCCCAGATCAAGATTTAAGGTAACTAGGATATTTGATTAATTTTTTTCCCTTTTAATCAGCCTAAGTTTTCTCAGGAAGAAACTCCTAAAAACAATTAGTCACAACTAAGGGGCTACACTGATCTCATCTGCATTGTCTGAGAGTGGAAGCTGTGATTTGCACACATCTATACAAGCAGCATCTTCTCATTTGGTACTCACACAGCCACATGAGGTAGGCACTGTGACTCTCCCCGTTTTAAAGTGATGGAGGAAGGTCTCAGATTATACAACCTGTCAAAGATCATGTAAAAAATAATTGACTGATAGGACCTTCAGAAGTCTGTATGCTCAGGCATTGATTGCAAGTATTACCTTGATGCGCTCGGCAACTGTCCACTAGGAATACTATGCAATGAGCCTTGGAGCTCCTAAGTACTTCAGAATACTCACAAGACACGTTCCATGAGGAAAACAGAGTTCTGAGGTGCATGGGCTCATTCCCATTTCACATGCAAGCACACTGAGCTCAGAAAGCGAAATAACTCACTGCAAATCAATTTTGCAGCTAACAAATGGGAGAACTGACATTTGAACTCAGGCTGATGGAACAAAGGGAATTGAGAAATGAGCTGGATACAAACCACTGGATACAGAGGGAGTCAAAGACCTTTGAAAATCCTAAATCTTCCAAGTCACAATGCTAAGCTACAATAAAACTTTCAATGGCATAACCTTTACGGTTCATGAAGATGGAATACAATTTCCAAGAGTGTTCATTTTCCTTTTTTCTTCTTTTTTTTCCTTCTTCTTTATTTATTTTGTATTTATCAAGAAAAACAGTTAAACATATACAAAAGGTGGATTATATGAGCAGTTTTAGTAGAAAGCTAAGTTACTTACAGACTAAAACTGCCCTGGAATCTTATGTTTAATAATACTGGGGTTATACAAAATAATCAGGAAGAATCCACAGGAGAAATTAACATACAAGTGTTAGCTAATTCACTACAATTATGATTATTTTATAAAATCAATATAACTCAGTCACCATAACTCAGATTACTATGTAAAAGAATTTTTTCAGTACAGATATTCATTTCATAACAAAAATCAAAGGATTTCCAATTTTAACTGTATTTTTGAATATCTAAGTCCAATACAAACAATTAAACTCTGAAAGAGAAAAATGATCCGTAGAGATTGACTCTAAATCAGAAAATTAAAAATTATGTTTACATGAGGAAAATCAGCTCTAAAGTCAGATATACAGTTTCCCCAACCATGATTTACATAAATTTTTTTTTCATCCTTGCTACATAAAAATTCTAGTTTTAATCTGTAGTCTGTTCCACTACCATCGATGAAACCAAAGGTAGCAGTTGGGTAGGTGTGACACTGCCCATATTTATTATCTCTCTGATGATTCCCCAGAGCAAATCAAGTTTTTAAAGGAATGAATGGTATGAACTCACTGACTTAATGCAACAGTAAAATTCTTAGAGCAGCCAGTGCTTTCATGCCAGCAGAGGTTGTTACTGACTTGCTTCTGCTTCTGTTAGTTCTTTTTTGTTGTTGTTATAGAATAAAGTCTTATTTTGTATCCATGTATTCCCTTGTGCCCTTTCCATCTACTTTCCAAATGACTAGATCTCTCTACACACTCAATAGGATACCAACAACTTAATTTCCCATGTCCTCAAAATATCACCCCCATTTCCGTCTCAGCAGTAGATCTGCTAAGACACCAAGAAGCTAGGGGGAGAAAGATGTGGAGGATTTTTTTTTCATCTTATGACTTCATACTCCATCACTGAAGCTTACGGACTAAGTCTTATTAACTTGCTCAGCCTGCTTGATTATACCATCCAGGCCAACTCTCCTGGGATGTCACTACAGCCAGGGAGCTGGACACTCCCCCATCAATCACTAATAAAATATAAATTAAAAAAAAGTTAATGTGCCCCATAGACTTGCCTAGTGGCCCATTTTATGAAAGCAGTTTTATAATTAGAATTCCTTCTTCCCAGACATATCTAGCTTTGTGTTAAGCTGACAAAAATAAGCAGGACACCTTCTATCTGGAGGTGCTGGGAATTCTTCAGATGCTTTAATTATCACAGCTATACCTCGCTTTATTACACCTTGTTTTTGCCTTTTTTTCTGCATTTCTGGATCACACACTAAGGAAGGCAAGAGGGTGTTTTACATTGTTCCCAAGGAGACAGAAGTCTTATCCCAAATAATGCTGGTTATTATATTCCAAGTTAAACCCCGTATGTTTCCAATATTGCTATAGGTATTTGTAGCAAGTGCATATCCTAGAATTCTGTTCGAATTTTAAGCAAAGTAAAATAGCATATCCTTTCATTAGTGACCACAGAGTGTCTCAGGTCTCCAAGCACACAACTAGATATTTAAAGAACAGTGTTTATGTTAACTATCTTTGATGGTTAACAGTATGTACCTCACAGATGGGAGTGGATGCAGAGATCCACGGCCAGGCATTACAGAGAGAGTCTGAAGTAGAGGTCTCCATTGGGTCCCTCCCCTCAGAGCTCAGGGAATTCCACAGAAGAGGGGAAAGAAAGATTATAGGAGTCACAGGGGATGAAGGACACCAAGAGAACATGTCCCGCTGACCCTACTAAGCCAGGCTCACACAGGCTCACAAAGACAAGAACAGGACCTACAGGGGTCTGCACCAGATCCTCCGGGTATATGTGTGGCTTGGTGTTTTTTGTGGGATTCCTAACTATGGGAGGGGGGTTCTGTCTTTGACTCATTTGCCTCCTCTTGGGACTCTTTTCCTCCTGTTGGCTTGCCTCATCCAGCCTCAATGAGATGACCTTTGTCTTGTCTTGTATTTTGTTTGGTTGTGTTTTTTAAAAAGCGTGTAACCCACACTATATATTTACTTACTTGCCAAAGCCTAAAACATTATTTAATATAATCTTTGCAATGAATTCTCTAGCAATGTTTTAGTAAATAAATTTCTACAGATGAAAAAAATAGGCTAAAATAGTATCTTGGTTAGTTTTCTATTGTTGTACTAAAATATCATAACCAAGGCAACTTATTTTAAAAGGCATTTAATTGGGTTTATGACTTCAAAGGGTTAGAGTACATGATGATAGAGCAAAGTCATGGCAGAAGGAACAGTTAAGAACTCAAATTTTGATCCACAAGCAAGAAGAAAGAATACATTGAGAATGGCAGGTATCTTTGGAGACTTTGAAGCCTACCTCCAGTGATACACCCCTCCAACAAGGCCATACTTCCTAATCCTTCACAAATAGTGCTACCAACTTGGAACTAAGTATTCAAAGGTTTGCACCTCTGAGGGCCATTTTTATTCGAATCTACGTAATCTATTCCCTGGCTCCATAGGCTCAGGGCCATATCATAACGCAAAGTATATTTAGTCCCCATAGTCTAACATTCTCAGCACTGTTTCAAAGTCCAAATTCCAAAGTGTCTTCTGGGACTCAAGTCAATTTCTTAATGACAAGCTCCTATAAAATCAAAAAGGAAAGTTCATACTTCCAGCATGCAATGATACAGAATATACTTTACTATTCCAAAAGGGAAAAATGAGGGCTTAGGAAGAAAATCCTAGATCAAAGCAAGACTCAAAACATCAGGGCAACATTGAGTCATGTCGGATGTGAGAAGCTTAGATGGCTTCCCTCCTCCAGCTTTGTACCCAGCAGTATGCCCCCTCTCTCCCTCTCCCTCTCTCTTTCCCTGTCTCTCTCTCTCATAGGCTAATTCCCCTTCCTGTGTACAGCTCTCCTTGGCAGATATCCCACAGCTTGGGCACATCTAACATTTTGGGTCTCTATCTAATTCAGACTTCATTTTCACAGCTTCACTAAATGGCCTTGGGGCTTCCATGTACACACTTGACATCTTCCACTCTCCTTAACCTCAGAGGAAGATGCCACAACTCCTTTACTCATGGATTCTTCTTGACTATAAGCCATGTGGATGGTACCTACCAAGTTCAGTTGCCAACTTGGGGTGAATCAAGGCCCCTTGAATAATACTTGCAACAGCTTTCATATGATGTTATGGTTGTTTACCAGCAGAACATTTCTTAGGGATTTCTTCCTCTCATTTCAGGATTATCTGGGTAAGGTCTTGTCCTGAGGAATCCCCCCCTTTATCCCAAATTTGGTAAGGCCTCACCTTGTTCTACTCATTTCTACCAGCACAAGACTTGATTCCAGTATTAAATTTCCTAGTGCTCATTCTCTTCAAACTATACATCTTGTATTTCCTTTTTCCCCGTTTGTTCTTTTTCAGTGTAGATCTGCCTAAGAATGATTACTAATAACCATGTGACAGAGTCAATATTAGGCTGTCTTGAAATCTCTACCAAAGAACTTAGTTTATTACCTTTCAGTTTAGGCTTGAGTAAATTCTTAGGGAAGGGCAAAATGAAGCCAAGTTCTTTGCCAAAGTATAATATGAATGGTCCCTAGTCCATTTTCCAACATTGTTACCTCCTGAAATCTTCTGAGTTGGCCTTCAGGGTCTGTCCACATAAGTCACAACACTAGTTTCCTCAAAGATCCTACTAAGATGGACCATTAAGCTTTGCTTAGAGTGTTCAACCACTTTGCTAGTCCAGAGTCATAAAGCCTTCCACATTCCTCCAAAAACCAACATGATCAGGTTCTTCACAGCTACTACTGGTAACAACATCTTAGTTACTTTTCTATTGCTATAACAAAATGTCATGAATATGACAATTTGTGAAAAAAAAGCATTTAATTGAGGTTCATGTTTTAAGGCATTAGTGTCCATGACAGCAGGACAAAAGCATATGATCAGGAACAACTCAGACTTATGACATGGAGTCTTTTGGGAATGAAAAATGGATATGTCTCCCTAATAATACCAGCCTCTTGATCCTTCCCAAACAGATCCACCAACAAGGAGCAAGTATTCAAACCTATGGGCCTATGGGGGTCATTCTCATCCCAACCACCACTGTTAATGGTGGAATCGTAAGCTTTATTCTATGTGGCTGCAAAGTCATGCTCCCAGATTTAAAACCAGCTTAATCTGGCTTTACTTTTAAGTATGACACAATTATCTCACATCTCATAGTTTCATATATGGTATACTCATATAGCAGCACATTTAATCAAGTCACCTATTATGTTCAGTCTCTTTCTTTGCCTCATCAACTGGGCTCACAAACACCCAATTTGACAGCTACCACAAGCTTCATTTCATCCTGGGACATAGGTTCTGCATGATGATCTCCTGGATTGCTGTAGCTCAACTTTTCACACCACTCATTCAAACACCATTAAGAATTTTAGAGAGCAATATGTAATATTACTTCATTGGAGCCACAGGCAAGAAAATAGGACATCTATTCCATTTTCATTTAATCTACCTTTCAGCAGTCTGGTAGGTGAAGCATCTTTTGCATCCATATTGCTCTGAGTTTTGTGTTGGTCCCAAAGGTACTAACATGTAATGAGTTTCCAGAGCCTTTAACATTCTGAGGATAAGATCAATTGTGTGGAAACAAAGTGCAAAAAAAGAAACAGGAACCAGGAAATCCACACAGAATTAGACATACAATAATACAGATTTGGTAAAAGGATATGGTTTCATTTGGTTATTTCTTCCACCTGTATAAAACTACACACTGCAAAAAACCAAAAGAATAATCTATTGTTACAATTTTCAATGCCACACATTTGATAGTCATTTATTTAAAAAGGTGTGTGTGTGTGTGTGTGTGTGTGTGTGTATACTTCAACTTAGAACAAGAATCATTAGGTCTTAAAAAATTATTGTGCCCTGCATTAGATTCCAAAGCAGCAAATTAATTTATCATTTCAGAAGACTGAAATACTTCCAGCTAGTTATAAGGATATCCAACACCCATAGAGAACACAGAGATTTTTAGCTGCTTTATTGAACTTATCATTTGCTTCATTATCTTGTTTTACAATCCCAGACAAAATAGAACTGAGATCTATGTCTCACACACTACAGTTCCTTCAAGTATTGATGGTTATACTATCTATCTCCCCTTGGAAGCTACTCTGAAGTGGCCATGTGTCCCTCACCACTCTGCTGATGGTCATCCTATACATCATAGTAATGGTCCTCAGACTAATCATAAGAGCAGTCCAAGACAAATTCTATACAGTGGATATTCCCTGTCTTCAGTCTCCATATCTCTAAGTAACCCTGCATACCATATTGTCAGCATGTTATTTTTATATTCACGAGGTCATTGAAATATATTTATCTTTCTACCCACAGAAGAAAAAGAGTAATCATACAAACAAATGTGATCATACTGGGTATGTTTGTGGGTTTATCACAATTTTTGAAAGCTTTATCAAAATTTTCAAATTTAACTAATTTTTTTCTTCTTTTGTGTGTATTTATGTGTTATGTATATGTGTGTATGTTTACATGAGTAGAGGTTACATGTACATGTACATGTGTCAGAATATGTATGTGGAGGCCAGAGGTTGATAATGGAAATCTTCCTTCATTATTCTGTTTTTGATCACATAATTAATATATGTTTCCCAGCCAAATAGTAAGCCACTTAAAATTCAGTGATAATAATACTAATACAGACTATGGGCAACTATAACCTAGGCCCATTATGAAACTCCTCTTTGTATTCTTTCAGGAGACATATATATATAAAAAAAAGATCTGTGAAAAGAGGCTTTTAGAGAGCAAGAAGGTCAAAAGCTGGGACCTGCTTCTAATGAGACATGCAAAACTGACATCCAACAGTCTGGGCAGTTACAGGAAACCAATACTAACTACAAGCCAAGCTTCCTATTGTAAGTTCTAAAAGTGTTGCCAATGAGGAGTGCACAAGAAGCATGGTATGTCTTTTGACAATCTAGTTTTACTGTGATAACTATAAGAATAGACGGGAGCTATCCAGTGTGACACCCACTACTCAGTGTTCTCACTCTAAGACGTACCTATATAAACACCCAGTGAGCTAATATGTCTATAGCACAAGTACTTCAAATCCTGCTTTGGCTAAAATGCCCTAGGAAGGGACATAAAACTGCATCCTTTGCTGTCAGACCACGTGAAGCAAGCTTACAGTAACTGCTCTGGTGGCAGGGATGCCTAAGTGATTGTATTCAACCTGCACATACCAACCAGAAGCCCAATCTTTGCTTCTAAATGGCAAAGATTAAGGACTAAAATATATCATTCCCTTTCTTCCAAACAGAATACTTCTATCATGAATTAGAATGAAACAGAATATGAGTCCAAGTGAGGTGCACAATCCAGACTGCATTCCTAAAATCCCCATATTACATGTAGCCTTCCATGTATAGCTTATTGGCCAGATATAGGGAGCACATGCAGGGCTCCATGCCTTGAGAAGATGGTAAAGCACCAGACAGGAAGAGGCTTGAGCATCTAAGTAAATTCATAGATGTGCTTCCTCCTACCCCATCCACACAAGAGTCAAAGCACAATACATCAAGACACCAAGGTGAAGGGCTTGGCCTTTGTGTTGCCCTGACTAATTAGACCCTGTGTAATTACATCTGCAATACCCAGTTTGGCTACCAATTTTTATTTGAAACATAAAAAAAAAATGTCCAGGCTTACTTTTACTATCAAGACATGAAGCAGTCACAGGATAGCAACAGCAGGATTAGGCTGCTAGATTTTAAAAGACTGGTGGACATCAACTGAAAAGACCACAAAAATTAAATGTAACCAGGGGGCAACCTGTCTGAGCTCCAAGGAGAAGGCTTCTCATAGATTTATTTTTACCTCAGACAGGTTCAGGTATTTGAGATCTGATCTGAGAAAGTGCAAGAGTTTCACCCATTAGAAATTTAGAGTAATTCACTCAAAACTGCCCGTTCCTTATCCTTTTGACTTCAAACTCTCAACAATTTACACGGATCATTATTTTCGATGGCAAAAACCAGATCATTATTTTCAATGGTTAGTTCCCCTAATAAAATACTAAGTCTAGACTTTAGTAATTGTCCATAGTGTGAAGTGTGAGTTAACATATTCTCAAAAAGAAGAAAAACCAACTGCCTTTGTGAGTTCTTTTTAAGGCATTCAGTTAGTCTTTCATAATAACTTTGTTCGGTGGGCCAGTACGCATGCTTGACAGAGGTGGTTGGCAACAGTAATCTCAATATGGGGAGAAATTTGGGGCTTGCACTAAAGAATACATTTTCCTTACAAAGCAGTTACAAAATTAAATTTAATTTCCATCAGCATAGTTGATAATAGGCTTGCTTCACTGTGACATTTTCATGCAAAATATCATTATATTTTGTTCTTATCTGTGCCCCGATTGCTCCCCATGTCGCCTTTATCTCATCCTGCTGGTCATCCTCCTATCCCCAAATAGACTTGGCTGTGTTTTCACGCCACATGTATTCACTGCCTTCCTCCTTCCCCTCCCCCTCTTCTATTTAGACATCTTCCCCATTATAGTTACTTTCATGTTCTTTCTCTCTCTCTCTCTCTCTCTCTCTCTCTCTCTCTCTCTCTCTCTCTATCGCGCACGCTCTCTCTCTCTCATGTTGTAAATTTAAATCTATATTCTACATATGGGAGAAAACATAATATTTCTTTTTATGTCTCTGTCTTATTTTATTTACAAGAGTTCTTTTCAGTATTAGCTCCATGGATACATTACATCTCAGTGTTGAGAAAACTGAGCTCAAAATAGTAACAGATATAGAGAATGATAAAAAAAAAATGAAAGTTTTCTCTGTCACATTTAAATGGGTAATGTTTAAACTTGATGCCAGGGGGTAAACCCAAATATATAGAAAACCTTCTTACTAAAAATTCACAATTAACTTCTGTCAACCGGAAAAGAGCCAAAGACCTGAAAAATCAAAGAGGTCCCAAAATTACCTAATGACAACTTTATGTTCCCGAAAGTACAAAAGCTTCACCAAAATCAGCATCTCTACAGAAAGGAAATAAATCAGCATGTTCAATGACTACCCACACCTCAAAGCAGACATCCTTAGCATCTCAAATGAACAGCAAATGAGGTAAGGAAAAATAATAAGCGAAAACAAACTAGCTCAAAGGACATAATCAAGGTGAGATTGAGGAGCATGCTAGCATATGCTTTACCCATATTGTTAGAGCACAAAAGGGAAAAAGTCCTTGAAACAGCACTAAGGCAGATACAATCTAGCACTTTCACAATGGAAACTATCATCAGCTACAATACTGGGCAGATGAAACACAGCGTCAATAACAATAACAATGACAGCTCCAATTTGTATTAAATCATAGCTGTCTATCTTTTAATAATAGACTTACGTTAACATAGGGAAGATTACTGATTATGAATAAATATAAATTTTTTTAATTTATGTTTATATCATTTGTATTTAGGTGTCTGTGGAGATAGAAGAGGACCTCCTATCCCTCAGACCTAAAGTCACAGATGGTGCTGGAAAGTGAACTTGCATCTTTAAAAGAACAGTAAGCACATATAAGCATGGAGCCATCTCTCTAGTCCCAAGAACTATTGTTTTAAAAGCTTTTTTATTTTTCACTCTACCATAGAGAAAGTGGACACTAGAGACACAACAAGATGGCAGTACCCTTCCTTTATATAATTGACGATGTTGAACTCCATCATTTACACGAGGGTTACAGTCACAATGGTGAGGAATTTAGCAGCGTCTAAACAACAAATACACATACGTTTTGAAGCAGCAATTGCACTATTATGAATTTCGCCTAACGTGCCAAATGGTAAGGCCAAAGTAGTTCGTGAACCATTATTTGGCCAAATGTATGATTGTTGTGGTGTGAATATAAAATGTCCCCAGAGGCTCAAGTATTTAAATAATTGACTTACAGTTGGTGGGGCTGTTTTAGAGCCTTTGGGAGATAGAGCCTTGCTAGAAGTAGATCACTAAGAGTAAGATTTGAGATTTTATAACCAGAACCCATTTCATGCTCACTCCCTACTTCCTGGCTATAGACACTCAGCTCCTACCAGTAATTTTCCTCAGTCATGATGGATGTCATCCCTTAATCCTGTAAGCCAAAATTTACCATTCCTTCCTTGAGCTGCTTCTGTGGGATATTTGGTCATAGCAACAAAAAAAGAAACCAATATGATATAAATATGGATCAATGAGGTAATGTATAGTGCTCTCACACAGTGAATGTTATAGTTCCCTCAAGAAAATGAGGAAATTACCTGTATTTAATATACATGGGTTCCAAAATATGCAATTAAAGAGGAAAATGTTTCTTATAATTAATAGATAAGGATGCTTATACACTTCATTTGCTTTCTGACCTTTATGGATGAGGAAGATTAGATAGGCTGATAGTCTCCATCTTAGAATTGCTTGACTTAAATTTTTTTTTTATTTCATGATGATAGGAAAGCAAAATATAGTCATTAGGAAAAGACTCCACATTTAGAAGTATGGCCTTTCTGTGGACAAGTGAAATGCAGTATAACTTTCTTTAACAGTGTTGGCAACAATAGTGAGACCTAGCTCCCATGATCACAAGGTGCTGTGAATTTTGTTGCCAGACTTTTCAGTTGGTAGTTTTGTGTGTCTTATTTTTTTTAATATAGCTGTCCAATAAACAACACAGTCTACTTAGCTCTTTATCTTAACATAAGCTCTATGCCTGACAATTTTGCCCAGTGGTAGCTTAAAAAAATTGTCCTAATCACAGTTAAGCTAGGGGAAAGTGACTGGAGATAGAGCTCTACGGTAAAATGCATGCTTAGCACTCACAAGGCCCTGTGCTTATGCACACATGCACATGTACACACATACACACAAATATCTGAGGCTAGAGAGATGACTCAAAAGGTAGCATAATGCACACTTGCTGTCAGTAAAGACGTTGCTCCTAAACTTTGAATCTAAAATCTAAGCTCACCCACAAAGTGAGACATGCCATTTTCCTTCTCCCTGGGGATCATTTGCCTGGTAATACTTCAGAGTCCAGCAACCCTGATACCTGACAGTCCTCTGACCTTATCACACCCTTTGTGCTGATTGCAGGGTACCTGAGCACCCTTCCCTGAATCACGGCCTCAGTGTAGTCTTTCTTGTTATGTCCTTCCTGATGTAAAAATGTTTAATGCTTCCTGGCTGTAGTGGGTAGCATGTGGATAAGAATTTAACTGGTTATTCTTGAATTTCTTTAACAATAAACCAATTTTTATAATCTTAAAAAAAAGATAGCATGATGAGTAATCGGGTAGATAAGTTTGGATACCATCACTCATGAAACAAGTCAGGAACCCCCCCAAAATGCCCGTAAATCCAGCTCCAATGAATCTCACAGTCTCTTCTGGCCTTCATATAGATGTACAGAAAAATGTTTACACACACACACACACACACACACACACACACACACACACACACACAAATAGATAAATGATTTTTTTTAAAAAAATAGGCTGAACTATGATGTTTAGTGAGCTAAGTGTGCTATATTAAATGTACTTTTTACCAGTTTTGACAATATTTTCATTTTAAATATGAATTCATTAGGTTATATCCCCATTATAAATGTAGGAACATTTTGACAATATTTTCATTTTAACCATGAATTTATTAGGTTATATCCCCATTATAAATGTAGGAACATTTTATGTAAAATATCAATTGAAGAAAACAAAAAATATAATGTCTCTCACATGTAAAGAAAATTATACTACTAAGTTAGAAAATTTTAAATTAGATGGTTTTCTATAGAATTTGAAAGTGATTGTGGCATTATTTCCAGATTTTTAAAATCATGAAATATTTCAAAAGGCTCCACTCATGTACAAACATTGTCAGTCAGACCCCAATGCCTGAGCATACTTCCACCCATAGTAGGGGAGCCTAAAAGATTAGTTCTCTTACAGAAAATATTTCCACAACTGGATTAAGTACAGGAGGCAACTGTTTTTAGAACCTAAGACAACTACAGTCACCGAGGGTACCCAGACTCACCAGATTAAACCTTAAGATTGACTCACTCTCTATAAAAGGATGTTTTCATAATAGAGAGGGGCAATCCAAACAAAATGTGGTAGTCATTTTAAGCAAAGAAGCAGTTATCAGACTAAAGGTATCTAGAAGATAGAATTCAACACAGTAAAGACTCATTTAGGCAAAAATGTCCAGAATCCCAAGAGAGTATTGTACCCAAGTCTCTGGCTAAAATATTGGTGACATATTTTCAGGTTAAGATCCAGTGGCATTGACCAGATAAAAAAATGTTATGGAACTGAAATAACAGTACTATCAGAGGCTAGGTAGAACCAGAAGAAAAGAACTTCAGTAGTTATTATCAGCCTTGCCATCCATCTGAGTCACAGATAGTTGAATGCCTTTGTAGAGATACATGTCATGCCCTGAAGAAACTGCCAGGACCCTCTCAAATTCAGTTGACATTGTTGAATGTGGTTAAGTTGAATAAGCTGGACAGCATCTAAAGATTTCTAAAGATTTACAGTAGCAAAGCATAATATAAAGCTGATCTATGTTCAAGCCAACTATCAAACAATATACTAAGATAAACAATCAACATTCTTTAAAAAATATCACAGGGTGTCCAGAGTGGAATCAGAAGTGAGCAGATTCCAGCTCCTGGACTGCTCGTACAGAGAATCCCTCTCCTCAGTTAGAGTCACGTCCAAAAGTCTGATATCACACTCTTGCTAACAGATAGGCCCTAGGCTTTAGCTCCAAGGGTCCTACTACAGTGACCTCTAAAAGAAGGGACCTTGCACAGCCAGGTCCCACATCCAGGACAAACTGCCTGATCAGAGACAGACGGACGCCTTTGAAACTCAGACTCATGTCCAGAGCAGAGTCAGATATTGTGCAGACCACTTGCACAGAAAAGACAGGAGACACACAAGCCCTCTAGCCACAACTGATTAGGATCTGGCTAAATGTGAACCACTGAAGCCATGGGCAGGTGCCAGTGCAAGAATACATATAACAATATAAAGAACAACAAGCCAACACCAAAAGAAACTTGTGATCCTAAAACACCAAGACCTGAACAGAGCAATGAAGAGGAAACAGAATAAAATAACCACAAAAACACCTTTATGAAGATTATAGAAGCCTTAAAGGAGGATATAAAAAAATTCCTTAAAGAAATAGAAGAAAATATAAACAAAAAAGTGGAAGAGATAAAAAATCCTTGAAAGAAAACCAAGAAAGGAAAAACCAAAATATGGAAGAAACATTCCAGGAACTAAATATTGAAATAGAAGTAATAAAAAGGTACAAAATGAGGCAAAGGTGGAAATAAAAAATCTGAAGAAAAAAGATGGAACTACAGATACAAGCATAACCAACAGAATCCAAGAGATGGAATAGAGACTCTCTGGAGTAGAAGACTCAATAGTGTAAATAGATACATCAGTCAAAGAAAATACTAAAACCAAAAAAGTCATAACACAAAATGTTCAGGAAATCTGGGACACCTTGAAAAGACCTAACTTGAGAATAATAGGAATAGAAGGAGAAGAATACCAGCTCAAAGGCACAGATAATGTATTCAATAAAATCATAGAAGAAAACTTTCCCAACCTAAAGAAGAAAATGCCTATAAAGATACAAGAAGCTTATAGAACACCAAATAGATATGACCCCAAAAAAAGTCAGCTCGCCAGATAATAATCAAGCCACAAAACATACAGAACAAAGAAAAAATTTTAAGAGCTGCAAAAGAAAAGGGCCAACTTACTTATAAAGGCAGACCCATCAGAATAACACCTGACTATTCAATGGAAACGATGAAAGCTAGAAGGGCTTGGTCAGAAGTTATACAGTCACTAATAGAGCATAGCTGCTAACCTAGACTACTATACTGAGCAAAACTATCAATCACCATAGATGGTGTAAACAAGATATTTCATGACAAAGACATACTTAAGCAATATGTATCTATAAATCTGGCTCTTCAGAAAGCATTAGAGGGAAAACTCCAACCTAAGGATCCCAGATACACCCCTGAAACCACAAACAATCAATAATCCCACAGAAGAAAAGCCCAAAGAAAGGAAATACATATAAGCTAACACCTAAAATAACAGGAAATAACAATCAGTGGTAACTAATATCCCTTAATATCAATAAACTCAACTCACCTATAAAAAGACACATACTAACATGAGGGATACAAAAACAGAACCATTCTTTTGCTGCATACAAGAAACACACCTCAACCTTAAAGACAGACACAGGCTCAGAGTGAAGGGTTGGGAAAAGGTTTTCAAATCAAATGACCCTAAGAAACCAACTGGTGCTGCCATTGTAACATCCAACAAAGTAGACTTCAAACTAAAATCAATTAAAAGAGACCAGGATGGACATTACTTATTCATCACAGGAATAATTGATCAAGAGGAGATTTCAATCCTGAATATTTATGCCCCTAATATAAGGGCACCTACCTATGTAAAAGGAACACTACTAAACCTCAAATCCCACATCAATTCTCATAACCTAATAGTAAGAAACTTTAATACTCTACTTTCACCCTTGGATAGGTCAATCAGAAAGAGACTCAACAGAGAAATAAGGAGTCTAACAGAGGATATGATGCAAATGGATTTAATAGATATTTACAGAAGTTTCCACCCAAACACAAAGGAATATACATATTTCTCAGCACCACATGGAACTTTCTCTAAAATAGACCACATAATTGGTCATAAAGCAAATATCAAAAAATGGACATAATTCTTGTATCATATCAGACCACATGGCCTAAAGTTAGAGTTCAACAACAGCAAAAATCACAGAAAGCCTACTAACTCAGGCAAACTCAACATGACTCAACTGAACCACCTCTGGGTCAAGGAAGAAATTAAGAAAGAAATCAAAGTCTTCCTAGTATTTAACAAAAATGAATCCACAATGTACCCAAACTTATGGGACACAATGAAAGCAGTCTTAAGAGGAAAATTCATAGCACTAGATACCTATATGAAAAACCTAGAGAAATCCCACACTAGAGAACTAACAGCACAGCTGAAAATCTTAGAAAAATTAGAAGCAAACTTACCTAGAAGGAGTAGACAGCAGGAAACAATCAAACTTTTAGCTGAAATCAATACAAATGAAACAAAAAGAACAATACAAAGAATCAATGAATCAAAGAGTTGGTTCTTTGAGAAAGTCAACAAGATAGACAAACCCTTATCCAAACTAACCAAAAAGCAGAAAGAGAGTTTCCAAATCAACAAAATCAGAAATGAAAAGGGGGATATAACAACAGACCCCCCAAGAAATCCAGAGAATTATCAGATTATACTTTGAAAATCTATACTACACAAAAATGAAAAACCTAGAAGAAACGGACAGCTTTTTGGACAGGTACCAAAATTAAATCAAGATCAGATTAAATACCTAAACAGACCTATAACCCTAAAGGAAATTAAAGCTGAAATTAAAAGCCTCCCAAGTAAAAAAAGCCCTGGTCCAGATAGTTTCAGTGCAGAATTCTACCAGACATTCAAAGAACTACTTCCAATACTCCTCAATCTGTTTCATATAGTAAAAACTGAAGGAATATTGAAAAACTCTTTTTATGAGGCCACATTTACCCTAATACCCAAGCCACTCAAATATGCAACAAAGAAGGAGAATTATAGACCAATTTCCCTTGTGAATATTGATGCAAACATTCTCAACAAAATTCTGGCAAACTGTATACAACAACATATAAAAAATATCATCCACCATCATCAAGTAGGATTCATCCCAGAAATGGAGGGATGGTTCAACATACAAAAAAACGTAAATGTCATCCATCATATAAACAAACTGAAGGAAAAAAAAAACACATGGTCATATCCTTAGATGCTGAAAAAGCCTTTGACAAAATCCAACACTCCTTTATGTTAAAAGTCCTGGAGAGATCAGGAATACAGGAAAAATAACTCAATATAATAAAGGCGATTTACAAAAAGCTGACAGCCAACATCAAACGAAATGGAGAAATACTCAAAACAATCCCACTAAAATCAGGAACTAGGCAAGGCTGTCCTCTCTCCTCTTATCTGTTCAATATCATTCTCAAAGTTTTAGCTAAAGCAATAAGAGAATAAAAGGAGATTAAAGGGATACAAAAAGGAAAAGAAGATGTCAAATTATCTCTTTTTGCAGATGAGCAGATGATATGGTTGTATACATAAGTGATCCACAAAATTCTACCAGGGAACTTCTACAGCTGATAAACACCTTCAACAATGTAGCAGGATACAAGATTAACTCAAAGAAATTAGTATCCCTTCTATACACTAAAGATATAAAAACAGCTAAAGTAATAAAAACAGCCTGGTACTGGCATAAAAACAGACTTGTGGATCAATGGAGTCAAATTGAAGATCTCAACATTAACCAAAAACTTATGAACACCTGATCTTTGACAGAGAGGCCCAAAATAGTTGATGGAAAAAAGATAGAATCTTTAACAAATGGTGTTGCCATAGCTGAATTGTAGTGTGTAGAAAAATGAGAATAGATTCAAGCCTATCACCCTGCACAAAAATCAAGTCCAAGTGGAGCAAACACGTCAACATAAACCCAGCCACACTGAGCATGATAGAAAAGAAAGTGGAAAATACCATCCAACGCATTGGCACCAGTGAATACTTCCTAAATATAACCCCAGTAGCACAGACACTAAGAACAACAATCAATAAGAGGAACCTCCTGAAACTGAGAAGCTTCTGCAAAGTCAAGGACACAGTCATTAAGACAAGATGACAGCCTACATAATGGGAAAAGATTTTCACCAACCCTACAGAGGACTGATCTCTAAAATATATAGAGAACTCAAGAAACTAGAGCCCAAAACTTGAATAACCCAATCAAATAATGGGGTTCAGAACTAAGAAGGGAATTCTCAGTAGAAGAATTACAAATGGCTGAAAGGCACTTGAAAAAGTGCTCAACATTAAAAACACACATGACAGCCTATGCTGGAGAGGATGTGGAGCAAGGGGAATACTCCTCTACTGTTGGTGGGACTGTAAGCTTATTCAGCAAGGCTGAAATGCAGTATGGCCACTTCTCAGAATACTGGGAATCAGTCTCCCCAAGGATTCAGCAATACCACTTTTAGGTATATACCCTAAAGATGCACATTCATACCCCCAAAGCATTAGATGAACTATGTTCATAGCAGCATTATTTGTAATAGCAAGAACCTGGAAAAACCTAGATGCCTCTCAACTAAAGATTGAATTAACAAACTGGTTACACCTACATGATGGAGTACTACTCAGCAGTAAGAAGAAATGATATCCTGAAATTCATAGACAAATGGGTGGAATTGGAGAACATCCTCCTTAGTTAAGTATCACAAACCCAGAAAGATAAGCAGAAGATGTACTCACTCATACTCATTAGTGGGGAAAAAAAAGATGTCATTGTATACAAAAGTTCAGGCTAGAACATAGCTAAATGAAACAGTGCTTCACTTCTGCATTGAACACCTCTGGCAGGGGTGTGGGTAAGGAAGGACTTATTTATTTAAGGGTCTGGCCACAGGGAGTTTAATTATGCTCCAGTAAGTAAATGAGCAGCATAAATGGGCTTTTTTGTAAATGAGCTCATAAGAGTGGGTATGAAACTGAGAGGACTGATAACTGGGTTTGATGGGGTATATGATGTAAAATCACCAAATAATAAATAAAAATATTTTGCAAAAAAAGAAAAAAAGGACATAACAGAACTCAGAAGTTTTACAACCAACTATCTAACCTGTCCAGGATTCATTCATACATAACTAACAAAGAAACAGGAATATATGACATATTAATAAGCAAAAGACTTCCAAGTAAAAATAAAGCTCCAATTAGCCTAATCAACATTTTAAAGAGTTATTATATATAATACATATAGGTATATTAATTTTATATAATCTTTAAAAATAGTAAAGAAAAATATGCTCAATTAATTGAAGTATATATTATTTTGAGGAGCAAATAGAAAATTTGTCTAAGCAAAAAAAATGAACAGAGAAAATTCTAGAACTGAAAAACTAATAGAAAAAAATTGTAGTAAACAAGCTTTATTAGCTGGTTGGAGATGGAGAAGGTAAGGGAAAATAAGACAGAATCCAAAACTGATCCACAGAAAATGTCTTCAGTCTAGGAAATAAAGAAAAAAGAAAATTTAAATGAACAAAGTCTCAAAATTAGGTAATATAGCTGGGGCATAGGAATGCACATGTTTGTAGTCCTTGGCCATTCAATATCATCCTGGGATAACACAGGGAACCTCATGAGAGAAAAACAAATATATAAAAATTTGAAAGGAAGAAAATAGATGGATAATACCAAATTTATATTTTTATAAATATAACTAAATTCCTATTGAAAAACAGACTAAAATAGGGTAGGCAAAATATATAAGGGAATAATGCTTAGTAATTTCTACAAATAACCAAAGAGACACAAGGAGTTTAGTAAACTTAAGAAGAGTAAATACTAGGAGTGCCATTCCCAGGCATATGCATGTGGTAGTTAGTGGGCAGAAAACCACAGATAAAGCATAAGGAACATCCAATGAAAAGATTTGCTGTGTACAAGAGAACAAAGGTAAGAATTGTCACAGGTTATCAGAAACAATGAAAGGAAAGGACATGATTAAACTAATGAAGAGAAAAATAAAAACATTATCCCATAGTTCTATGCCTAACAAAAATTCCCTTCAAAATCAAGAAAAACTAAATGAACATTCTGATAAACAAGAGCCAAGTCATACTCTGCAGACTTACACAGAAAAAAAGTTCAGACAAATGATACCAGATAGAAATGTAGATTTATACTAAAGGATATATAGCACTGTTTAATAAATAGGTAAATATAAATTAATATACTTTTTCTTTTAGAATTTCTCTAAATAATTACTATTTAAAAAACAATAATACTGCTCTCTGCAGAGCATGCACCCAAACACTCTGTAGCAGACAGAGGTAAGCTCTGACTGCCAGAGTCCCCCGAGCTGCTGCTGAGGAAATTTGCACAGCTACCCACCACCAACTGAGCAATCAGATATGGACTGGGGACCATGAAGGACAGTCTCATACCCTGCCCAGAGGTGAGGAGGGGTCAGCTGGCCCAAGCACCTGTATCCCTGCCAGGAAGAGTTGAGCTCCCTTTGATTTTGGTTCCGGTTCCGGGACCGTGTCCTTTCTGCAGAGTGTACACCCACGCACTCTGTAGAAGACAGAGGTAAGCTCTGACTACCACATTCCACCCAGCTGCTGCTGAGGAAATTTGCACAGCCACCATCCTGCACCCAATTGGTCAAACAGATAAAGATTGAAGACTTGAAATTCAGTCCCCTGCCCAGAGCAGAGGCAAAGATTGAGCAGATATTTTCCTCAGAGGTGACAGGAGGCACACAAGCCCGAATGCCACAACTGACCAGGAGTCACCTAATCGTGAACCACTGAGGCCATGGGCAGATGCCAGTGCAAAAATTTACATAATAATATAAAGAACAACAAGGTAACTCCAGAAGAAAGTGGCAATCCTACAAATACAAGTCCTGAACTGAGCAATGAAGAGGAAACAGAAGGAAGCAACACTACAAATTCCTTTATGATGATCATCAAAGCTCTCAACGAAGATACGAAAAATAACCTTAAAGAAATAGAAGAAAATACAAACAAAAAATTGGAAGAGATGAACAAATCCATGAAAGAAACAAGCCAGGAACTAAAAGCTGAAATAGAAGCAATAAAAAAGGCAGAAAATGAGGCAAGATGGAAATAGAAAATCTGAAGAAAAAAGCTGGAACCACAGATACAAGCATAACAAACAGAGTTCAAGAGATGGAAGACAGAATCTCTGAAGTGGAAGACTCAGTAGCTCAAATAGATATATCAGTCAAAGAAAATACTAAAACTAAAAAAGCCATAACTCAAAATGTTCAGGAAATCTGGGACACCATGAAAAGACCTAATTTGAAAATAATAGGAATAGAAGAAGGAGAAGAATACCAGCTCAAAGGCACAGATAATGTTTTCAATAAAATCATAGAAGAAAACTTCTCTAACCTGAAGAAGGAAATGCCTATAAAGATATAAGAAGCTTGCAGAACACCAAGTAGATATGAACCCCCCAAAAAAGTCAGCGTGCCACATTATAATCAAGCCACAAAACATACAGAACAAAGAAAAAATTTTAAGAGCTGCAAAAGAAAAGGGCCAACTTACATATAAAGGCAGACCCATCAGAATAACACCTGACTATTCAATGGAAACGATGAAAGCTAGAAGGGCTTGGTCAGAAGTTATACAGATGCTAAAAGAGCATGGCTGGCAAACTAGAATACTATACCCTGCAAAATTATCAATCCCATAGATGGAGTAAACAAGATATTTCAGGACAAAGTCAGACTGAAACAATATCTATCTACCTATCCAGTGCTACAGAGAGTATTAGAGGGAAAACTCCAACCTAAGGACCCCAGATACATCCATGAAATCACAAACAATCAATAAGTCCACAGAAGAATACCCTAGAGAAAGGAAATACAAACAATTACCACCAAAAATGACAGGAAATATCAATGGTCACTAATTTCTCTTCATATCAATGGACTCAACTCTCCTATAAAACGTCACACACTAACAAGATGGATATAACAACAGAAGCCATCCTTCTGTTGCCTACAAGAAACACACCTCAACTGCAAGGACAGATACAGGTTTAGAATAAAGGGTTGGGAAAAGATTTTCCAGTCAAACGGTCCTAAGAAACAAGCGGGGGTTGCAATCCTAATATCTAACAAAGTAGACTTTAAGCTAAAAGCAATTAAAAGGGACCAAGATGGTCACTACTTATTCATCACAGGAAAAATTGGTCCAGAGGAGATTTCAATCCTGAATATTTATCCCCCTAATATAAGAGCACCTACTTATGTAAAAGAAACACTGCTAAAGCTCGAATCCCACATCAATTCTTACACCCTACTAGTGGGAGACTTCAATACCCCACTTTCAATCCTAGATAGGTCAAACAGACAGAACCACAACAGAGAAATAAGGAGTCTAAATGAGGTTATGATGCAAATGGATTTAACAGATATCTATAGTAGCTTCCACCCAAAAGCAAAGGAACACACATACTTCTCAGCTCCTCATGGAACTTTCTCACAAATTGACCACTTAATTGGTCATAAAGCAAATATCAACAGATACAAAAAATGGAAATAATCCCTTGTAACATATCGGACCACAAGGGCCAAGAGTTACAGTTCAACAACATCAAAAATCAAAGAAAGCCTACCAACTCATGGAAACTAAACATCACTCAGCTGAACCATCTCTGGGTCAAGGAAGAAATTAAGAAAGAAATCAAAGTCTTCCTAGAATTTAAAGAAAATGAATCCGCAATGTATCCAAACTTGTGGGACACAATGAAAGTAGTCTTAAGAGGAAAATTCATAGCACTAGATGCCTATATGAAAAACCTAGAGAAATCCCACACTAGAGACCTAACAGCTCAGCTGAAAGCCTTGGAACAATTAGAAGCAAACTCATCTAGAAGGAGTAGACAGAAGGAAATAATCAAACTTTTAGCTGAAATCAATACATTTGAAACAAAAAGAACAATACAAAGAATCAATGAATCTAAGAGTTGGTTCTTTGAGAAAGTTAACAAGATAGATAAGCCCTTAGCAAAACTAATCAAAAAACAGAGAGAGAGTGTTCAAATCAACAAAATCAGAAATGAAAAGGGGGACATAACAACAGACCCCCAGGAAATACAGAGAATCATCAGATCATATTTTGAAAATTTATATTCCACAAAAATGGAAAACCTAGAAGAAATGGACAGCTTTCTGGACAGGTAGCACCTACCAAAATTAAATGGATATCAGATTAATTACCTAAACATGCCTATAAACCTTAAGGAAATTGAAGCTGTCATTAAAAACCTCCCCAAAAATAAAAACCCTGGTCCAGATTGTTTCAGTGCCGAATTCTACCTGACATTCAAAGAAGAATTACTATCATTACTCTTACAACTATTTCACACAAAAGAAACTGAAGGAATATTGCCAAATTCTTTTTATAAGACCACAATCACCCTAATACCCAAGCCATTTAAAGACACAATAAAGAAGGAGAATTACAGACCTATTTCCCTCATGAACATTGATGCGAAAATTCTCAACAAAATTTTCGCAAACCGTATACAACAATGTATAAAAGATATCATCCACCACGACCAAGTAGGCTTCATCCCAGAAATGCAGGCCTGGTTTAACATATGAAAAACTGTAAATGTTATCAATCATATAAATAAACTAAAAGAACAAAACCACATGATCATATCCTTGGATGCAGAAAAAGCCTTTGACAAAATCCAACACTCCTTTATGATTAAAGCCCTGGAGAGATCAGGAATACAGGGAGAATACCTAAATATAATAAAGGCGATTTACAAGAAGCCGATAGCCAGTATCAAACTTAAGGGAGAAAAACCTCAAATCAATCCCACTAAAATCAGGAACTAGAACAAGGATGTCCTCTCTCCCCTTATCTATTCAATATAGTTCTCGAAGTTTTAGCTAAAGCAATAAAGGAACGAAAAGAGATTAAGGGGATACAAATTGGAAAAGAAGAAGTGAAGCTATCTCTATTTGCAGATGATATGATTGTATACATACGTAACCCACAAAATTCTTCCAAGGAACTGCTACAGCTGATAAACACCTTCAGCAATGTAGCAGGATACAAGATTAACTCAAAGAAATCAGTAGCCCTTCTATACACTAAAGATAGAAGAGCTGAAAAAGAAATAAGGGAAACATTACACTTCATAATAGCTGCAAATAGTATTAAATACCTTGGAGTAACTATAACCAAAGAAGTAACAGACCTATTTGACAAAAATTTTAAATCACTGAAGAAAGAAATTGAAGAGGATATCAGAAAATGAAAAGCTCTCCCATGTTCCTGCATTGGTAGGATCAACATAGTAAAAATGGCAATTCTACCAAAGGCAATCTACAGATTCGATGCACTGTCCATCAAAATCCCAACACTATTTTTTACAGACATTGAAAGAACAATACTCAATTTCATTTGGAATAACAGGAAAGCCAGGATTGCCAAAACAATTTTACTCAACAAAAGAACCTCAGGAGGTATCACCATCCCTGACTTCAAGCTATACTATAGAGCTACAGTAATAAAAACAGCCTGGTACTGGCATAAAAACAGACTTGTGTATCAATGGAATAGAATTGAGGATCCAGACATTAACCCAAAAACCTATGAACACCTGATTTTTGACAAAGAGGCCCAAACCATTCAATGGAAAAAAGATAGTATATTTAACAAATGGTGTTGGCATAGCTGGATGGAAGTGTGTTGAAAAATGGAAATAGATCCGAGCCTGTCACCCTGCACAAAACTCAAATCCAAGTGGACCAAAGACCTCAACATACACCCAGCCACTATGAACTTGATAGGAAAAAAAGTGGGAAATACACTTCTACGAATTGGCACAGGCGACCACTTCCTAAATATAACACCAGTGGCACAAACACTAAGACCAACAATCAATAAGTGGGATCTCCTGAAGCTAAGAAGCTTCTGCAAAGCCAAGGACACTGTCTATAGGGCAAAATGACAGCCTACAGAATGGGAAAAGATTTTCACCAACCATACAAGTGATAGAGAACTGATCTCTAAGATATATAAAGAGCTCAAGAATCTAGAGCCCAAAACCTTGAATAACCCAATCAAAAAATGCAGTTCAGATCTAAAAAAGGAATTCTCAGCAGAGGAACTATGAATGGCTGAAAGGCACCTGAAAAAGTGCTCTTCATCTTTAGCCATCAGAGAAATGCAAATCAAAACAACTTTGAGATACCACCTAACACCTGTTAGATTGGCTAAGATAAAAGGCACAGATGACATCCTATGCTGGAGAGGATGTGGAACAAGGGGAACACTCCTCCATTGCTGGTGGGAGTGTAAGCTTGTTCAGCTACTTTACAACACAGTATGGTGGTTTCTCAGAAAATTGAGAATCAATCTCCCCAAAGACCCAGCAATACCACTTCTGGGTGTATATCCTAATGATGCACAGTCATACTCCAAAGGCATTAGCTCAACTATGTTCATAGCAGCATTATTTGTAAAAGCAAGAACCTGAAACAACCTAGATGTCCCTCAACTGAAGAATGGATTAACAAACTGTGGTACATCTACACAATGGAATACTACTCAGCAGTAAGAAAAAATGATATTCCAAAATTTGCAGGCAAATGGATGGACTTGGAGAATATCCTCCTGAGCGAGGTATCACAAACTCAGAAAGATAAGCAGGGGATGTATTCACTCACTAGTGGTCTCTAAACAAACAAACAAGAAAAAAGCCAAGCATGCCCAAGCTGCAAACCACACCACTGAACAGCTTGGGATCAGAAACACCCTAGACTGACTCTTTGGATCCCACTCCACCTAAAGGAACACCTGACTCACTCTTGAGGGAGGGGGGACAAAACTGGATCTGCCAGGAGTGGAGACTGAACTAAGCAATATTGGGTCAGTGGGACCATGTGACTGTCTGCTGCCTCCCCAGGGAGGGGATGGGGAGTTGTGGAGAAGAAAAAATGATCTGATGTGGTGGGAGGGGGGAGGGACCTTGAATAATTATATACAGGGAGAGAAAGCATGTCTTCTTTGTTAATAGTAATAAAAAAACAATAATACTGTAATGTTGCTAAATAATACTGGCACATAAATAATAGTCAATAATCTCTCATTTTTACCCAGTCAAGAACTATAGAAAATGAATATATGGCAAAGAAATTAATCATGTAAATAAGAAGAATTTGTAACTAAACAGACTTGGGCTCAAAGTCCTTCATATTGACAAATAGGAGTTCCAAAGGCCAAAACCCCAGTGAAGATATATTCAGCCTGCACACAGCAGTTCCAGTTTATGGATATTGTCTCAGTGCAAGTCCTAATGGTCCTTCAATGCACTGTCACAACCCCAGGGTGGTTCTCCAGCGTCACAGCATCACAGAATAAAAATAGTCTTTATTGGCATGATCTGCAGTCTTCATTTGAGAAATGACTTCTGAAGGTCACATTTACATAATAAATGGAATTGCTAGACAGAGAGTGAGACTGAAGGGTGAAATGAGTTCTTTGGTTTAGCGATAACATGATGTATTAATCTACAAATAATAGTGGAGGTTGTTACTGTAAGTTACTATAACTTTTTAAAATAAGTTATTCTTCATAGACTTTCATATGTGATAAAAAAAGAAAATCTAGATGACTAGAAACTGAACAGATAAGACAGAAAAACGGAGATGGTTCTCTCTTGTCTCAGTTTTGTATGTTTTAAAAGACACAGTTAATGGAGTGAGTTGTACAACACACCCAATGTTTTATGGTCAAAATGAAAATAGTTGACAAATATAAGAGGGCCCCAAAGACATAATCTAAATAATCTAAATCAGCTTAATGTTCAATTATATGAGACACAATTTTTCATTACTCATACAAAGCATCTGTAATCCATGCACTCTGCAAGCAGAAAATTTCAAGGAAAAGAAAAGAAGTGTCAATGTGTCCATTGAATAAAGTATTTGGCAGCTGTAATATTATTATTGTTAATATGTAATTACTGTTGCTACATGATATATCTGTTGAGCCCTTGCTATTTAGTAGATACTTGTTAGATGTCATGCATTCCTCACTGAATCTTTATGACAATCTTTAATGGTGATATTATTACAGTTCCATTGAATAGATGCAAAAGGCAGTGTTCACAGGGCATCTTAACAGTCATTAATGAAAAAAATTAAAATCCACTTTCAAATTTCCCCAGTTCCAACCATTTCTCCATCCAGACCACAGTGTACCAGCAATGATCTTAGGAGCTAAGATTAAAAAAATAATAATAAAAGAAGGGATTTTGCTCCTGGCAGGAAAATGGTAACAGAAAAAAAAATTTAAAAAATAGGTAAAAGCAATTAGGTGAAGAATAACCACTTGAATAAAAATAAATGAGCTACAAATAGAACCAAGAAATGCTTTCTCCAAAGCATTGAAACTTGACACAGAACATGAAGGAGTCCTAACATATGTAATATGAAATAGGAAGAAACGGACGAGGGTTGTCTACCTCTACCACTAGGTTACACAAACTCCTCTGTAGCCCTTGGTTTCTAAGAAAGGCTAACATAGTTCCTTCATCTGCAGGACTGAAAACTTAAACTTGAAACCTAAGCACATTCAGCATAAATGTCCCTTTGAATAATGATTATTAGAACAGCATGTTGCATGATTTTGAACTCTGACTACTTAAATCATTCCACACTAAAATTCTTTGACAAGTATTAGACCATAAATATCTATTTTTAAGTTTCTCTGTTCAGTTATTTATTTATTTATTTATTTATTTATTTATTTATTTATTTATTTATTATGCATTCCATGTTCTGTGTGTGTGTTCTTTCAGGCCAGAAGAGGGCGCCAGACCTCATTATAGATGGTTATGAGCCACCATGTGGTTGCTGGGAATTGAACTCGGTACCTTTGGAAGAACAGCTAGTGCTCCTAAACCACTAAGCCATCTCTCTAGCTTCCTAAATTTCTCTTTTCTAAAATAGCTGCTTCATAAATAAATCCAAAAGAATGATTAAATTTCAGGAGAATCTTGAAAACATTTTATAAATTTCACTGTTTTGTATTTTTTGTTTTTCTTCTAAGTAGAAGTTTCTATTTCTATTCAGAATTTTTATGACCGATTCATACTAGCTAAGTCTTTAACAAAAAAAGGTGGATGACAACTGAATCTTTTTGTCTTGAAGTCTGGAGGCAGGTTCCTTCAAAGATATTTTTGAGAAACTAAAGCCCAGCACATTATTTTAAACTTGATATATGCTTAGCTCATTTTAATTCTAGTAATTATACAATTATTAGTACAAGAGGAGTGCATTTTCTTAGCATAAGAATAATATTTATTATTAACAAGATAATATTTGTTATCCCAGAGGATATACATATATACATATTCAACTTTATGGAGCCTAAAGGGTTATTCTGTAGGTGTCAGGACTCTAAAACTAGGAAGCATACTAAGGCAGGTAGAAAAACAGAAAATAGAAATAATTGTTCTATGGACAATAGTTTAGATTATGAATCTGAAGATACTGATAGAGTAACTGTTTAGATTGTGTGTGTGTGTGTGTGTGTGTGTGTGTGTGTGTGTTTAGTCTGAGAATCCATCTGAATCTATCAATGAAGCTGAATATTGATAATTTTCTGGAGCTTCTAGAAATTCCTCTAGACAAATCCTAATGTGAAAACTTAAGAATGGCAATAGTGATCCATTGATCTCACATAACACAAATTTACCAGGATCAAGAAATGTGACTGTCTTCTTTGTTCTGAGATTACCTGTAGTGTTCATCTCTGCAGAATCATTTATTAATAGCTCAGACACAAAGTTAGGAGTCAGATTGTATCACAATCAAATAGAAATCTTCAATGAAAATTTTAGAAACTCACCAGCTTTCCTTTGTCTTCCTAAACTCTCTCTGAAATGTCTTCAAGAAATTAGCACATTCTCTCCTACACAGACTCCTACACTTGGATCACAGCACTTGTATTAAAAAATGAATAATGATAACCAACAATAACTTCTGATGTGGTTAAGTGTGAATAAAAATAAACACCAAAAATTCCTCTTGGTCAGCTCAGCCTTCAAAAGGAAATTAGGAAACACCTCTCCTGTTCAAACCCTCAGAGCTGGCATCTGATTGCCCACCCCTACTTAGACGTGGCAGCCATCATTTCTACGTGTTTAGAAGAAGAGTGATGTAGATCCCAGTGTAACAAATACAATCTCACGGTTTCACATTTGACTTCAAACCACAGGAAAAGCCAACGAGCCAGTTTCAGGTTTCAGTGAAAGTTCACAAGTTGTATATACTCCTAATATTGTACCCTGAATCTTTTTCTGGTTTGTGACCTGTCACCCACTTTACTGCAATTATTTCTGCTTCTGGACAAAACTGACTTTTCCATATGTAACTTTACATTTATATTCTCTTTTGTGACTGTAAGTCCAGAGAGAATATGATATTCATTATAGAACTTCAGTTATTATTACTTCCATAAGAAAACCTTAAAGCCTTTCTGTTTCACCATCTTCCACATAAACAAATTAAACAAAAGCTTTTGATTCCAGACTAACCTGATCATAGATTTTATATTCAAGAGGCATGCAATTTTTCCATAGAAAGGCTGATTTTGTCCCAAGGATAAAATCAATAAATAGTTAGAAATCAGACATTTATAAAACAGCTGGAATCACCTAAAAATAGAGTAGATTTCAGCAAATAATGGGATAGTCCACAGTCCTTTTACATCAGATATTGATTTTTCTACTTTCTCTATAAATGAAATATGGCTCTAAATGTCTTTATCCTTTAAATATTTTTAAATTAACACTTACTAATTGTACACATTATCATATTTCATCACACTCATATAGTGTGTACTGATATAATTTGCACTGATTAAATCCAGATACCCTTTGCTCACATCTCCCCAACCTAGCAATTGCTGCCATCTATGATACTCAATGGAAATTCAATAGTACTTTTCTTTCCATGTTTGGCTTATTTCACTGAACTTAATATCTTTTTTCCATTTCTATCTTATTGTGCTGCAAATAATAGGATTTCATTTCTTGTTAGAGCTTAATAATGTTTCTCCACCCTCACCTCTGTTTGTGTGTGTGTGTGTGTGTGTGTGTGTGTGTGTGTGTGTGTGTGTGCGCGCGCGCGCGTGTGCATTTTCTTTTTCCATTCATCTGTTGAGGGGCTGGCTCTAAGTGGTTCTGTATCTTGGTTATTGTGAATACTGCTACAATGAAGATGACTCTGCAGGAATCCCTCTGGTATGCTGGCCTCCTATTCAGAAGTGGGACAAGCAAAACATATGGTAGATCTAGTTTTAGTGTTGCAAGGAACACATACAATTTCCCATAATATTCTATACTCTACCAATACAATACAGCCTTCTTTTTTCCACATTCTCTTTATCGTTTTTGCTTGAGATTGTTTTGATAGTAGTCATTCTAAATAAGATAAAATGATATGGCATAGTGCTTTTGAATTTTCCTAATGCCTAATTATATGTGGATGATTTTTAATGTATTGTTGTTCCTTTGTGAAGATACTTATTCAGATCACATGTCCCTTTTCATTGGACTGCTTGGGGGATATTGTTGCTGTTGTTAGATTTTCTTCTTTTAGTTCTTTATTAGTTTGTTTTTCTCAGAAGAATAGTTGGCAAATGTTTCTTCTTGCCCTACAGGTTGTCTTTTCACTGTCATTTTGTCTTTTTATGCAGAAACTTATTATTTGTTTTATTTTTATATTTTATTCATCTATTTTATGTCCAGGCTCCAGCCTTCCCCATCCTTGCCTCCCCTCTACTGCACCCTCCTGCTCCCTCTCCTCAAACCCGTCCTCTTCAGTCTCTAGTCTCTCTATCCAGGAAAAGACAGGTCTCCCACAGTATCAACAAAACTTGGTATATCAAGCTGCTGTAAGCTAGGCACCTCCACATGTATTAAGGCTGGACAAAGTGACCCAAATGAGGAGTAGTGCCCTACAAGCCTGTAAAAGAGTCAGAGATAGCCCTTGTTCCTACTTGTAGGAGTCAAGAGGACCAAGCTACACAACTGCCAAAATGCCAGCATAAGAATACAATCAACAACAGCCAGGGCAATATGTTATCACCAGAATCCAGATATCCTACTGCAACAAACCCTGACCATTTCAACACAGCTAAAGCACAGGGAAAAGACACTAAAACTAGTGTTGGGAAGATAGTAGAGGTTCTTAAAGACAAAGTGAATAAAATCCTCTTAAAAAGTTAAGAAAAACAAATAGTGGAAGGAAACATATAAAAGTGTTCAACACCTGAAAATTAAAACAGAAAAATTAAATAAAATATAAACAGAGGTAATTCCAGAGATTGTAGGTAAGCACACAGGAACTTCAGACACAAGCATCACCAGCGAAATACAAGAGATGGAAGAGACAGTCTTAAGAGCTGAAGACACAATTGAAGAAACAGATACATTAGTTAAAGAAAATGTTCAATCTAAAAAAAGTTCCTGACACAAAACATCCAGAAAATCTGGGACATAATGAAAAGTCCAATTCTAAGAATAATAGCAATAGAAGGAGAAGATTCCCAGATCAAAGACTCAGAAAATATCTTTAACAGAAAATTTCCTAACAACCTAAAGAAAAATATACATACAGAACACCAAATAGATTGGACCAGAAAAGAAAGTCTTTTCACCAAATAATAATCAAAACATTAAACATAAAAAACAAAAAGTAAATATTAAAAGCTGCAAGGGAATAAAAGCAAGTAATGTATAAAGGTATACACATTAGAATTATACTCAAATTTTCAGTTGAGACCAGAAAAGCCAGAGGGACCTGGAAAGATATCCTGTAGGCTCCAAGAGACTACAGATGCTAGCCTAGATTGCTATAACCAGCAAAACTTCCAATTACCATAGAGGTAGAAAACAAGATAATCCAAGATAAAATCAAATTCAAACAATGTTCATCTATATATCCATCCCTACAGACAATACTGAAAGGAAAATCAACCCAAAGAGGTTAATTGGGTGAAAACACAAGAAAATAAATAATCTCATACCAGCAAAACTAAAGTAGAGAAACACACGTACACACCACTATCACCACCACCACCACCAACAACAACAACAACAATAACAAAATAACAGCAATTAGCAACCATTGGTTATTGATATCTCTCTCTATATCAGTGGTCTCGGTTCTTCAATAAAAAGACACAGACTAGCAGAATAGATGTTTTATAAGGATCCATTTTTCTGCTGCATACAAAAACTACACCTCAACATCAAAGATAAATATTACCTCAGAATAAAAGGCTGAAATTTTTCTTCTAAGGAAAAGGATAAAAAACAAGCTAGTATAGCTATTGACCACATACTCAGTCACAAAGCAAATATCAACAGATACAAGAAAATTGAAATATTCCCTGCATCCTATCAAATCACCAAGAATTAAAGCTGGATTTCAACAACAGAAAGCTTACACATTTATGGCAACTAAACAACTCTCTACTGAATGACTACTGGATCAAAGCAGAAATAAACAAAACAAGAGAGACAACCATGAGACTGACCTAGACATTCTGCATATATGTTACAGTTGTGTAGCTTGGTCCTCTTGTGGGACTTCAAATGGTGGAAACAGGGACTGTCTCTGAGTCTTTTATAGATTTTGGGGACCCTACTCCTCACATTGAGTCACCTTGTCCAGCCTTAATAAGTTGGGAGGTGCTTAGTCTTACTGCAACTTGATGGGCCTTGTTATATTGATAACCATGGGAGAACTGCTATTTCCTGAATGGGGGAGGAAGTGGATTGGTAGAGACAGATGATGGATGGACTGCAGTTCAGCCTGGCTGTAAAATCAATAAATGGGGGGAAAGTATTTAAAAAAAAAAACAAGAAATTAGAGAAGTCCTAAAATTCAATGAAAATGATATACAACATACACAAATTCATAGGACACAAGAAAAGCAGTGCTAAGAGGAAAGTTTATAGGACTGCGTGCTTACGTAAAGAAATTGGAGAAGTCTCATAGTAGAAACTTAATATCATAACTAAAAGTTCTAGAACAAAAAGCCACATGCCCAAGAGGATTAAATGGCAGAAAAGAATAAAACTGAAATAAAACAAGTAGAACCATGGTGAATACAAAGAATCAATAAAACAAAGAGTTGATTCTTTGATAAAAATCAACAAGATAGACAACCCTTTATCCAAACTAACTAAAAGACAAGGAGAGAACATCCAAATTAACAAGATCAGAAACAAAGAAAAAGACATAATAATAGACACCAAGGAAATTCAAAGAATCGTTAGAGCACACTTCAAAAAAACTGCACTCCACAAAACTGGAAAGCCTAAAAGAAATGGACAGTTTTCTCAAAAGATACCACTTACCAAAGTTAATCTAAGATCAGATAAACAATTTAAATATATCTATAGCCCCTAAGGAAGTAGAAGCAGTCATTAAAAGTCACACATACACACACACACACACACACACACACACACACACACACACACACACACCAGGGCCAAATGGTTTTAATATAAAATTCTACCAGACTTCTAAAGAAGAGCTAACCCCAATCCTCCTTAAATTATTCCACAAAATAGAAAAAGGAAACATTGCCAAATTCATTTTATGAGACCACAGTCCACTAAAACCCAAACCACACAAAAACTCAACAAAGAAAAGAATTACAGACTAATTTTCCTTGGTCACATTGATGCAAAAACACTCAACAAAATACTATCGAACTGAATGCAAGAACACATCAAAAAGATCACCCACCATGATCAAGCAGGCTTCATCCCAGAGATGCAGGGATGACAACAAGCAGGAGAAGCTGTCACATTTGTTACTGATCTTAGTCATTCTGTCAGGTGTAATCTCGGAGAAGTTTTGATTTCCCCATCTCTCTTCCCTAATTGGTCTGGATAAAACCTTCAGGTTTATATTGAAGTAAAAAAGGGAAAGTGAACACTCTGTCTTGTTTCTCATTTTAGAAGTAATGTGTCAGCCTTTCCTTTAGTGGGATGTTCACTGGAAGGTTGATGTTCACTGTCTTTACTATAATGAGGTACACTTGCTCTACACCTGATTTGTTTAAGGCTCTTATGAAGAAGTGATGGATTTTATAGAAAGCTTTTTCAGTATATGTTGAGACAATTGAACAGTATTTACTCATTCTGTTATTGTGATGTATTAGATTTACTAATTTACATATGTTGAACAATCTTTGCATCCTTGTGAATGGTCTTGCACAGTAAATGAACTTTCTGATGTGCTTTTTGATCTGCTAGTATTTTATGGGGGAATTTGTGCATATACTTCCATCAGTGATATTGGCCTTAGACTTTGTGTGTGTGTGTATGTGTGTGTGTGTGTGTGTGTGTGTGTGTGTGTGTGTGTTTTCCTCTTTTTATTCCTCTTTAAAGATGTCCTGGGTAGGTAAATTATCCTTATTTCCTTTTACTCCTCTTCAAAAACAAATACTGTTTTGAAGCACTGTTTTTTAGAAAACAATCCAAACCCCACGATTTGGCCTTTAAGCTCTTCCATTATCTACCTAACAATTTTTTCCAATTCAACCTAGGAAGGATACTTCCTCTCTCAGTTTTTGTGCTGCAGTTATGTTGATCATTGTATCACTAGCTATGACCGGTTTTCTTATCTTGGAGTCTCTGAGGAACAGCTGGAATGTAATTAGTAGAAACCTGCTTATAATAAAGTATTAATATGGATAAAGAATGGAGGGTAATTGTGTGTATGCATTTAAAATACTTATCATTTCTCAGTGGTTTAATAAGGACAATTATACATTCAAAATCCACACCTTTCCTTGTGTAATCATTTTAAATGTTTCTTATGTAAATTCAGATTATCAAAAGCATAAACCCAATCTTCAAAGAGTTTATAGTCTGTTGAGCAACATATGTATTCACATGTAACCAACCCCATGAGCCAGTATAAATTAAGATTAAAATTATCTTTTAATAATTATTATCTTTTAATTATTATTAAGATTTAAATTATTTCACATGTTTGCAGAAACATAAGCCATTTTGGTTGGTATAATGTATAGGGATTATAGAAGAAAGTTATTTTCAGTTCATTTGAAGGACAGATAGGAGGGAAAAGTTATAGAGTGACTGTGGTTGGTGAGGAATTCCTGACAGGACCAAGTCAAAGTATAGGAATTAGAAACTGCATGGTGTAAGTAGATCAGGATAGTGAAGTAAGATGACTCTCCCATAGCATGGGTACTACCATTTCATAGACTGTGGATAAACAAAGGAAGAACAGATCTGAGTAGGACCTTCCATTGCCCTCTGCTTCCTGCTACTGTTATGATGTAACCAGTTTCTGCCACCATGCCATCCCTGTTATGATGGATAACACTTTTGAACAATGAGACATAATAAATCTTTCTTTAAAATGTCTTTGTTATGTACTTTTTCTCAGTAGCAATATAAAATTTAGCTAATATTCTGAAAGAGGCAAAGAAAAGGTAAAAATCAAAAATTAGTGAAATGTATTGCTATGAAGGAAGATTTGGCATGTACAGTTCATTCACCGCATACTCAATATCCACTAGGCTCCACCCATTGTACGAGGTACCAGAATCATAACAAGCACAGCTGCATATCAACTTGGATGGTCCTGATTTCAAGCTTTAGCATATCCTTTACCTGAGTAAGACAGATGCACCAGACTTCAACTCCCTCAGAGCCAGGCTTCTCCCCTGCATCCAGAGGATTTGAACTGGGCCTGATTTGAAAGCTTTCTTCTTGGGGAATTCTAAGGGCAGGAGACAACCAATAGTCCTATCCAGCTGTGATGGCTATGAGTCACAATAAGGATAACTTTAAGGATCCAAAAGAGGCAATCATATCTTGGTGGAAACCTACAGTTCTATAATTAGACTTGGGCCTGTTCAACAGCAGGGTAATGATGCCTCGTACTGGAAACCTGGCCAATCACCCGGGACTAGTGAGGTCATGAATTTGAGAGGATACCCTACAACTGCCACTTCACTAAACCCATATAATTCCTAACTGCATTCTAAATATCTATCCCACAGATAAATGTAGCACTCACATTTCATCAAAGAAGCTCGTTGTTGCAATGAAAGTACATTGTCACAGAAAACCACAACTGGTCAAAAGACAGAGAACACCTAATTGTGGGCTGCCCAGCCCAAATTGAAATATCTGCAATGCAATTCTGCCCCTAAGACCTAGGAAGCATCCTGAAAGAGAGGACAGAAAGATTATAGCAATCAGAGGACAGAGAAGGATTTTATGTTCTAGAAACAACAGTGCCATGATACTGCGACAATTTGTCCACTTAAAAAAGTCCTGAGGAGGTTTAATGGTAATTGACATTTTAACATGGAAGAAGGGACTCTCTTGGTACCACACCCATATGCAAAGAACTGTAGGCATATGTAAGGTTTACTATAAATGGGAGAAATAGTCCTCCCTAGAAATGAGTCTGCAATTGGTTATTCAATACTCAAATGGTTAGTCATGAAATTATATACAGGTAGCACTAGATGGACTAAGCTGGTATTATTATTATTAATATGATAATATAATTAATAATACTAATATATTAGATATATAGTAGTAGTATAATAATAGTATAATAGTAAGCATATACTAGTATTAAATAGCAAATATAGTAATAGTATAATAGTATTAAATATATATTAAATATTAATATAATGACATAAATAATAATATAATCACATTATATTAATAATATATAGAGACTCACACACATTAATGAAGAAGATGTCACAATTTTGAAGGGTAGGAAGAGACATTGAACAAGAAGAAGTCAAGCTGGGGCCTACCTATAGCCTTCATCCCTACTGACTAGTATTCATGATACTACAAGGCACTCTGCATGAAACATAACCATCAACCCAACTACATACAACCCCTTTGACCTACAGTTGTGATCCTCCTGAAAGGCAAGCTGGTGAAATAGTGGCACAAAGCTTGTGGGAGTAACCAACCAATATCTGATTGGATTTAAGGCCCACTCCATAAGATAGAATGCATACCTGATATTGCTCAGGTAGACAAAAAACCTAAGACTAGATAGACCAGGGACTTAGAAGAAAAACCAAATACTACTGTTTTGCTAAAGAAATACAATAATAAAATGACTCCTGGTGACATTCTGCTATACTAGTTGATATATGTGTCATGCTCAGCCAGAGAAGCTTTCTCCTCCAGTAAATAAAAACAAATACAGAGACCCACAACTGGACAATATGGAGAAAGTTAGAGATCTTGGAACACTCAGTCCTAAATGGGATGTGTCCATCAGATCCTTCTGCTCGGAGCTCAGGGAACTCTGTAGAAGAGGAGGTTGAAAGACTGTAAGAGCCAGAGGGAATGAGGTCACCAGGGAAGTAAGGCCCTCCAAACACAGCAGGACTGGTAGACATATGAACATGTAGACTGTGACAGTCCCTGCATAAGTCTAAGCCTGATGGGGTCCCAGTGCTGAGAGGGAAAGTCTACACAAGCCCCCATCCATAACCCAGAAGCTATCTCCAATGGACGGACAACCACTCCTAAAGGAAAAATTGATTTCTTTCCAATGGAGTGTCACTGGGTATATATACCACCCTTAAGGACCCCATCCCCAGCAGTGGATGGTCAACACAAAACTAACTCAATGGTATTGTTAAAGGTCCCTTGTCTCATAATGCTTAGTGTGACATTATTTTTATTAGTTTTCTTTTTCTCACAGATCTTTTGCATAGTCATTATAGTTTCTGGTGTTAGATTTTTTATTCAGTTTCTTTTGTACATATGTGTATGTCTCTTTGTCCTTTACATGTTTCTTGTGCCATGTTTGGCTCTTTTTCTTCTGGGTTCATTTGCTTTATCCTATTCCAGTACATTTGTTTTCATTTTATCTTATTTTATCATTTTCATATGCCTGTTTGTATGCAAATGGGGGGAAGAAAAAAAAAGTATAGATTTGGGAGAGTGGGAGGTGGGAGGAGGAGGACCTGAGGGCAGGAGAAACTGTAATCAGAATATACTGTACAACAACAAAACATCTTCTCTCAATAAAAGAAAAGCTCCACTGCTTCTGATCAGCAATAACCCTTGGTAACTGGTTTATAGTTTAACATATATTAGGATTCTACTAACTCAGGAAATGGGAATTGGTCCTCTAGGCTGCATAGACCCTTGGAAATTTACAATGGCTATTACAGCCCAGGGCAGGAAGAAAACCACAAGGTAAAATACAGTAAGACAAAGCACAGGTTAAATGGTGAAAATACAGGAGAAGCCAGGGTTTAGACAAAGTTTCCAGGGAAGTAGTTCTTGGGTTGTTGCTTGAAGAACACACAGTAAGTCTCTAGATTGGTGAGCTATTTGGGAGAAGGCAGTCTGGTAGAAGGAAAAGCTTATACAAAAGCATGATGGTGTGAATCCAAAGACCTCTTTAGATCAGGCTAGGTAGAGAGCAGGAAACTTGTAGGAGAATGCTGGGAGCAGATGAGAGTGGACAGGAGCAAAATTGCCCATGGAGGCACTAGTCTCTATAAGCTCTTCAGAGGAGACTGGCTTCCTATGGGTAGCCCATGGGTCATAGTTCTCTCAAGATCTATACAGCTAAGAGGAGAAAAATAAAATAGAGTGTAGCTCCTCAAAAAACATTCTGAAGATCAGATAAGGTTTGAATTTCAGATTTAAAATCCTTCCATAACCAAAATATCCATCTTTTACTTTTAAAAATAGGTGGAAGTGAGATAGAGAGGTCATTTGGGGATTAAAAGCACTTGCTGCTCTTAAAGAGGATTGGAATCTGGTCCCTGCACTCACATCTAGAGCTCACAACCACCTGTACCTCTCTCTGTCTTCAAGGTATCTGATGCTCTCCTCTCCTTTGTGGCCCCATACACATATACACACAGAGACACATACATTAGATATACACATATTATGTATACACATATATAATATATATTACATATACACATGTATAAATAATAAATCTTAAAATAATAAGAAGAATATAGCTAGAAGTGCATACAGCAAACAGAGAAGTCATATGATCCAGTTTCTGTGTTAGAACAATAGCCCAATCCAGATTGTTGTGAATGGATCTGAATCAGGTAAGGCTAGCCGGAGAATATGATCCCACCCAGACAGAAAGTGACAAAAGACACTGCCGAGATAATCAGAAGAGATAAGAGCGATGTCAACCTTCAAACATTTGAATGTACTATAAGATTCTAGACAATGAAAGGTAGATAGATAGAGAGAGAGAGAGAGAGAGAGAGAGAGAGAGAGAGAATGGAGGCAAGAAATTTTGTTCTGTTTTTTCAAGGTAAAACTTGGAAAGCAAAGATAAAGATAAATTATTTGGAGGATCATTGTTAGGACAAGTAGAAAACTATCTGGAAGTCATGCACAGTTAAACTATTATGCTTTTAAACAACAGAAAATAAGTTCCAGATGGGTTCAGATTTAAATGCAAAGTAAGCCCCCCAAAAAATAACTGTAGAAAAAGTATGTATATTCTTGGGATTAACAACAAAACCTAAGCTTCAAAGGATAAGAGGAAAGATTCTCCTACTACCCAACGACTGAGCAGGGAATGGGAAGACACTTGTCAATTCCTGCCAAGTCCTGGTTGCACAAAATGATGAAGCCACAAATGTGTTGTACAGTTCAATGCTCTACATACACGAATCTACACATATACCTTAGTACTGGACATTTGTGTAATAGCATACAGGATGCAGAAGGGGGAAGGTAGGAAGCCTATGGCCACCATTCATAGTACTCTATCTCAAAAATTAGACCAAAATAATGTTTGTTCTTAGAGCAATTCATTTTTAGGGGGGCGGGGGCAGAGAGTGGCTTGGCTGATGAAGGTATTTTCCATGAAAACCTAATAACTTTTAGTGTGATCCCCATAATCCACATAAAAGTAGAAAGAGAAAATTGCCCAGTGACCTCCACATGTGTGCTGCAGCATGCAAGTGCCCGCTGTTATATACAAATATAATAATAATAAATAAAGCCATTTATTTCTTAAACAAAAACTAAAGAGATTTAACTCCATGCAAATAGCCTTCTCAGGTAAATATATATTAAAGAAAAAAATGTCCGAAAGTAAAGAGGAAAATATTTATGTTATTGATAATCCGTAAACAAATAGATTTCTACCTGTGTTATCTTTAAGCGTCAGTAAACTTGACTATAAAATAAGCATCCCAAGAATAAACTAAACAGAGAACATTAATAGGCAATCTCAGGAGGCAAAATTTTCCCAGCCTCACTAGCAATTTAAAATATGCAAATAAAGTTGCGGTAAGACACTATTTCTTCTGCACCAAGCTGACAGTGCCGTTAACCAGTTGAGCTATGGGAAAATAAGCCTCTTCCACATTGCTCTTGGGAAAATAAATGAAGAGGAGAAAATGTCTGGAGAACAATTACATAAAATGCAAGGTACACATAAATAACCATAGTCTAGCCTACAGACTCTGTTTCTAGAAGTGTGTCTAGTGGAAATGATCCTAATTCTACTGCCAGGGGCTATATAATAATTTTAACATAGCTAGAAGTTTAAATTTGATTGGATAAATTAATGTTCTCCAACCATACAAACATTCTATTCTAAAATGTGTACTGGTGAAGGATATTTGATGGTAAATAAAGACATGCAGAGAAGTTTGTTAAAAGAGAAATATTAGGGCCGAAGAGATAGATGGCTTAGTGTTTAAGAGCACTGACTGTTCTTCTGCAGGACCGGAGTTCTATTCCCAGCATCCACATGGCAGCTAACAACTGTCTATAATTCCAAGACCTGACACCCTTACACAGTTATACACACAAGAAAAACACCAATTCACATAAAATAAAAATAAATACTTCTAAAAAAAGAGAAAAATGAGTATGAAGTCATACCATCAACCAAGAAAACAGAGGTGACTGAGATATTAATTTGAATTATCATTCATTTCCATCGATGTAGTCATTAATAGACATACTGTTAGTAATAATGACTAAATAACAACAGGAAAAATAGACACCAACTAAGCAAGCAGCAGGCTGGCTCACATGCTAATAACACAATTCAAGCAGTTGGGTTTCTGCAAACCTTCCACTGTTGTGATGTAACATGCTGGCACTCCTGTTGTACTTCCTCATACCAGCATCTTCTACCCAGTCTTGCTTTCTTCCTACTAAACTGACTCAGAGAAGAACACAGGAAAACTGCATGTCCTTTGACACAGAGACAAAGAAGGAAGAAAGAGACTTGGCGTATGACTATACTCTCCTGAACACAACCCCAAGTTCTCCAGGAGGGGCATAGATGAAGAGAGTAAGAAAACCCAGATCTATGAACTGTGAGTTCTGTAGTGACAGCCCCTGTAACTTACCACAGGATACTTGAACACCTTTCAATGGCTTCTATCTCTCTAATGTATACTGATTCCTAAGAATACAAGTTTGTACAGAGCAGGGTAAATGGCAAGTTTCTCATTCATTATATTTTCATTCATATAATGTCTTATTTTCAACACATGGAGTCTCTGAAGGTCTAAAAATAACACAGAGATAAGCTAGAGATCAATATAAATCATATTTATAACAGTCTAGAACAGCAAAGCATCCCAGCCAATGTGCATTTATTTTATTCTGACATTTTTACCTGGCACTACAGCCAATGACATTTACATGTATCAGTGGAAAAGGCATGTTCCTATTTAATTCAGACTTCCAGGTTAGCTAATTCCTGTGTTCCTGATGCTGTTCTTTGTAAACTGTACACATGAAATCATTAAGAACTACTAACTTTATACTGAAAGTAATTAAATGGGGTGGAGGTGAGAACAGCTTTCTAAAACAGGAAAGAAGAACACAAACACCCACACAAACGATTGTGTGTTTAGCAAGGGAAGTTATCTCAAAGGTCACAGACTGGTGTAGGAACTATGCTATTTACCAATGGTGGAGAAGGAAAAATCCCAAAGATATAGAAAGCTCACTCTAAATATTTGACATTCTATTTTACTTAAGACCAGTGGGCATTATCAGGGTGAGCTAAGTACACAGAGGCTCCAAGCTACGGGATCCAGTTTCCTTAGTCAACAGTGGGCAGTTATGCTCAACAGTGCCTAAGGGTTTCAGCGGAACTACAGGGCTCTGCTGTATCTCTGAGATATCCATATTACTAAGCACAATTCTTCAGGGATATTGCTTTTAATTTATTAAGTGTATACTAGCTCAATTATTTTAGATGTTTTCACCATGATTTTACTTACTATTATTTGTTTGTGTCCTCATAAAACTACATTCTATTTTGTTGACATTTATAGTCACTTCAAAGAGGAAAAATTAATGAATGGTATTTTTTAAAGAGAAAATGTAATTATTAGCTAATTTCAAAAGTTTCTGTTTGATAAAGAAGGAATCAGGCACATTAATTACATTTGACTTTTCTTCATGTTCAGAAATTCCAGAATGATCATTTCAAAGTAAAATCATCATCCACTTATCAGAATAACACAGAACAAGCCATGGTGTTATAAGACCTGACTGCATCTCTGGGAACAGAATTAGTCACATAGATGCCTAACCCCATGCACTTTGCTACAGAAGAAAAAAAAAACTTTAGTCCTATTTTGGACACACATACATGAACACACAAGCACACACACGTGCACTCATGTACACACACACACACACACACACATCTACACATCTTTATAATTACACCAGTAGAGGCTTAGTCTGTATTGAGATGATTTTCTATATTCAGGCAAAAATGGATACATTCATTCTGAGGATGCTCTTTGGATTCTCCGTTCTTCCATCCACAGACACACTTCACCCATGAATTCCTTCTTTCGCCTACCTTGAGCAGAAAAAATTGGAAAGGTTCGCTTGTCTCTGTGAACTAGCATCAGAATGTGGCCCAAGGGAAATGAAATCTCAGTTCCTGGCAACAGGAAAAATCTTCGACATTCGATAACCGGAAAATACAGGGAGCTGACACCTTATCTAATCTCAGTGCTCTCACACCAGATATTTTAACAAAAACAATTCAAGCCCCTGACGCAACAGAAAGTGGCCTTTGCATAATGTTTAGTTTCTAGTGTCTCCAAAACGTATCTGATATTTATTTATTATCCAACTATATTAAGCCTGAAATGGAAAAGCATCTAAAATTTCCAAAGTGCTTACATAAAACTGCCTGCATCAATATTAGCAAACAAGTTAGCTGAAAACTCTTTGACTTAGGTTTCTGGTCATGGTTTGCTTTCCCTGTTCCTACATCATGAAAGCTTCTTTAAAAGTTTTTAATGCAGAAACCAAGAATGTGTCTGTCAAAAGTCTCTCTGGAGCCAGCTTTAAAAAAAATGAAAAGTCCAGAAAGACTCCTAGGAAAGTTTGTAAAATGTCTCACATTCAAAAGCAGATATTCAAGATCAAAGATTCCATGTGACAGTCAGTAAGGGGCTTTATTGGTGTTCCAAAAGGCAAGCTCTTTGTAAATGGGGTTGAAAACTGAGAAGCCATTATTAACACTAATTGTAATAAACAAGCAAAGCTTTCAGGGTTATATCCAACTGAGTTGTTGACCAAAAGGGTCTCATAGAAATCCTTATACAATACAGGTGGTTGCCAAGATAGTAAGTCACATTACACAAATGGACACAAGGCCTTATTGTTGAAAACAACACCCACACAACTCACTAAACAGAGCTGCCAAGCTGGTGCCTACACTGAGCCCTCATTTTTTAGTGTCTTTGGACTGGAAAGGTACTATGCAGTCTACCAACAGAGAAATGTAAACACCAATCCAGCCATGAAAACTTTGATTTACAATGCTGTCCTGCCAGAAAAATATGCTAGGACAATGGAGACACAATATGTGGGGATATAACCAACCAATGTCTGATTTGAGTTAAGACTCACTCGATGAGATAAGACGCATCGCTGACACTGCTTGGGTGACCAAGAACCAGATATCAGATCACTCAGAGACCTAGGGTAAAACCAAAAGCTATTGGTTTAAAAAAAAAGGTAATATCCTAATGATATTCTGTTATATTTATCAATCATTGTCTTATTCAGTCATCATCAGAGAAACTTCTTAAAGTAGATGGGAACAAATACAGAGACCTATAGTCAAGACACGAGAGAGAGAGAGAGATGGAGAGAGCTTGGAACTCACAGCTCTAAGTAAGATTTCTCCATCAAATGCCTGCTCCTAGAGCTCAGAGAACCCTGCAGAAGAGGAGGTGGAAAGAATGCAAGAGCCAGAGGTGATGGAGAACACAAGGAGAACAAGGCTCTACATCAACTGAGCAGAGCTCATATGAACGTACAGAGACAGGAGCAGCATGCACAGGGCCTGCCTGAGTCTGGATATATGGTAGCTTTCAGGTTAGGGTTATGGGAGTGCCGGTGGGTCTCTGACTCTCTTGCCCTTTCTTGGGCTCTTTTCTTTCTGTTGATTTGCCTTCTCCAACTTTGATGTGACACTTTTTGTTTTACCTGATTATGTTTAATTTTGTCGTGTTTCATTGCTATCTCCAGAAAACTGCTCTTTTCCAATGAGAGACAAAACAGGAAGAGATTCTAGACAGAAGGGGAGGTGGAAAGGAACCAGGAGTAGAGGAAAGGGGAACTGTAATCAGAATATATTGTGTGAGGAATCAATTTTTTTTAATAAGAAAAAGAAATAAAAATCTGTTGAATGGGACACTAAACAATTGGTCCACATACCATTAAGTTATCATCTGCTTATGAGAAAGAGGCAAAATGAACATAAGCAAGGTAGCTCATAGACTTATATTTTTAAAGGAGTAATCAGGGAATGAGCAGCAACTTGACACATCACTTTTGCATGTATCAAATCAATTCTTACACTGCCATCAAGGCTGCTACAATAACATTAATATTAGTTACTATTTTTCTAATTCTGTTAAAAGTATTACCAAAATTTCACATACACCCTAATCCAAGTTCATTATGGTATATAATTATTTAACTAATCTGCCCTCAGCCTATTTTGTACAAAGTGACTCTCATAACAAAATAAAAAGGGTCACTTAATTTACATGACAGGGAAGAGAGGGATGAGATACCTGAGTGAGCCCTTTAAAAGGATAGATTCAAAATGCAGCTACTCTGTGGAATGATAAAATGAGAACACAAGATTGAGGCCCGAAAGCTGCATCAACAACTGTTAGCACAGAAAGAAAGGGGAAGAGAGAGAGAGACAGAGACAGATGCAGAGAGAGAGACAGAGACAGAGACAGACAGAGAAACAGAGAGACAGAGAGAAAGGAAAACGAAAGAAAAAGAATGGTAAAAGAACTCCAAAACTCCAATTTTACCTAATATCTTCTTATGTTTATTTTATTTACTACACTACAAAATTACAACGTTAGTATAAAATTCACTGACCTGTACAGTTGAGCTATGAAAAGACAGCCATATGCATAGTAACTATCTTCACCCACAGACAGAACTATTGACCTGATGTCATACAGATGCTGACTTCCCATGTCCTTCAGTAACTAGAGAACTTTAGGAAGTCATAATAACTGCCTTAAATTTTCATTCCACAGGAGAAATGAAAGGTTAATCTGACTAAAATCTTCTGGTGTTGGTAATGTGGAAACCACTTTACTCCTACAGAAAAGGCAAAACTTCCAAAATGAGCAGAGTTCATTGAAGAAGCCAAAAGAAGTTCCATTTCCTTTCTAATTCTCCTGAACCTTTGGCTGAACTCTCCACAGAGCCAAAAGGAAGGACCAAGCCAAATCAACTCTTAGTTCAGTGATGTTCTATTCTACAGTATCCCTGATAAGAGCATCTTTCTTTTTTTTTTTCCCCCCCTGGACCTGGGCTTTCTTTTAATTGGGAGACTTTTAATGACAGCTTCAATTTCCTTTGGTGTTATAAGACTGTTTAGGTCTTTAATCTGATCTTGATTCAGTTTTGGTAGATGGCACCTGTCCAGAAAGATGTCCATTTCTTCTAGGTTCCCCATTTTTGTGCTGCCAGTTGTGGTGGTGCACGCAGGTAGGATTTGCTGAAGGAGGCAGAGGCGGGAGGAATAAGAGCATCTTTTTAAATAATACTTTATTAATTCTTTGAGACTATCATGCGACACATTTTGATCTTATCTATTCCCCTCCCCAACTCCTTCCAAATCCACCCACCCCCTACCTTCCTACCTTCCTGTGTCCACCTTCCCCTTCTCCCTCCCTCTCTTCCCCTTTCTCATTTTTGTTGCCCTAAACCTTTCGGGAGTAGGGCCTGCCCTAGAGGGTAGTCAACTTACAAGGCTCACACGCTTAAAGAATTAACTCTAATTCTCCTAGTACTTCTCTAATACTCCAGTTCCATGCTCACCTGCCTTCTTCCATGCCAGGATTTTGTCTAGCCTGAGCTTTCACAAGTCTTGTACATGCTCTCACCATAATTGTTACGTTCATATGTGCAGCTGCTCTGCTGTGTCAGGTGGGGCATCCTCCTTGTAGCCATCCATCCTCTACCTCCAACAATCTTTCTTTCCCCTCTTCCTTGAAGATCCCGGGATCTTGTCAGGAAGGGTGTGATAAAGACATTCGATTTCAAACTCAGCACTCCCCAGTCTCTTATTCTCTGCCTGTGGACTAACTGTGACTCTCTATGTTAATTATCATTTATGGCAAGATGAAGCTTCTCTGATGGGGGTTGGGAGATATCCTGATCTATGGATATAGCAATAAGTCATCAAGATTCATTCTATTGCTAAGTCCACTTGGTAGAATAACATTAGTAGGTTTTCTCCTAAAGTCCAGGACAAGTTCTTGGCATCATTGACAGCATATGATATAAGTTTCATCTCATGAATCCAATTAGATTCATAATATTCATGCTTCTGTTGCACCAGTGGGCATGTCTTACCAGGGCAGTCATTATTATAGCTAATACATTTAGTAGCTCAGTAAGATTAAAAATTATTTTTCTTTTCCAGTAACATGCATGACACTTTCCAGCACCATAAATGGTAGCCAATAGAGATAAAGCTTCCAGGTCTCACTTGATTTCTTTAGCTTTTGACTCAAGAATATGATGTCTTGTTTGCTGTGAGATTGTGTCTTCTAGTAACTTTGGAAGCTACACCCATAAAGTCTGGATAACATGATGTCCCAAGCAAGAGCTGAATACGAAAGACTCCAATGGAATTGTCAGACTGGGCAGGGAAAACCCCATGAGGTCTCAATGATATACAACGAACTATAGAAAAACAAGAATAGCTGAGAGTGGAGAGGTGGTCTTCTCCAAGGAAGAGTACACCACTGGCTTGTCCAATGCCAAATCACCAGCACTGAAAGCATACATACAGGTAACATTATATGGTGTGAACATGTCATATTTAGGAAACATAATATATGCATGCAATAGCAATTAGTGAGAAAAGAGGCCATAGATTTAAAGAGAGCATGAACGGGTATATTGGAAGGTTTGGAAAAAGGAAAAGGAAGGAGAAAATATAATTTATATTATAAAATCAAAAATTAAAAAGTAAAGAAAGCAGTGTCTTCAGCAATATGGTCTTAATGTCAAGTTCTAGACGGTAACCAAGAGCAATGACAGTATCCTAAAATGTTTAGGAGTCTATAGAAACCTGCTGGCCAATAACTCAAAAAGAGACAATCTATTCCCGATGCTGGGTCTTCATTTGCTAGTATTTGGTGTCTAGTTTTAGCATTCTTTCCCCAGTATTACTAACCAGTAGATAATTGTTTGCTTGTTGAAATTAATGTTGCACTAAAGCAAAATGAAAAATATATATAATTGTAAAATATAGGATATAATAAATAGAAATTCCTCTAAACAATATTGAAATCCTAGGAAGATGGCAAACTAAAGTTTGGGGAGAATACCTATTAAAGCAAAAAGAGAGTTTAGACAATTTTATTGTAAAGTTCAATAACAAAAATCATAGTTGTATTTCTTCTTCCTTCTCTTAAAAGGATTAATGAGCAGTTAAACAAGAAAGAAGAAATGCCTCAGGATCTGGATGCTATATAATGATGAATATTAAATACTGGAATTATGCACATACTTAAAATACAAAATACTTCCTTGTCCAGAATTCTCTTCCCCTTACCTATGTGCCCTCTCACTTTCAATACAATCAATTACACTAAGTAAAACATTTTCAACCAAACTGGAAAAAGAGAAGCTGGAACACAGATGTTTGACTGCACTCCATTCATGCTCAAGGAATGAACAGAGTAGGTAGAGAAGTCTAGGTGTACTATCTCTGTATCCATGGATGGGTGTGGCCAGCTAATCCAGTATCAGCAACAGGCAGATGCATGCCTGCTCATCCTCAGAGAACAGTGCATATTTTCCCTAAATCCTCTGAATCCACAAATATACCATCAACCCTAGGTAAACAAGACTGACCTTGTCCTTGAAGAATACTTTAAAATTTGGTGTGAAAGAAACATTTGCATGCTAAATTTCTATAACATAGAGAAAAAATGTAATAACTATCATACATAAGGAAAAAAAATCACACAACCATGGAATCCCAGGGGCAACAGCTATGTCATGAAAGATGGAAGATTTCTGAAGTTTTAATGATCACTTTTGGAAATATTACAGATTATTAAACACATCTGAGGGGGGAAATCATTATAGATAAAGAAAAAAAAACAACTTTTAAAAATTGGATTTAAAGTAACCTTGCTTTGTTTTACCTTAACTACACATATCCCAGAAAAACACACACACACACAAAGAGTCAAATTTCATCAATAAAACATTGTACTCTGGAAGAGAGGCAATTTCCAAAAACCAACAACCTTTAGAATAAAAACAGGGAAGGAATGTCACTTTATTAGACATGTACATTCTCAAATTACGCTTAAGATTCAAAGTCACATTTTATTTTTTCTATTAACACTCTAAACATGCACAGTGAGATGTCGCTTACCTTTGATGTTTAATGATCCATCTCAGTGCAGCTCAATTCTTTTACAGCCAAATTGGGAGAAAATGATGCATCTGTTCTTAAGCACATACAGCTTGTCTGTTCAAGCAGAAAGTTGACTAAATTCTCCTAGACTAGAAAGAGACTGGCATGTTTGCTCGGGCATATCAGAGGATTTAATTGCAAAACTGGGAATTATTCCACAGATGTGAATAGATATCTAATTTATGTCACAAAGGAGAGATTATACTCTCAGGAGTCGCTATTTACATAGTCATTTCCCTAACTAGATTTCCACACACATGAGAATTTCAAGTCAGAAGAGTGTTGCCAAAAAAGCTTCAGCATGCCGACCAAGCAGAGGACATAAATGTCTTGTTAGCTGTAAATAATGATAAAAAGATATCTTTGGGAATATAATTATAGCTGGCTTATCCCAGAGTTGTAAATTTATATTAGCCTGAGTAAATGGCAGCATATTAATTTTGATTAATCATATAAAACAGGCTTGTTGTACTTGTTTTTACAAATTTCAAAATAAGAAGTGTCAAGGGAGAAGATCACTTCTACTTTTCTTTCAGAACACTTTCTCCTTTTATTAAGTCCCGAAATCCTCCTCTTTTGTTGTAGGTTGATGTATGTACTTCTGTTCGCTCAGCACAAGTACAATCCTCCCTACAGTAACTTTTCAGAACTTCTTGTATAGAGTGTTCACTGGAAATTTTTAAGCTGATCTTTAGGGTAACAGGACATTTGTGACGTGATGTTTTATTCTTCCCTTATCCTTCTGTAACTCATGGTGGCTTATTACAGTCACCTATAGTTATTTAAAAGATAAACTAAAAGGAAAGAGGACTGTGAAGTCAGAAATATGAAAGTTGCATTTCTTGGCACTAGGCAAGTTTTCTCATTTACCGAGTTTATCATCAGCACAAGTGAGGACTCTGCTACGTGATTGATCACTCTCTCTGGTTCTAACAGCCCTGAAACTAACTGAAACTGTAGCTATTAATAGGAAATCCCAGTTAGATGTCACTCGTCACCTACAAAGGAGTTGATCTTTCTCTTGGTAGATATAGAGTCAGAAAACTACAAAGGGCGCAGACATGAAGAAAGAAATGAGGGTGGAATGCTGGATGCAGAGATAGGCAAGAGGGAAGAGAAGAATGGAGATTGAAAGGCAAATAGCCAGTGGAGTCAGAGTGCATGTCAGGGGAAATGATGTAAAGAAGAAGAGACACACAGTTTAGGGGAAAGGGTGTAGCCACACCTCTGCTTTGCAACTTCTCCTATTAGTATCACTTCCTCTCCTCTTCCCCACAAAGCTGCATCTATATGATTAATATGTAAACTGCCCTGTAATCCTTCGCTAGATTTATGGGCCTCAAAATATGTAGTGACCTTTGATTAATATCAGAATGTTATTATTTAATCCTGTGCATCAACTGTCAGAAAGCATAGAAATTGCTGGGATGGTTAATCTGCAGGAAAGCACTATATTTGTAAAAAACCCAATGAGGTTTGGATTGACACTGATGTTTTATCTGTGGTAAAAATAGAAGGAGGCATACTGTACATGATGAAAACCTCATTTAACATGCAGTCTGCCTGCCCTCTGCTTCATGAACTTCCTCTGCCTTTCTGAGTTATGAATATACAGCTTTAAGGATCCCTTTCTACTTTCTTGGGCAGCCCTATAATAAACCTATTTTCCTTACTACCTTATCTTGTATATTAGTAAAATTTCACATTTCTGGGATAAAATACCTGTTAGAAGCAACTTTTAAGTCAGAGGATTTTCACTCACAGACTCCTGGCACCAGAGCCGTGGTTTCTGGAACTATCATGTCATGTTGGTGAGAGACAACAGAGTGACTTCCACAATGCAGCAAAACAGGAAGCATGAACCTTGTTGAAATAAAGGCTGGGCTGTAACTCTCTAGCGTAGGAGCTATGGTCTTACATCTTACAGTTAGCCCCATGTCCAAGGGGTTCTACAAACTTCCAAAACAGTATTATTATCTGGAAACCAACTTGTCAAAGAGATGAGTTTGTGGAAAATATTCTACTTCAAGCCTTTACACTCTTCCCTAGCTCCCATAGGCTCTAGAAAGCACAATACAAAATGTACTGAGTCCACAGCTTCAAAGTCCCCATAGTTTTACAGTTTCAATCTTATTTAAAAGTCCTAAATCTGCAATCTCTTCTGAAACTCAGATAATCTCTTAAGTAGGAGCCTCTACAAATATAATTTTAAAAGTACATTCTCCCAATATATGATGAACAAATATTCCTTTTCCAAAAGGAAAAAAGGGGAGCACTGTATGAAGACAGGACCAAATCAAGACCGAAACTCATCAGGACATCATCACCCTGAAACTTGGCATTCAATATCCAAGGCTTATGGTATACCTTTGGGCTCTGATGGATTCAGTTTGCCATGCCACTCAATGCCAACAGCTTTCTTTAGTGAGCATCCATATTATTAACATTTACAATATCCATGGATCTCCTCCGTGGAAAACTTAGGTTTCTCCTTTCACAGCATTACTCAATGACCTCTCAGGGCTTCTTCAAGAAAAATTCATCCATTCCGGATATTTTCTGATACCAATGACTTTCTGAAACCCTGGTACAAGCCTATATGACCTCATCACTCTTACATCCTTTATGCTCCAAGTTCTTCCACATGCTTCCAGCAAACCAGTTCCAAAGACCAAAGATTCAGGATCAGATTTACTGTAGCAATAGCCCCACTAGATAGTACCAATTCTGAGAATTCTTTACTTTTCTCATTATTTGTACAAAATATATGATGGAAGCAACTTAGAAGATTTCATTAGGTTCACTTATTCATGACGAGGGAAGCAAGATGGCTGAGACTCCATTGATTTTGGCAGGAGCTTCCAGTGTGACTTGAGACATTTCAGTAGAAATGGAAACAGAGACTTCAGCCAGAACCTCCTAGTCACACCCTAAGTCTCCCAGATACCTGGACTCCTCGTCCAAAAGTTTCCATAATCCCCAAATACAGCACCACCACCTTGGGACCAATTGTTCAAACATGTAGGTCTGTGAGGACGTTTCATATTCAAACTATAGCACTTTATCCCCTGAATGTAGACTTTTAAACAGTACTTGTAAGTAGCTAAGAAGAAAATTTAAAGAGAATTCTGTGGTGAGAAAAAGAGGTCTAAAAAGTATAACACAAAATTTAAAATTGTTTCACGTTCACCTGTTGCAAACCAACAACTACAGGTGTTCTTGTTGCTCTATTCTCCTGAAAAAAAAAATCAAAAATATTTGTACAATAAAATGTTAATATTAAAACCTCTGAGAATATGTACAAAGTAACAAAATTATTTTCTGTTATGGTTTACTAAATAGTAGATAATGATATTTTAGACAATGATGTTTTTAATCGCAGACATGTTGGATCAAGAGAAAGTCTACCACTGTCAGTAAGAATGTAGATAGACAGAGCAATAAAAACTTTTTTTTTTTTTTTACAACGGGATCTCACCTTGGCTGATCAGGAACTTGCTATATAGACCAGACTGGCCTCAAATACACAAAGATTTGCCTGCTTCTGCCTCCAAGTACTAGGATTAAGGGAATGAGCCACCATGCCTGGCCAAAAGCTACATTTTAAGGAGGTATGCAAATCATCTTGAATTTGAAAATCCTACATTATAAAATAAGAGATGGGAAGTAGGATAAAATATGAACATGTAAAACCTCTTAAGCTTTGAACATTCAACAAGTATTAATTACAATAAGTTAAATAACTATAATTCAGATAGCTGAAATCTTCATTTTTATTAGAATGCCCTTACATACCTATAAGCTAGTATTCAAGGAAAAAAATAATCTATAAGAAAACAGTAAATTTCAGAGTCCATAAAAGAATAACAGCAACTACATGAAGAAGTGTTCTGAAGAACCATCATACCTTGTTCCTAAGCTATTGTCATTCAGAAAGCATTTGTAAGTCACTATTGCTCCACATGTAGACTGGGGAGGAGGGGTGAAGCACAGAGATCAATGGAAGTCACTACTCTCTGCCATGTGCTTTAAAGGCCAGAAAAGATTCCATCTGGGAAGTTGGAAATGTTGGTCCAGTCCTAAAATTTTAGAGCCGAGGTCTCCAGATGGCAGCTTGCTCCCTTACATATATATTTTTTTTCAGCTTCAATACCATGCAATATAAGTGGGCTTGCAGAAAGTCATGAGCATAAAATACAAAGTACCACATACCTACATTTTAAGAATAAGTTAGCACAAACAGAGCTTGGGAGGCTGTTTGTGACTAAAGAAAGATGCTATCTCTACTTCTTCCTTTTTTTTTTCCAGGCTACCAGACATTGTAGGTCGAGACTGAAGTAAAGCCAAAACCACATTTAACAGTGACCCTTCCCTTTCATGTTCCTTTCTGAAACACCTCACATTGAGAGGAACTGTTCCTGTAGCAACATAAATCTAGGCTATTAACAAAAGTGCCCCCTGTTTCTATTTCTCTCTCCAAACTATCAATATTTTTCTTATATTTTTGTACTTCGATCTAATGAGGATCAACTATCTAGTAGAATAAACGGTCTACCATTTACCAATAGATGAGTGAGAGTTATCAGTGAAACTGATCATCTGTCCAGGTTAATAATTAACATTGTAGGGGGCTGGAGAGATGGCTGAGCGGTTAAGAGCACCGTCTGCTCTTCCAGAGGACCAGGGTTCGATTCCCAGCACCCACATGACAGCTAACAACTGTCTGTAGTTCCAGGCAAACACCAAGGCAAATAAATAAATAAATAAATAAATAAATAAATAAATAAATAAAGTTAAAAAAACCACTTAAAATAATAATAATAATAATAATAATAATAATAATAATAATTAACATTGTAACCAGGACCTCTTAAGAACACATCATTCCTTAACTTGGAGCAAGACCTTCAACAGAACACATATGCTTTTGAGAATAGGTCCACAGCAATAAAGGAAGTCAAGCTTCTTAGAACATTATGTGTGTGTGCGTGTGTGTGTGTGTGTGTGTGTGTGTGTGTGTGTGTGTGTGTGTGTTAAACAGTTATTGGCTACCCCATTGAAAAGCCCCTGGGTATGAACAAAGTACAAGGAATTTATAAGATCAAGAAAAAGCTTGTGCTAACAGGTCCCTAGCATGGGTCAACGGACAGTCTTTAAAGAGAAATAAAGATGTATTACCAAGTAGTGCAAAGATTCAATCAGATGGCAGGATTTTTCCTACCTGGTTTCTGTTATATTTCCAGAAGTCTCATCCAAACATAAGCTTTCCTGGGGACATTAATTAAAAGACAGAAGATTTGATCTAAATTTAAAAAAAAAAATAGCTTGACAGAACTAAACTACCACCCCATCATTCTCTATTCCCTCCAGAAGATGAACCTCTTGAAGGCTGCTTGGGGTGGATGAAGTGTTAGGTTTACCCTCTCCATAACAATTCCCAGTGACTCTGATTCAGTGTTTCCATATGCTCCTTTACAAGACTCTGCCCTGTGAGGTGGGGGGGGGAAATGGCAGGTAACCCTTGAAATTTAAGGAAGAACCCCAGGTTCCAAAGCAGAAAATGTGTTTTTCATAGTAACAGATCCTGGTCTTGATGTTCAATTGCCATGAGGAAATGACTTAGCTATCCTATGTACCTCAATATCACCTGGAAAGTGGGATTAGTTTCAGAAATACAAGTCAAAGTATGAATGGGAAAATGTGTTATCTAGTGGTGCTCAACACTTAACCACTGCTTGAGCATCCATGACAAAGAATTTCCTGCTTAGAATTTTTTCAGAACAATTCACTTGTTTATTCAGCCTACAAATATTTAATTTTACATTGACAATGTATCAGGACTCTCCTCCACTTTTTTTTCAAATCACCTCTCTTCTAGTGCAGTTTCCTTTTGGAAAATAGTTAAGAATGCATGTCATGTTTGCCTGCTTAAACTGTAACTATTTAGAGCATTTTGGAATGAAGCCCATTACTCCCTGAGCTTCCTTATGCATAAAAATTCCCACAGTTGGTGTTCTTTCAAACGCAGAAGTCAGCACAGTCTCTAAGAAATGCTCTCCTTAGCTTGATAAAACAGAATTAAAATATATCTGGACTTCATCAAGTCTGGCTTCAGGCTGTCATGGGAGGCTGCAGTTGGTAGGGAGAAATTAAGTTATTAGGAACGGAAGTTTCCAATAGTCAAGAGATGTAGTGATGAACTTAGCATAAAGATCATGAGTATCAACACACACCAAGGCCCATATGATGTTTATTCTGCAATATAAATGCACCCTTCCTTATTCGGTGGCCACTGCAAACCAAAAATGTACAGGACAAATATCTGGATAACACTTCTGCTCAGCCCTTCTTAAAATGAAATAGAAGTAATTTCTGTGAAGTTTGAAAGAACACTTTACTTGTAGTTAATCATTTTCAACTCCTTTGGGTTGATGCAAGTTTTATTGGTTAAAAATGAGCAATAACATGAGGATTTGAAGAATTCTATTTGCGCTACTAATCTTAGGAAATCACATATTAAACTATTAGCTAGAACAGGAGAATCATAGCTTTTCATGTAACCAGTTTTGGTATAAGTATCAAATGTCCTCTCCCACAAAAAGGAACCTCACTGGCATTTTAAGACTGGGTCCCCAGCTGGTTGATCCCATCTTTAAGAAGTGATTGGATCATAAGGACTCTGACATAGTTAACAAATTAATTCTCTGGTAGATTTATAGTTTGATGGCATTATTGAGAAGTGGTGGTGACTTGCAGGATTTAAAGCCACCTTCGTAAAAGTAGATCACTGGGGACATAGTAGTTCTTGGGACATCTTATCCTGAGTTTGTGCCCATCTCATTCTGCCTTCTGGCTGACATGATGAAAAAATGCATTCATGCAGCATGATGTACATGAGCATGTATCTGCCTCACCACACACTTGAAAACACTAACCATGGACAGAAACTATGAGCCAGAGAAAATTCACTTCATTTTTGTTAAATTTCCTAGGTATTTTGTCACAGTGATAACAATCTGACCAATAAAATTCCAATGACATAAATGAACCTGGTGTTTAAGCTTGTTTGGTATGCTCACTAGAAAGCTATTCGTTGTACCGTATTTGGTTATGTCCTCCCCCCACCTGGTGGCTTCTTCTTCTCTGGCTCACATTAATATCAGAAGAAGAATCAGCTCTCCTCAAAGAAAAAGGCAGAACTTGTAGAAATAGCATGAGTTTCAACACTCCTATCAAACACTCATCTTTTCTATACATGAGATATATAGGAAGAAATCAGAACTGCTGAGGTAGTATGTCATTGAGGGAGGACCCACATGCATATGAAAGGCTGCTGCTACTGTACATGATCCATGAATAAACTTTGGAAAATTTACCTCTAGAACTGTACAGTGTCCAGTCTGTGTGCTATATACCTCATAACTCTGTCTTCAGTAAGGTGTTCCTATCTGGGAAATACCTTGGTGCCTTTGAGCTAGTTTAATGCTAAAAAGTCATAAAAAAGAAAAAGAATATGCCTGTCTTAATAATATTTAAGAAGTGCTATAATTAGATGTAGACATAACTGAGACATTAAAAGATTTCATTCTATAACCACAGACAAGGAAGCTTTTCCATTTGGCTGATCTTCAGACAAACAAAGACACAGTGGGAATTATTGATCAAACAGTTTTTCTGTCTTCATACCCACACATCTGGTGGAGCTATCAACAAGCAAAGAAAAGTTTTAGCAAAATGTCCATCAATGAACTATCCTGGGGAAAGGTGCTTCCCCTTCCCCTTAGCGTCACTTTTAAAATATTAAAACTTATTATTTGCTTTTCTTTCACTATTAGCAATGGGATAATAACCTAAAGTTGTCTGTTTACGGACAAGATGCCTAGACATTACCAGTTGAAGGTAATGAAATCCCATGGACCTCAACTAGATGTGTGGATGAAGTACTCTAATCTAAACACTTTTAAATGGCATAGAAGCCTAGGATGCTTAAGAATGTATTGGATGCAGGATCTCTGAGAAGTAGGAATATAAAGAGCAGGACCACTCTGGGCCAAGTAACCCTAACTGAGAGCTGGTGCTTCCAGCCTCTCTTTTCTCCTTAAGCCATGCTTCTACATGAGGACAGCACACTGTAATAGGAAAGGACATACTCGTGGTGACAATTTTCTTCCTACGCCATTCCCAGACATTCATCATTTTGAAATCCCATATTTCAAATGTCCAAAGCTTATATCCAATAATATATGAGTCTTTACTCTCTCTGGGCAGATCACTTCACATTCAGAATATACATTCCAGTCATGCAGATGGGCATGAAGGACTGTGGGTAAGGGTAAAGCATAAATAAACAAGTTGTATGTCCATACAAACTCTTAGAAGACCTCCCTAAGAATACAGTAAAAAAATACTAGGAAGAGGAATGATAAAGATGTGGGAAAAAATGGAGATTTTTGTACTTATCTACAAGTATTAAGATAGGCCTTAATTTGGTTAAACCACACAATAAAATGAGTGTTATTCTGGGTCTTCAAAAAATGTCTTTTTCCCTTTCCCTATTGGACTGACAGTGACCATATACTTTACTAGGCTAACCAGGACACCATTGGGCATGGAAGGACATGAACCAGATGAATGAACATCAGCTCAAAAGGTAAAACCAAGAAAGTCCTGGAAAGTGGGGTGCAAGTCCAATTTCCCGCACACCAAACTGTAGGTATGTTTGAAAGGATCCCTCAGTGACACTGAACCCATAGCTCCCTGAAGAGTTGCCTTACATTGCCAGGCAGCATCTTCTTTCCCATTAGATTTTCTCCCTCATTAGAGAATATTATGCTTGATATACCCAAGTGGTAAATAAAACCACATTGTTTTCAAGTATAGCAGTTTTCAGCCTAAAACAAAAAGCATTACATACCTGCAGCTTCTGTGAGCTTCTACAAGAGTTAATCTATTAAAGTAGGTTGACATCCCAAATAAAGGCAAAAAAAACCCAAAAAAAAACAACAAAAAAAAACAAAAGAGAGAGAGAGAAACCATCAAAACACTCAGAAAGCCTTATAAATATCCCCAGAGAGAACAGAGGAGGAATTCCCATAGGAGAAAGAAAAATCAAAGATAAATAGTAAGGAAAACATTGTAGATGACCTTCCTGGAGCCAAGCCTTCCCTGGCCTCGGAATGCAGGATTTAATCAGAACCAGATGGAGATTTCCAGAAGCTCACACCCTAAAGGAAGGGGTTTCTGGGAAGGCCTAAGGCCATATCTTTGGCACCTGGCTAATATGTCTTCATTGGTGCTTCTTATTAAATTCCAGTAGACTGATTTCATCCCACAGAAGCTACACTGCATACCCCTGACAGATGCTGCAAGCTGTCCCATTGCTCACCACTACTGACCCCAGCAGTTCTCCAACCCACCTAAATATCACAACCGCCCCCCATCCCAAAGGGAGCATCTCTCCATAATACAGATTCCCAAGCGGCACCCCACCAAGCCTGAATCAGGAAGTCCCAAATGATGATGAGATAATTCCACTCTGTGTAAACAATCAAGAGGACTGCAAAAGCAAAGACACTCACCTCCCAGAGAAGTTCAGCTAGAACAACACATGTCTGGAGAACTCTGCCAGACCAGGATGCTATCACACCCTCACACACTGTTTATCCCAGTCTGTTCCCCATTGGAGCCTTTCTAGAGACATTGGAAGATGCTCTGCCCAACACTATGGCAATGAAGCAACACAAAGAGCTGCCCTTTCCTGTCCTGGCCAAGCTCCAACACACACGTCCTGAGATGTTTCTCTCTTCATTCTCTATCACGGAAATGACTTGCGCTTTATTTTTAAAATAATAATAAGAGTAGAAAATAAAAGTAAGTAAATTACTTGATGTACAAGCATTAAGACCCGTGTTCAGATCTCCAGCACCACAGATAATATCTATAACCTAAGTGCTAGGGGGGAGGCAGACACAGGTAGATCTCAGGTGCCTGTTGGCAAGTCTGGCTGGCCAACTGGTGAATTCTGAGTTCAGTGAGATACTGTTTAAAAAAATTAAGGTGGAGAACAGTAGAAAAAACATCATACGTTAATCTTTAGCCTCCGTAGACCCACACAACAGACACCCACACACTTTTAAAAATTACATATATGCAACATCTTCAGAAATTTCACAATGAACTCTTACTGAGCTGTCATTCCAAATCTACTGACAAAAGTATTTCTTTGAAAATTTAACCCATTTTTTTCCTTCTTTCCCTCCTCCTCTTCATCCCCCTACCAGACAACACTGTGACCCAGAGGATGAGTTTCTACATAGTAATGATTATCAATGAATGAAAAAAAATATGCTTCTAGAACATTATCTAGGACACCATGTCATTTTCCATTTTTGAAAACAAACCAAATATTTTCAAGAGTTCACTGTTTTCAGTGGCTTTCTTTGCCACTGATTCCACCCAGAATACAAACTGGAGGAAATTACTGTAATCGATCAACTTAAATTTTGTGTTTAACACATAATGTAACATAATCATAAATAACTTTAAATATGCATATTACCGTCTTAAGAGAATGACTGAAATAAGAACAATTTGAGAAGTGGATCAGGTGGAAGTCCCTCCTAGTGAAAGGGTGGATCACGGGAAGTCAGGTCTCATTCTGGATGTTGCCATCATTGGCAAACTGAAGACGAGTGATCTGTTGACAGCAGAAGTTAAAGGACCCTACTCCTCCAGCTTCTTTCTGAGGCTCAGTGATACCCAGCTTAGTCAGGCAATCAGCGCACTGATTGACACTTCCCCCAGGAGCAGCCACTATCTGTCTCTGGATCTACAGATCACAGGGATGAAACTTTTCCATGAAAGCCTTCTGATCTTGACAGTCTAAAAGCTCACCGCTGTGTGATAATGATTCCCCCTTGCTGATGGAACAAATCAATGCTAAGCATGCTATCCAGGTTTATGCTCATCATACTGCATGGCTTCAGATGCCAGGGAGCTGGAAAATTAAAACAAAAAGACCAGATTCAAGTGTGGAAAATGTACTCACTCACTTCCTGAACTCCAGTGCTCAGGCAGTATGTCATAAGACTACCATTCTGCTAATGCATGGCTTCTTTCTCTTTATTGTTCTTTTGCACTAAGCTTCCCACAGTTTTTCAGAATAATTTTAAAAGTGAAGCTAAATGTTCACTTTTTGCAATTATATATAAACTGTGCATAATCCCATTAATGCACACATCAAGTCATCATGAAATCACTTAAAACAAGTTTTAACAAAAATGCAAAATGACATTCACATTGATCAGTTTGAGGTGGTCAAATATTTTTGTTTCTGCTATGTTCCATTCTGTTTTAAACACTGATTATATGTTTTTCAACCTTTAAGACAAGGTAGAAGTAAAAAAGTGTTATCAATGGGACCAACCAACCAACATCATCTAATATTTCAAAACTTTAAGCGTAAATGACTAACATTGGACTTTTGATCACATCGCTTCTTTTACTGGTACCATCAACTGTCTATTTTCTATGTCATTGCTCAACTCCACCCACTAATATGGATAAAAACATATATCTGCAACTTTAAAATACAGAAACAAGATAGGCACAAATGACAGCTTACACTTCTGAAATAGCCATAAATTACAAAAATCACCTCATCATTGTTGGAGACAGACATTTTGTACAGATAAAGTAAATAAAGACTTCTATCAATGAATTTAAAATGTGTTTTTAAAACCTCCTCAGTGTCAGAGATGACATTTCAATTGTATAGGTCTTCCTGTGTCTATACTTAATGGAGACTATATAGCAAATGGCAGATATTAGATCTATCCCCTAAGAGGATTTAAATTGGCTCTATTAATCTCTGCCTCTTACTTCAAGACAATGCTTAAAAATAAATGCCTGGCTTAACATCTTACAAATGCTTCCTTTGAAATTTTTCTCTGTTCCTCTCAAGAGAGAAATTTGACATTGAGGATCTAAACCAAAACAACTCAATGAAATTAAAATTACCCTAGCATTCTTCCTCTCCATCCCGACATCACTCCATCTCCATCACTACATCACTCCTCTCCATCAGTACATCACTCCATCTCCATCACTACATCACTCCATCTCCATCAGTACATCACTCCATCTCCATCACTACATCACTCTCCTCTCCATCACTACATCACTCCATCTCCATCACTACATCACTCTCCTCTCCATCACTACATCACTCCATCTCCATCACTACATCACTCCTCTCCATCACTACATCACTCCATCTCCATCACTACATCACTCTCCTCTCCATCAGTACATCACTCCATCGCCATCACTACACTCGGTGGCCTTTTTGGTGCTGCTCTTGAGTCTCTTGGCATCTGGAGCTGCCTCATTTTCAGACTGGCATGTTGACAGCCGCCATGTGTCCACTGTACCTACTCTTCCCCACTCCTACTCTTCCTTGTGCCTCCCTTTGACTCTTTTCTTTTATTGATTTTCTCTCCTGGATTACTTAATCTGGAATACGGAACCCAACTGCCAATCACACCCCCATCTTTCTTTAACATGGAAAAAGTACGCATTTTTAGGTATCTATTTTATCAAGAGCCTACTGCTTCATGTTAAATTGAAATAAAATAAATAATAACACTTTAAATCTTACAGAAGTAAAATGAAAGCCTCCGAATTTTCCCTTCTAATATGCTACCTTGAGCCATGCTTCCACGCCTCTAAGATAAGCTTTCTCTATTTTCTCTGGCTATAAATATTTTGAAAGAAAAATTGAAAGAGTATTAAACTATTCCACAGAGCCTCCTCTCTTCTTCCTACCATTAACCATTTTCAACCAAATTCTCCATGACTTCCTGGGTTTCTCAGTATTGTGAACCTTCCTTTCAAAGTTCTTAGTTAGACTGAATCAACCCATTTCTTCTACTCAAATTCCAGGGTGACACTAAAGAATGACTGGGAGACCCACACAAAAGACTGCCTGTTTCTAAGCACAGGCCAGGCCTCAATTACCTTCATCCATTGTCTCAAATATAAGTGTTTTACAGTAAACAACTTCATTGCTCACTTCCCAGAGACTGAGACAATTTTAAATAAATTACAGTCAGCAGTGTTGAAAGGATCTCTATTTTCTTCTGAGATTGCCCCTGAAACCATAGTTTAGTTTTTGAGAATTTCATACAATATATTTTTGTCATATTCTTTCCCTTTCTCCATTTTCCCCTGGATTATCCTCCTCTTCTCTATACCCACTCAAGTTCTTAATTTTCTTCTTTCTCTCTCTCTTTAAAAGATTAAGTAAACTGATATTTCTCTTTGCTCACAGTTATCAATTGCAAATAGCTTCTTGGTTAGGGGCAGGAGCACAAGTGTCCTGAGTATAACAACTACATTCCACACATTCCAAGACAAGCCTCCTAGTTGAGTAGTTGGCCAACACAAAATAAACTCTGTGATTGTGTGTGTGTGTGTGTGTGTGTGTGTGTGTTTGTGTCTTACCTACGAACTTCTTTTTAGAATGCCTTCATTATGTTCTTTTTTATATTTTTTTATTTTTTATTATGAATAAAGTCACATTTTCTATCCATGTACATCCTTATTGAAGGTCCCTTTTCCCTCCCACCCTTTCCAGTCACTCTCTCTTCTCCACATCTCCCCATCTCCTCTCCAGCATGAACAGGAGGTCCCAAGATTCCAATATTGCTCAGTTCAGCCTCCACTCCTGCCAGATCCAGTTTCCTCCCCACAACATCAAGACTGAGTCAGGTGTTCCTCTAGAGGGAGTGGGATCAAGTTGTCAGCCCAAGGTGTTTCAAATCTCAAGCTGTTCAGTGGTTGTGGTTTGCAGCTTGGACATGCTTTGCTTTTTGCTTTTTTGTTTAGAGTCCACTAATGAGTGAGTACATCCCTTGCTTATTTTGTGGGTTTGAGATACCTCAATCAGGAGGATAATATCCAAATCCATCCATTTGCCTGCAAATTTTAGGATAATATTTTTTTTTACCTGAGTAGTACTCCATTGTGTAGATGTACCACATTTTCTAATCCATTCTTCAGTTGAGGGGCATCTAGGTTGTTTCCAGGGTTCTTGCTATTACAAATAATGCTGCTATGAACATAGTTGATACCTTTGGAGTGCTATTGTCCGTCTTTAGGGTATACACCCAGAAGTGGTATTGAGGATCCTTGGGGAGATTGATTCCCAATTTTCTGAGAAACCGCCATACTGCATTCCAGAGTGGCTGAACAAGCTTACACTCCCACCAACAATGGAGGAATGTTCCCCTTGCTCTGCAACCTCTCCCGCATAGGCTGTCATCTGTGCCTTTTATCTTAGCCAATCTGACAGGTGTCAGATGGTATCAAGTTGTTTTGATTTGCATTTCTCTGATGGCTAAAGATGTTGAGCACTTTTTCAAGTACCTTTCAGCCATTCACAATTCTTCTGCTGAGAATTCCCTTTTTAGTTCTGAACCCCATTTTTTGATTGGGTTATTCAAGGTTTTGAACTCTGGATTCTTGAGTTCTTTATATATTTCAGAGATAAATCCTCTATCCCTTGTAGAGTGGGTGAAAATCTTTTCTCATTCTGTAGGCTGTCATTTTGTCCTATTGACAGTGTCCTTGGCTTTACAGAAGCTTCTCAGCTTCAGGAGGTTCCACTGTAGATTGTAGTTCTTAGTGCCTGTGCTACTGGTGTTATATTTAGGAAGTGGTCGCCTGTGCCAATTTGTAGAAGTGTATTTCTCACTTTCTTTTCTATCAAGTTCAAAGTGGCTGGGTGTATGTTGAGGTCTTTGGTCCACTTGGATTTGAGTTTTGTGCAGGGTGACAGGCTCGGATCTATTTGCATTTTTCTACATACTTCCATCCAGCGATGCCAGCACCATTTGTTAAATATGCTATCTTTTTTTCATTGAATATTTTGGGCCTCTTTGTTGAAGACCAGGTGTTCATGGGTTTTTGAGTTAATGTCTGGATCCTCAATTCTATTCCATTGATCCACAAGTCTGTTTTTATGCCAGTATCAGGCTGTTTTTATTATTATAGCTCTATAGTATAACTTGAAGTCAGGGATTGTGATGCCTCCTGAGGTTCTTTTGTTGAGTAAAATTGTTTTGGCAATCCTGGGTTTTCTGTTATTCCAAATAAATTTGAGTATTGTTCTTTTAAGGTCCATAAAATATTATGTTGGGATTTTGATGGGCAGTGCATTCAATCTGTAGATTGCTTTTGGTAGGAGTGATATTTTCACTATGTTGATCCTACCTATTCAGGAACATGGGAGAGCTTTCCATTTTCTGATATCCTCTTCAATTTCTTTCTTCAGTGATTTAAAACTTTTGTCAAATAGATCTGTTACTTCTTTGGTTATAATTACTCCAAGGTATTTAACACTATTTGCAGCTATTATAAAGGGTGATGTTCCCCATATATTTTTTTAGCCCTTTTATCTTTAGTGTATAGAAGGACTACTGATTTCTTTGAGTTAATCTTGTATCCTGCTACATTGCTGAAGGTGTTTATCAGCTGTAGAAGTTCCCTGGTGGAATTTTGTGGGTCACTTATGTATACAAATATATCATCTGCAAATAGAGATAGTTTCACTTCTTCTTTTCCAATTTATATTGCCTTAATCTCCTTTCGTTCTCTTACAGCTTTAGCTAAAACTTTGAGAACTATATTGAATAGATAAGGGAGAGAGGATATCCTTATCTAGTTCCTGATTTTAGTGGGATTGCTTTGAGTTTTTCTTCATTAAGTTTGATGTTGGCTGTCGGCTTCTTGTAAATCACCTTTATTATATTGAGATATTTTCCCTGTATTCCTGATCCCTCCAGAGCTTTTATCATAAAAGAGTGTTGTCTTTTGTCAAAAGCTTTTTCAGCATCTAAGGATATGATCATTTTTTTTCTTTTGTTTGTTTATATGATGGATGATGTTTACAGTTTTTTATATGTTGAACCATCCCTCCATTTCTGAGATGGTGGATATATATTGTTGTATACAGTTTGCCAAAATTTTGTTGAGAATTTTAGCATTAATATTCATGAAGGAAATTGGTCTGTAATTCTCCTTCTTTGTTGTGTCTTTGAGTGGCTTGGGTATTACGGTAATTGTGGCCTCATAAAAGGAATTTGGCAATATTCCTTCAGTTTCTACTGTGTGAAATAGTTTGAGGAGTTATGGTAGTAATTCTTTGAATGTCTGGTAGAATTCTGGACTGAAACCATTTGGACCTGGGCTTTTGTTTTTGGGGAGGTTTTTAATGACAGCTTCAATTTCCTTAAGGGTTATAGGTCTGTTTAGGTAAGTAATCTGTTCTTCATTTAATTTTGGTAAATGGTACCTGTCTAAAAAGCTGTCCAGTTCTTCCAGGTTTTCCATTTTTGTGGAATATAGATTTTTCAAAGTGTGATCTGATAACTCTCTGGATTTCCTGGGAGTCTGTAGTTATATCTGCATTTTCATTTTTTAGGATTGCAACCCCCGCTTGTTTCTTAGGACCGTTTGACTGGAAAATCTTTTCCCAACCCTTTATTCTAAACCTGTATCTGTCCTTGCAGTTGAGGTGTGTTTCTTGTAGGCAACAGAAGGATGGCTTCTGCTGTTGTATCCATCTTGTTAGTGTGTGACGTTTTATAGGAGAGTTGAGTCCATTGATATTAAGGGAAATTAGTGACCATTGATATTTCCTGTCATTTTTGGTGGTAATTGTTTGTATTTCCTTTCTCTAGGGTATTCTTCTGTGGACTTATTGATTGTTTGTGATTTCATGGATGTATCTGGGGTCCTTAGGTTGGAGTTTTCCCTCTAATACTCTCTGTAGCACTGGATAGGTAGATAGATATTGTTTCAGTCTGACTTTGTCCTGAAATATCTTGTTTACTCCATCTATGGTGATTGATAATTTTGCTGGGTATAGTATTCTACATTGGCAGCCATGCTCTTTTAGTGACTGTATAACTTCTTACCAAGCCCTTCTAGCTTTCATCATTTCCATTGAGTAGTCAGGCGTTATTCTGATGGGTCTGCCTTTATAAGTAAGTTGGCCCTTTTCTTTTGCAGCTCTTATTATTTTTCTTTGTTCTGTACATTTTGTGGCTTGATTATTATGTGGCAAGCTGACTTTTTGGGGGGTCAGATCTATTTGGTGTTCTGTAAGCTTCTTGTATCTTTATAGACATTTCCTTCTTTAGGTTGGGGAAGTTTTCTTCTATGATTTTATTGAATACATAATCTGTGCCTTTGAGCTGGTATTCTTCTCCTTCTTCTATTCCTTTTTTCTCAAGTTAGGTCTTTTCATGGTGTCCCAGATTTCCTGAACATTTTGTGTTATGACTTTTTTGGTTTTAGTATTTTCTTTGACTGATGTATCTATTTCTGCTTTCTGTCTTCCACTCCAGAGATTCTCTCTTCCATCTCTTGGATTCTGTTGGTTATGCTTGTATCTGTAGTCCAGCTCTTTTCTTCAGGTTTTCTATTTCCATCTTTGCCTCATTTTGTGCCTTTTTTATTGCTTCTATTTCAGTTTTTAGTTCCTGGAATGTTTCTTTCATTTTTTTGTTTACCTTTTCTTGGTTTTCTTTCAAGGATTTGTTCATCTCTTCCAACTTTTTGTTTGTATTTTCTTCTATTTGTTTAAGGAATTTTTTATATCTTCTTTGACGGCTTCACTAATCTTTATAAAGGTATTTTGGTGTTGTTTCCTTCTGTTTCTTCTTCATTGCTCTGTTCAGGTCTTGTAGTTGTAGAACCACTAGTTTCTTCTGGAGTTGCCTTGTTGTTCTTTAAATTATTATATGTATTTTTGCACTGGTGTCTGCCCATGGCTTCAGTGGTTCATGATTAGTCAGTTCCTAATCAGTTGTGGCAAGAGGGCTTGTGTGCCTCTCCTGTCTCCTCTGAGCACGGGGTCTGCTTGATCTCTGACACTGCTCTGGGCAGGGGTCTGAATTTCAAGGCCTCAGTCCTTCTCTGCTGATGCAGTTGGAGGTGGGGCTGCCTGTGCAAGGTCCCCTCTTTTAGGTATGGCTAGAGGAGACCCTCACAGTCCAACCCTAGTGCTATCTGCTAAGGAGAGTTCTTATCTAGGAATTTTTGTCTTATTGAGTTTTTGTTTGTATATTTTGGTTTTCACTTTTGTGTGTTTTATGATTTTTATTTGTATTTCTTTTTTTTTGTTTTAAATGAGACAGAAGACAACATTAAGTTGAGTTAATGTAGAGGAATAGGGGGAGTCTGGGAGGAGTTGGAGAGGGAGGCAACATGAACAAAATATACTGTATAAAAATAATTTTTAATTAATATGCAAATAAATAAAATTTTAAAAAACAATACAAAGGCATTAAACAATATGGAATAGTCCATTTATGTTATTCATATACTGTCCATTATGGAACCTGCCTTGGAATAGGGCTAATACACTCAGTGTTACTCCCATGGAGAAGAATGATTTTCACTTTCCCAGAAGCTATTGCAAATAGCTTCTTGGTTAGGGAAGGAACTGTCTCACTTGCTCTTCTCCATGCTGGGATTCTGCCTGACTTGAGGTTGTGTAGGCTTCATACATGTTTTCACAGTTTCTGTGAGTTCATATTGCATCAGCTCTGTTATGACTGGAAAATTCTGTGTCCTTGAATCTGTCCACCACCTGTGGCTTTTACAATCTCTCTTCCTCCTCTTCTATATCAACCCCTGATCCTTGAAGGGAGGGGTATGATAAGAACATTTCATGTAAGGCTAAGTATTCCAACATCTCTCACTCTCTGAATGTTGCCCAGTTATAGGTCTCTATGTTAATTTCCATCTACAGCAAGAAGAATCATCCTTAATAATGATGCAAGATTTATGGGTATAGCAATATGGCATTAGGAATCATTATATTGACATATTCCTTTAGACAAATAATAGGTATTCCCCTAGGGCAGATGGTCTATCTGTTCTCAGGTTCTTGGCCTCAATAACAGTGGCAGGTATGAGTTCCATCTACTGGAGTGGCCCTTAAATCTAACAAAAATAAAAGGAGGTTGGTTTCCTATAACATTTTTGCTTGCCACTATTATATTGATTTGCATTTCTTGCAGGCAAGTCACTATTATACTTCAAAACTTTGTAGTTAGGTGATATTAATGATTATTTTTTCATCAAGTAGTGTGTATAATGCATTCCAGTATTATAAACAGTATTCAGTAGGAGTGAAACTTCCAGTTGAGTTTCAGCTCAATTTCTCACATGTAATGTTAAGTATGTAGAGTCTTCAACAATATTGTATTACTATCAGGTTGTGGAGGGTAACCAATAGTTTTCACAATAGCCAATAATGCTTGGGTTGGGGTGTGGTCTATGGGATCCCATTGGCCAATGACTCAAAAAAAATCATCCCTGCCAGCCTCCCTACTATCCCCTAGGCCCTTGGGCCTTTGCCTTTCCCTGCTTCATGGCAAAGGAAATCCCCTCTGCCATGTTTCTCCCAAAATGCTCCATACTCTTACTTTCAAGTTTCTTTAAAGAAGTGCTTTCATTTTCACCCTGTTTCTCCCAAAATTCTCCATACTTTTACTTTCAAGTTTCTTTAAAGAAGTGTTTATACTCAAGGGAGATTGTTTTTCTTTCTATTCTCTTCCTGAAGAGTGAAAATTGGCCTCCACTTTTAGCAGTGGGTTCTCATTAAGGTTACTAAGGAACCCTACATCATTGTCATAGGTCTGGGCTCTGAATGTGTCTTCCTCCAATAACCAGCGAACATGCAAAGCCTCCCTGGACCCTCTTATTCTGCCCTTCCTGTCATCCTATTTTGTCCCCCAGTTCTCTGGTTGTTCCTACTCAGGTTCATTTAACTAATTCTTTTATCTGCTTATCTCATAGGCAACCATTCTCAGTATTCAATCTCTTCTATAGCCTTTCCCTTAGCAAACACATACATTCCTGTCTTCAATTATTTCTGTGTAAAGAACTTTTGACTCTGGGGCCTCTAGCCTATTAAGGAGTTACTGGTTCAACTCTATTGCCTAGTAGATATCATCATATAGGAAGCCTAAAGAATAAGAAAAGTGGGGTTTTTGTGCCAACAACTCCATGACTTTGGGCAAACCACTTGCTATTTGATCCTCAACTAGGAATAATAATAACAGTGCTTACTTCCATAAAGTTACTGGTAAAGATTCAATATAGAAGAATAGAAAAGCCATTTACCTATGTTGATTTGTCAAACATTACATAGGCCAAGGAGGCTGCAATAAAGCAGTTTGCCCAATAATACCTCTGTTGACCCTCACAAGAGCAATCTTTTTTATTATCCCCATTTCAGACATGAAAAACTAAAAATCACCAGTAACTTTCTCAGATTTCACAGTGAATAAAAAGTAAAGTCTAATTCAAACCTATTTGGGTTGCTCTTATCTGACGTGCTCCAAGATGCCTCCAGCTGCACTGCATTTCTTCCAATTAAAGCTCTATAGAAATCTCATTACCATAATTAAATGAAGAACCCAGAACATAAGAGCATCCTTTTATTTTTGGTTTCTATCCTCATTGACTTTGTCTCTTATCTTTGGATTACTTTGTTGTCAAATTCTCTGAAAAGACTTCTTTGTTCACTAGGTCTGCTCCAGGGGATATAGTGTTCCCATGGCTGATGTTTCTATCTGAGCCCTCTTCATGCTGTTAATATAGAAGAAGAGGAGGGACATAGAGGCAGAACTAGAGAGTAAAGCAGAAATGGATGGAGGGAAAGAAGAAATGAAGATGAGCCTTGGAGTAGAATTGTACTCTGTTCCATAGTAAATAATTATCCCGCCTACTAGTTTAATAAAAACACTGATTGGCAGAAGGCAGACAGGAAGTGAGGATGGGGCTACCAGACTAAGAAAACTCTGGGAACATCTCAGAGCAGACATAGATACCACAGAGTTGCCAGAGCTGCCAAGAGACACAGAGAAATTTTGCTGAGAAAAGGTCCCAAACCACATGGCTGAACAGGATAAGAAAAATGGATTAGGTTAAGGCTAAACAGCTAGCAAGTCATATACCTAGGCTCTAGGCCAATCAGCAAGAGATTAATATAAGCATCTGTGTGATTCTGTGGAACTGTGTGTTTCAGCCGGATTGCCAGACTGCTGGTCAAACCTTCTTTCAGACCCGGAAAGTCTGGGCTAGAAATCTCATACAACAAAGCCTTCTGTCTTTGGGAAAAATTTATAAAATTTAAATAGGTCTTCAAATCAGATAACATTTGTATAACAATATTAAAGTTTCTGACTTTTATAATTGTATCCAAGTTATGCAAATGGAAGTCCCATTGCTTGGAGGCTTTTTGGAAATATTTAGAGGTAAAAGAAGGGATGATTTTGGAACTCATTTTCAAATGTTCTGGAACAGTAGTTCTCAACCTATGGGTCACAGTCTCTTTAGGGTCAAACGATCCTTTCATGGGAGTCACATGTCAGATATTCTGCATATCAGGTATTTACATATTCATAACAGTAGCAAGATTACAGTTAAGAAGTAGCAACAAGATTTTATGGTTGATGGGGTCACTACAACATGAGGAACTATATTAAAGGGTCACAGCATTAGGAAGATTAAGGACCACTGATCTAGAGAGAGAAAAAAATCCTATACATAGGAAGAAGAGTGATAGAAAGAGAGGGAGAGAGACAGAGTTAGACAAGGAGTAACTAACAAAGGAATGGAGAAAAACATTAGCAAATACTAGATCCAGATGAGAAATTCTGTAAAGCAACTGGACAATTCTTATAACTTCTTTTTCTAGACACAAAATATTTCAGAATAAAATTGTTTTTTAAATTACCCAATCTCTTTGCCCACTGACCCATGCAGACATCATCATGGCCCTTGACTCCTATCACACTTTCCAGAACCAACTCATCATTTTACCGCCGCCACATGTTGGAGATAGCTTTCTCCCTGAACACCAACACCAATTTCACATCTTCTCTCCAAAATGTTCCTTGAATCCTACTGCTTCCAAGTGGCTTCCAAGATCAGTTTATTTGGAACTGTTTTTATTCTGACAAAGTAAGGACCAAACTCCACATTTGGTTTACTACCTTAATACCTTAGAGTTACTGTAACAAAGTAGCCTATAGTAGACAATTAATTTTTTTTAAAAGTTTAGTGCTCACAGTTCTGGAGACTGGAAAGTTCCAGATCATTATTAAATTAAAAATCTACAACATAAACACATTCTTGCATTTCTGCTCTCTGCCTTAAATTTATTACTGGTTAATACCAGTAGATGAAGTGATTAGGAAGAGCCTGTTTCTAACAGTTATCACTACCTGTGTATTCCAGTATATCACAAGGACAAAAGGTATTGTTAATTCCAGGCTTCTCTTTTTAAAAAAATAATCTGCTGGTCATCTAACACATTCTATACTCAGTGCCCATCATATATTATCCCATTTAAAAGTTTCCAATGAACCACGAGTGTTATTCCCCACAAAACAAAGCAAGAAATCCAAGCTCATACTCAAAGTGATTTGTCAACGATTACCCAATTAATAAGCTCTGCCATGGCGACCTCGTGACCTCATAGTCCATGTTTAAGTTACATAATGACTTGAGTTCTATAGTTTTTTAAAAATATATGTTTTCAGTTGAAATTGAACGATAGCACCTTCCCTCCTCTCTTTCTTCCCTCCTAGATCCCCTTCCTCCAATCCTCCCAGCTCCCACAATCCTCAGTTTGGTGGATTTTTCCCCTTTGATTATTGAAGTTGCTAATTCCATTCATGAGGGCTTTGCCCCACAAGGTCATGAGCTCTCCGAGGTCCCATTCCTAATACTAACAATCTGAGGATTAAATTTCAGCATATTTGATAGAAGGACTATATCCTAGTTAGGACTGATGTTTTGTGATGAAACACCATGATCGAAAACAAGTCAGGGAGAGGGTATCTTTGAGTATGAGCTTGGATTTCTTGCTTTGTTTGGCTTATCCGTTTAGTTATATCGTTAAAGGGAGCCAGGATAGAACCTCAAGCAGGCACCTGTAGGTAGGAGCTGAAGAAAAGGTCATGGAGGGGTGCTACGTACTGGATTTCTCATCAAGGCTCCTCAGCCTGCTTTCTGATAGAATCCAGAACCACTAGCGCAGGGATAAGATCACCCACAAGCCCTCTCCCATCAATCACCAATTAAGAAAATGTTCTACAGGCTTGCCTACAGCCTGGTCTTACGGTAGCATTTTCTCAATTAAGGTTGTCTCCTTTCTGATGACTGGTGTCAAGTTGACATAAAACTGTCTCTAGCACAGGATACAAAATGTTTAGATCACAACTCTTACTTCCACGGAGCCTCCTATTGACATTTTAATCTATGTATCTTTCACTCACCAAATCAAGAGTTTGTAAGGTTTGGAATTGGTACATCTTTTTACATAGATCTTGTAGAAGTGAATGCAAATAACTTGTACCTCCAGGGCTGACTAGACATCTGGAGTAGCAGACATAAGAAACAAAGAAAAGGCTACAACTCCCATGAGTACTGACTGTGATTATTTAGACACTGGCCCTGCTCTCCACACTTCCTGTCTCAGCAAAGAAAGGCCAGGGAGAAACATCCAGGCTCACACCTACCCTAGAACAGTGCTCTTTCAGAATGTTCCTGCTCCATTCCTGGCCTCTTTTCTTCCGGTCACTCCAGCTTGCCTCACTTTACCCCAGCAGCCTCTGGGCATCAGAGTCTGTGTATCAAGATTCCCTGCTGACTGGCAATGCAAGGATCTGGCTGGGCTTTTAGAACTGGTCCTTTTTAACATTTCTTCCTTCATTTTTCATGGTGTACTGCTCCTCTTTTCCTCCTCCCCTCTTCTCTCTGTCTGCCTCTCCTGGCTAGATCTCTCTCTCTCTCTCTCTCTCTCTCTCTCTCTCTCTCTCTCTCTCTCTCTCTCTCTCTCTGTGTGTGTGTGTGTGTGTGTGTGTGTGTGTGTGTGTGTGTGTGTGTATCTGTGTCTATGTGTGTGTCTGATACCAGGTATCAAATCCAAGGCTTTGTACATGCCAGGTGTGAATTCAATCATTGAGTTAGATTTCTGAGTACCTAATTAATATGTTAGGGGAAAAAATGTCTTTAAAAAAAATTTTAAAAAACAAACAAAAAAGCCCTTAAAAGAGTGCTGTGGGATAATGTTCTTGTACACTGTAAAGATTTGTTGTCACTTGTATTGGTTTAATAAGATACTGATTGGCTAGTAGTCAGGCAGAAAGTATAAATGGGGCAACCAGACTAGGAGGATTATGGGCAGAGGAAAGGCAGCGATGCAATCATCAGCTATATTCAGGGAAAGCAAGATGAGAGTGCTGGACTGAGAAAAAGTACCAAACAATGTGGATAAACATAGGTAAGAATTATGGGTTAATTTAAGTATAAAAGCTAGATAGTAATATGCTTAAGCTACTGACCCCAGCAGTTACTATAATATTAAGCCTTTGAGTCAATTATTTGGAAAAGGGCTGCTGAATGTTTGAGAGTTTCTGGTGGAATAGAATCTTCCAACTACAAAAGAGTCTGTCTGGTTTGTTAGAAAGTTCCAGGTAAAAAATGGACTCATGTGCCCACAAGGAAGGGACATCACTTCCATTGTGATCTCAGGTCTTCTTGGTCCTAATGCTGCTCAAACTCACCTGCACATGGGGGGTGGGCAATCAAATCTAGACTCAGATTCTTCTTCAGATTCTTTTCCTTACACTGCCAGCGACTAATGTTCAAAGGAGGAGCAGACACTTATCTGGGGTTAGCATCCCTAAAATGGCTCTAGTACTGCTAATGAGGCCATCCCTCTGCAGCTACAGTTTAGAGTGCAAGTCGAGAGTTTGAACATTGCACATCTAGACCTTTGCACACTTAACCTTAGAAGAGAAGCTAGGATGGAACCAAAGCCTGTACACTCAGGAAGCAAAGTAAGTCACCCCAGAGTCCTCAAATATGGCCTTTCCACTAAAATCCCAGGTGATTGCTTCTCAAAGCATCCTCCTGGAAGAAAAACAAAACCCAGACACTCACAGAGGAAGAGCTCTTTCATCTCTTTCTGCCCTCAAGCAAGTTTGTCACAGGAAGGAACTACAGACTCCAAGTCCTGATGAGTCACCATAGCTACACATCACTCTTACAGTCTTGCCATGTCTGAGAATCCAAAGACTTTCTAGAACAGATTTTGATTTTCTGTGAGAGTCACTTCCCTAATCTCTTAAATGAAATTGCTAAAACTTTACAACCCACATCTCACAGGGTTAGAGTGAGATGGAATAAGATACCATCTACTATGGAGCCTGAAATTTAAAAATAACTGATAAGGTATAGTATCTAATGATTATCACATGGTATAAAACCACCCAAGTTATTAACACTATTTCTCAAAAGTGAACCTTATGAATGTTCTTATCACCATCCCCATACTAGACATCCAATATTTCTCTAAATTTTTACTACCTCTACCATATAATCAATACTTTATTCTTACTCAAATAAAAACTGAAACCATAGGATTTACATGCAAGTTTTATGTTTCCTAAGGAGCAGCAGATTCATAAGTAGCTGTTAAAATTTAGAAATTCATTCATGTGACAGAGCACCTAAAATTAACTCAGATGTCACCGGATGTATGCTGGGTCTGCTTTGGGAAACACTCTCCATATGCTCAGCTTTGCAGAGCTGATCATGGTCTCTAAATTTAGATTATTTAAATGAAACACATTTGAAAAGATCTGCCCTTCTCTCACAGCCTCCACTCCTACTCACCTAACAGCCCCTCAGCATCTCTCTCCAGCACTTCAAAGCTTGACTCCCTACAGTAGCCTAGTCACACAGCCTCCAGAGATATGATACCCCAGATCATATCTCTCCTCTACCCCCAAAAAGGACCGACAGATAGCCACTGAACTCAGGGTCTTCGTGCAAAAACTTTACTATTCAAAAGGGCCCTGCACCATCTGGCCCGTGGTTGTCTCCCCGTGCTGTTTCCTACCTTTCCGTTCCAAGTCCCAGCAGCCTTTGCACCTGCTAATTCCTCTACTGAAAGCGCAGGTTGCCCACATAGTCACAGCTCACTTCCTCACTTCAGAAGCCTTCCTTGAACACTATAAGCACCTCCACTATCACCCCATCTATTCACTACTTTACTTTCTCCACAACAGGTACTGCTGCCAGACATAAATTTACATATGCAAGCACTGGTTTAATATTGGTTAGGCCAAGCAATTCGGAGGCTCCTAGAAGACCTACATTTTGTCTATTTTTACATAACTGTATTATTCATGGCTGAAATAGTATGCAAACCACTCAACAGGCTCCCATTTGAGGGTGTTAGAAGCTCGGAAAAGACAGACTATGAGTAGCCTTTGCAACATAATAGCTTGAGGATTCTCTAGGACACACACAGTGGGTGGTAATAAATGCAAACATGGACGTTAGAACAAAAGAAGTAACATGTGAAACCAAGAGTAAAACCTACAGATTTCCTCACCAAAGGCTGTTCAAATATAGGCCCCAAAATACTATAACTAGATAGAGTAGGCTAGAGCTCAGGGTCAAATACAGACAGAACAGAACCCACCTTGGAATTCGAGAATTTGTGCCATCTGATACATTTAAATGATGGTGGACCCTCAAGTAAGTCAAGACTTTCATTTAATGACAGACCAACCTCTCAGCAAGCATTAAGAACAGGTAGTGAGAAGTAACTAGGTAGAGGGTTTTTGTTATTTAATTTTAATTTTTATTTTACCAAGTCTTCAAAAATGTCATAGAATAAGACAAGTGGAGAAACAGAGGCTACAGAGAAAATAGCTAAAATGGCTTTTGACACACTAAGTCTATTAATGGCTTCAAGTCACAACTACCCTCTATACACATTGTAACTCATAGTTTTGTTCTTCTTTCCCAGGACTCTGGGATTCACCATGTCTTGTCTCAGCCTGTGGGGTGCTAGAAAATGTGACACCAAGACTTTAAAAGTGTGTGTGTATGTCTGTATCTCTGTGTGTGTGTGTGTGTGTGTGTGTGTGTGTGTGTGTTATGACCCAGCATTTGATGTAATTGGACCTGCCTGTGTATGGACCCCAAGCACCCATCTTGAAACCATGCCTATACCAGGTGCTGGAGAGGTATGAAAAAAATGTGTGGAACATTGGATTCCCCAATCAAGGCCTGCTAACACTGCCAGTTAATAATCACAGCCTAGTTTAGATAAGTCGAGAACCCAAGCTGACTGGTAGACTGTGAAAACAATCCCCGGGTGACATTTTTAAGATACTAGGCTTTGGAAACTTTGTTATCGGCCATAAGAAAGGAGCACAACTTGGATAATTACCCTCCAAATAATCAAGACATTAAAAGAACAGGTCTGGGTCTTTCTAAATTCAAGTTCATGATTATAATTTGAAGTATTTCCTCTAAATGTCTAAAAATATTTAAATGACAACTTATTTATGAAAAGAGGAGCAAATATTTCCACTAAGGGTTTTCAAAATGAAATGAAAACAATATGAATACAAGGAAATGTATTTAGTGTGGTTACAGTTCAAAGCAGTGATCTCTTATATGCAAGAATGCCTTATCTGAGCAGAAGGTTGACTTGCCTTGTATAGTTCAGTAAAAACAAAATGGAGTCACATGTTTCCCTCACCCCTCAGAAACTGTTCCTGCTTCATCACATGAGACTTCCTGTTTCTACCAACTAGAGTCTATTTTTGTTCAAAGGAAACATTCTTTCCTTTATCTTTAAGATGTTAGCAACTTCACTGCTAATGTAACAGATCCACTTAAAGGCACTCCTTCTGAAATAGATGAGCAGAATTTACTTCTACTCTGTCTTTTACTGAGGCAGAAACAAGCCTTCTTCCCTTCCAAAGCTACCATCTTTCTTTATCTCTGCATATCTCCTGGGAGCGCCATACTAAAGCAGAAGCTTCCACACTAAAGAAACGAGGAGCAAAGCAGACACCAAAAGGTAGAAATGCACATGCTCTTTAAAGAATCTCTCTCATACCCAGCCCCCTCATGCTTCTTACACACTCACCCCCACCCAGCACAGTTGACAATTTTAGTCCATGCACAGTGAGTTTTCATTCTACTCCGTAGACACATGTACATACCCACTGCAAGAGAAGAACCTGGGCCACTCTGAGAATGCCATTATAAACACAAGAAAAAGCATGCACGAGAGCCATTTCCTGAGCACAGAGTCAGTGCTTCCCCTAGGATGGTAAGCAGAGAAAGGATTCTCACCTCTATTTTACATGCTAGGAAACCAAGGATGCTGTTGTAAACATAACTTCTGGCAGCTTTCTCTTCAGTAAACCAAATGAGTCTGAATGCAAATCCATATGCATTGTGCTTCAGCACAATACGATGTTGGTGGGGGCATATTTCATGGCAAAGAACAGAAACATACTTGAGAAGAATAGAAAGACATGGAATAAAGTCAACTGAAGCATTTACATTTCCTTTGAATAATTATGTAAAATAATCAGCTACCAACTGGTAACATTTCTTGAACAACATTCTACAGAACACAACAGAATGCTGTATAAGTTGATATGATGTTAATGTATCAATAACAGTAAAGCAAAGGTACCAAAGTGAAGATTCTCCACAGTGTCACTTGACATAGCCATCTCTACCTTCTCTTGAGTTCCCCTAAACATGCTGTGGGTTATTTTCTGCAGACCCAATGAAGACTACTGAAATTAATTCTTATCTATCTAAAATACATTTAAGGGATGCAACATCTATTACAGGTCATTGAACAGGACAGGTAAACTAGAATTTGGCCCACAGGTTTATCAAAGTTTATACAGGTTTATCAAGACTTACTCTAAAATATAACCTTCACATAGAAGGAAAAGGTCCCTCCACATTCTTATTCACTCTCAGGAAAGAATGACTCCCTCAAGGCACCTATTTTTTCATCTTCTTCAAAGGTTTTAGACACTCAAGCGGGGAGTCTGGTGATATTGCTCGGTGGGTAAAAACACATGTGCAAATATGAAGATCTGAGTTTGAATTCCCAGAAGTGAGGTAAAGCCAAATGCGTAACACAGCTGTCTGTAACCCAAATGGCCTTTGCATGAGAAGCAGAGTCAGGAGAATTCCAGGAAGGTCATAAGCTAGGTATTCTGGCTTGTGTAATAGAAAAACAACTTTAAAAAAAAGACCCTATCTCAAACAAGGTAGAAAGTGAGACCATCCAAGATGGTCCTGTGACTTTGACATGAGTGCTAAAGCATGAACATGCCCACTTTTATACACATAAATGAGCATGCATATCCATACAAATACAATATACATGTGCACATGCAAGTGCATGCACACACAGAGACAAATAAAAAGAAGCAAGGCTTTTTTTTTTTTTTTTTTACTACCATAGAAGCAAGAATTTTAAATGAGTGTTAGTGTAAACCAAATTTGTAAAAGCCAGAATCCTTCTGAATGTAATCAGAAGATTGAAACAGGAATCTGTGTCCATGTGTATAGAGAAAAGACTGCCTGGGACTCTCAGTAATCCCTACAGACCTCTGTGTTAACTACTCAAGACTAATGAGTAATAGCATAGCTGCATTTTGATGCATAGTATGCATCTGCATCTTCATGACAAAATCAACAGAGAGTAAGCTTCATTTAATCTCATTAAAACAGAGCAGCACAGAGCTATGTAGGATTCATCTAGAAAAGCCCATGAAAATGGGCCCCTTCTAGTGGGATAATGCTCTTGTACACTATTAAGATTTGTAACTCATATTGGTTTAATAAAACACTAATTAGGAAGTAGAGGCAGGGCAACCAGACTAAGAGAATTCTGGGAAGAAGAAAGGCAGAGCAGAGACATCAGCCAGACACAGAGCAAGCAAAATGAGAATGCTGCACTGAGCAAAAAGGTACCAAGCCACATGGCTGAACATAGATAAGAATTATGGGTTAATTTAATTGTGAAAGCTAAATAGTAATATGTCTGAACGCATGGTCCAGCAGTTACTTTAATAAACATCTGAGTCAATTATTTGGAAAGTGATTGTAGGACTGGCCAGGTGGGACAGAGAACCGTCTAACCACAGAAACTAGCTGAATAAACTTTAATCAACAGACACAATCTGTAAAGAACCAGTTCCCCGATAACATGAGCAAGACCAACAAACATTTGCAAAGCAGTTCATGTGACATATACATCATTCCAACTGTGTGGTGATATTTTGTTTGTGCTCCAACAAATCAGAGATCAGAGGGCAGAGCAATGATGGTACACAACTTTAATCCCAGCACTTGGGAGGAAGAAGCAGGACGATCAAGAGTTCAAGGCTGCCCTGGGCTATAGAAGAGAAACAGAGCCAGGCTTAGGTAGAGGCTCCCACATTTGATGCAAGCATAGGGAAGTGGGGAAAGGAGGTGATATGGCTGTGTGGGGAAGATGCAAGAGCTTGGCTCCCTTTCCAGGCTGAGGAGCTGGCAAGGTAGGAAGTGGCTGTGGCTGTTACTTTGTCTCTCTGATCTTCCAGCATTTGCCTCTATATCTGATTCTGGGTTCTTATTACTAAGACTAATTCAAGCTACTTGGCTGTTTTATAAATATCAACTTACTTCATCTCCACTTACAGTACTTAGGCACTTTTAAATACTCCTTTTTTATATAAGGAGATGAAGACACATGGCGATTAAAGGCTTTTCCGGAGTAGCGGCTATTAAGTGGCAGAACAGAGGTCTAAACCAAGACAGCCTGGTTCTCAATACCGTGTATTTAAGAATGATGCTATGCTAAAATATTATCTTAAATTCAGATGTTGACACCCTAATGTACAACCTAAGATGATAAAAAATACCTCATACTCAGGAAGAATTCTGCATGTTCCCTCTCAGGTGTGGATCTTAGTGTCAAATCTTTAGACTTATGTGGTCAATGTAAAGTGCCTGTAAAATCCAGGAAACAAGGAAATAGAGAAAGGATAAGGAGAGGGACATTTTTAAGAGGGGGCCTAGGGGAATACAAATGCTATAAAAGGAGAGGATGGTGGTGGAAGGTTTAAATGATGAGGAGAGGGGAAGTTAAGGAGGGATAATTATATATAACTATATATATATACACACACACACACATATATATACATATATATATATATATATGCAATACCAAGTGTGGAATATGAGTGTTAGTCAGGGCAGGGGTGTAGACTACTCCCAAAAGACTATTGCCATTGCTCTTGGACACTCATAATAACTTGATAGTAAGGCAGTATTTTTAAAGACATTACACACTTAGGTCATAGGACACAAAGAAATTAATCTAGTACTAACATGGTACTTCCTACTAACTAATCTTACCTGTTTGGGAAAGTGCTATGCAGATTTCTAGGGAGTGATCAATAGTGTGTGAACTCTTTAAAATATAATAACAACCATCCTGGCAAAATATGCCTATTGATGCAATAGTGGCATGTATTATGGGTAACAATGGGTTTCTGATTAAATTTAAGCCATGTCCCACAGCAGAAAACATGCCTGGTACTGTAACCTGGCCAAGAATCCATGCCTGAGGAGATCTTCCATCCTAGAGGCGAACTCCATACTATTAGTCTACTAAATGGGCCCAGGATGAAGCTGCCTACTCGACATTTATCTCAACACCCCTAGATTAGTACAGCTCTCAGCCCACAGACTAGTCTGAGAAGTTTCTTTATGCAGTAGACAGTGGCTATGACAAAAAGTCACAATTAACAGAAGGGAGAAAATAGGTGACTGTGCAGTGCTCAGCTCTAAATGGCACATCTATACCACATTGGTCTCAGTTACAGCTAAGCAAACATCATAAAAAATGGGCAAAAAGATATTAAGTGCCCGAGGCTGGGGATAACATGGAAAATCATGTCTTCTGGACATGACAGGGACATTATACTCATAACTCCTGGCAGAAACAGATCAATTCTGTTACTATTTCAGAATGGATAGGAAGAGCTCATGAAGTCCCTATCTACTAAGTGGGGCTGCTGGAATAGGAAAATACAGTTTTCTCCAGGAGTATGGTTCCTTGTAGTATTGACCATGCTCTAGTGGGTAGCCCCACAATCATGTGCATATGGAAGGAACCAACTGGACTCATTGGTGTGTTTTATTTTTTAAAGGGGGCACAAAGTTGGAACAAAGATGTGGTGAGAATCTAGAGAGAGTAGGAGAGGAAAGTGAATGTAGATTATATATACGTATGTATGCATGAAATTCTCAAAATAAATATTTTTTAAAATATATGTATTTAAAGTCTTTATTAAATATAGCCTATTTAGATTCTCAGATTTAAATATTGAGACACGTCAGTATTTTTCAGTGCCTTGGGGCAAAGATTCTAAGTGTCTATTGTTTTCCTTTTCTTTTTTAGCTCTGACAAAATAAAAAGATTGTTTGGATGGTAGACTGATATTTTACTCGTTTGCAGTGGTGCATTAAAAATGTTTTTGGAATGAGCCAGGAAAATAAACAAGTAAATGGAGTTATGGGAAAATGTTTTTCAGGCACTCTCAGTTCAATCAGATAAATGTGAGGATGCTAAAACAAATCACTTTTCATGTTTTCTGGGTCAGAATATAAAGCTTGGAAGAGATTTTTGTCTGTCAACTTTATTTCTTAAATAGCTTGATTGTAAATTTGCTTTATAGGGAAAGAAAGCAATTTGGCTTTTAAAAGAGCTGAAGTTATGATTGGCTTAACACTGAAAAAATATCTGAACCTGCTATATACAAGACAAGAACTAAATTCAATTTATGATACTTTTTAAAAAGAAAAGTAAAAGTTCATAAGGGGACTTTTTAAAGTAGCTATTTGAAAACTATATTTTATTCATTGAGCAGATGTTTGTGTTTGTAATATGAATATGTTATTAATCCCTGGAAATTCAGAGTAGAGACAAACTTTAGCTTCCAAAACATATGAAGGCTTTGAACCTAGTCCCAGCACTGGCTGAACCCTGTGCAAAAAGCGGGAGTCCCCCAAAAGTTGTAAGATACTCCCCAGCAGAATTCAAGTAGCAGTTTCTGCTAGTAAGAATCCACACAAAGTTTATAAAATACTCGGGAAAATGTAGTGACTGGCTCCATTTCAATAAACCATTTCAATACTGTTACCAGTTTTCCTCAAACTATTTCTTTCTAAAACAAAGCAAGACCTTGAAACAACCAGACACATGACAGGGAATGGTAGGAAGGGAGAAACATTCCAGAAACACTTTTCACAATAGAACAGAATTATTATATTACAGCAATCTTTGTAATCATAATGTTGAGTTATATCTTAATGGGTAAAAGACATAGCTTATCAATTAAGAAATCAAAAGTTAAAGTATACCTCTAATTTTTTCTGAAGGACAAATATGATATTTATTATTTATCTTACTGTTTATGAGAACTATATTCTATAGAGATATACTAAACAATCAAGGGAAAAAAGAAAATTTCAAAATAGAAATGAAATGGCAGCCATTTGTTAGTTGATCCCTGTTATGAGTCCAATGTTTATTTCTCCCAGAATCCTGAAGTTGCCATCTCACAGCTAATGCAATGATATTTAGAGATAAGACTTTTAGGAGGTAATTACAGCATAGAACAGAGCCCTCCTAAAGGGTATTGCTTTATAAGAAACTAGAAAGCTAGCTTTCTCTTTTTGAAACATGAAGATACGACAATATGTCATTCATCTGCAGCCTAGAAGGTGGGTCTTGCCAGAAGCCAACCATGCTAGCACCCTGGTTTCAGACTTACAATTTACAGGAAAGTGAAAAACAAATTTCAGTTGCAGACAAGCCACCTAGTAGCTCCTGCACATGGGTGCCTTGCTATACACATTCCCAAATTAAAGAAAAATACCAAGCCAACTTGCTTTTCCTTCCTGCCATAAATGAGTCCATGGCCTGAGCTCTCCATCCACTAGGTGACACACGTGACCAAGCTGGGGTCATTGCTCCTTTGCCTGAGCACAGCCTGGCAGTAGCACACACTGAGCGTGACATCACAAGAGCATCATTTGAATAAAGAAAAGAAATCTGGTCAAGTGCTGCATTTAATAGAAGAGTGGATAGTAGGAAGAAGGATTCAAATGAGAAGTGCAGGGAGTGGGGGAAATGTAGGCATGATAGGGATACAACTGAAGCAGGAATGAATGGGAAAGCTATATGGGAATCTTTTGCTTCATAAGCAAATCAAAAAGACGGGAGGGGTTGACCAGAACTCCCTGACACTCATAGAGAAAAGATTGCTTCCAAAAGTAATAAGTTTTCAAACAAAAACTCCATTGCCAAGTACAAGATATCTCCCTATGAGCTGTTGGTGTGGATATGTATTATATATTTAATAAAATTTAAATATTGGGGAGAGAGTATATAGTTAATTTTTATTTAGTTGTTTTGTAATTTTTTTAATCTTGTTCTTGGTGACTTTTGTTAGTCTCTTTTCTGTCTGTCTGGTTTTTATGAGCCTTTATATATCTTATCTTATCTAGATTAGGATTAAAGGCGTGTAGCCTTGAACTCACAGAAACAGAAGAAGTTCTGTCTCTGGAGTTATGGGATCAAGGGTATTGGTCACTACTCTGGGTTTTTTTTTTTTTTTTTGGTGCTAGGATCAAAAGTGTGTGTGACTGACTCAGCTGTTCATTTTTGTATTTAAGGTTTAAGAAAATTTTTGAGCTGTTTGCCTAGCATTTGATTGTGTGTTTTACCCCAATATTCAGGTTTTATTGAATATGTAATATATATCCATAGGTCAGGAAATCCCCACAGATTCCTAAGCCAAGAGACTACTGTCATTACATTATATTGCCCACCACAACCAGGCTGCTGGAAATAACACATACTTTAGATACTGGACACAGAATTTAAGCTGTAACTGAGCTGAAAGCTTCATCTGTGCTGACTCACCTTGACAGGGCTGCAGGCTTCTGGAGAGAAAGTCATCAATAATAATCAAACCTTGTACCCTATGTTCTACAATACTATCCTGCCCGTCAGGATATGACCAAGAAGCAATAGTGGCATGACTGATCCTAGAACAATCAAACATTTCCAGTTTAGATCTGAAGTCATGAGAGGGAATCCTTGTCTGGTACTGTAAACCTGGTCAAAGCCTATGGCTAGGAAGGTCACAAGGCCCAGTGGCAGATCCTACTACTACTGATGTTTCACTAAATGGATGTGTAATTAAATACTCAAGCACCACTTACCTATGCACTCTTGGCCTTAGAGAAATATCTGTTAGCAGTGTGCTGGAGGCAGAGACTCAGAATTCATCAGCGTTCAGAATACACTGCTGAGTTCTCAGTCCTGAATGAGAGAGACAAAGCTAGATACCACAGAGGGGGTAAAGTGTCTATTATAATGTTATTATTATTAAAAAATTTTAAATTTAAATATATTTGATGGGAAGAGCCAGAGAACAAGGAATACCACAAGGTAGAGTCTTCTGAAGACAACATAATCATTGTAGTCATAAAAACACAGCATTTGTGACAACCTGAATAAGATTTCCACTTCCATATGTGCATTCACACAGAAAGACACATGTGCCTATGCATGCACACACACATATGCATTTACACACACGCATGCCCACACTAATTCACATCTATGCACACACATGTACTCTTGCATATGCACACATACAAGCGTATACATATACATGCGCACTCACATGTACACAAACACAGTACGTACATGCACACACAAACATGTACACACATAAATGCAGGTGCATAAACATGAGCAAATATACACATACACACACATGTGCATACTCATACACATGTACTCACATTCCCACACTCACATACATATACACACACATACACACGTGGACATGCACCCACACTTTCCCACACTGATATTAGTGCACATGTGCACACACATGCACAAATACAAAAGCACACACATGCAGTATGTGCACACACACACAAATGCACATACCACTCGCATACACATGCTCACATACACAAACATGCACATATACACATAGGCACATACACTCACATATGCACATATACATGTGGGTGCACAAACACATGCACACACATGTATGATTGTACACACAGAAAGAACACACAAAAGAAGGAAAATAAGTTGAGGCAAGAAAAGATGAATCGGTGTGTGATGAGAAATAACAAAAGTTAATGGTGGGAGGGATTTGAGCACAGTTCTTGACACACAAGTAAGAAACTTTCAAAACATTAAACCTTACAAAGATACCATGTGGGGAGAAGAATGCTCACTTTGGGCTTTGAAGGAATGAAAAATTTCTAGACCACTGAGATTGTAAATGTTACAGTCACTGATATTACCAGAGCTGATGTGTAGAAATGAATTAAATTTAAAAAATAAAAATGAACTTTTTCTGGAATGATAATTTTATTCCTTTCCTGTCGCTTTTTAGATCACTATTAACTACCTTACATTTTATTCACTTATCTTCTATTAAATATAGATCATGCTCACAGATTATCATAGCTATAAAATATGCAAATGCAGTTTTATGTAGTAAGTCTATTGTCTAAAGTAAGAGATCAGCGTTGTAGTCTCAGTTATGAAAAATAGTCCCTGCCTCCCCCCATCCGTAAGAGATACATTGTATCTCCATGACACTTGGATACCTGAAACTAAATAGATGCCAAGCCTTATCACTCACTGTTCTTTCCCCTATATGTATACACATGCAAAAGTATGACACCTTTTTAGCCTTAATTAAGCATATGCCACACATAATGACCATAACTTTTGTAGTCTGAGATATGACAACAAACAGTCCAATTTCACTTCCTTTCTTCATAATTTCGCAGACAGATGATTTGTTCATTGGTTCTTTGTGCAGGCCATAGCAGCCTCAGCATGCCAGTTGCTTATTTCTCTACATTGCAAACTTTTACCATTTCACTGCAAGAAAGAGCTTTACGGCTTCTCTTTGGCATATCAGAATTTTCCACAACACTTTTGGATCATATTAGGTCAAATAGATCTCACTTGGACAGAAGCATTGTCATGTCTACACAGACATCCTAGAAGCAGGTGAATGACTCACTGACTGCTAGGCAGGAATGTGTGGAAGGGGTAACTGGACATAGGATAATCACATCCTGTGGCAGAACAGAGCATAACATCATGCTATGTGGTATGTGTGCAATTTAAAATTTATGAACTGCTTATTTGTGGAATTTTTTTTTTTTTTTTTTTTTTTTTTTTTTTTTTTTTTTTTTTTTTTTTTTTTTTTTTTTTTTTTTTTTTTTTTTTTTTTTTTTTTTTTTTTTTTTTTTTTTTATTTATTTATTTGCCTTGGTGTTTGCCTGGAACTGGAACTACAGACAGTTGTTAGCTGCCATGTGGGTGCTGGGAATTGAACCCGGGTCCTCTGGAAGAGCAGACGGTGCTCTTAACCGCTGAGCCATCTCTCCAGCCCCTATTTGTGGAATTTTTATTTAATGTTTTCAGACCATGTTAGACCATCAGTAATTGAAATCATAGAAACTGAAACCATGGATAAGGAGAAAACTATTATACTACAGACTTCTTGATAAATTATACTATTGTGAAAATTAAACAAACCCAGTAACATATTGGGGCCACCATTCCTTTGTCCAAAAAGCATGGTGACAGAACAACCCAAGATCCCAGCTCTTAGGCCACGTGGTGGTGGCACATGCCTTTAATCCCAGAACTCAGGAGGCAGAGGCAGGGAGATGTCTGAGTGTTCAAGGCCAACCTGGTCTACGGAGTGAATTCCAGGACATCCAGAGCTACACTGAGTAACTCTGCCTTGAAAAAAAACAAAACCAACCAAACAAAAACTCCAGCTCTTTAAAAAACATAGTTTCATTAAATATTTCTACACAGCATTTTGGTCACACTAGACACTTTAGGCAAAGAATAAAAATCCCAAAGAATCCACTTTTTGCAGAGTCACTTGGAAGTTATACCAACATGAAATAAGCTAGTGGGTGAAGCTACTTGAAGAAGCCATGATTTATTCATTTTTAAGCTGATCATCACTAAACTAATTGTTGCTGAAAAGTTGGCACTTTTCTTAACTAAACTTTTTAAGTAGTGAAGAAAACCCCATCTCATTTCCAAAGGCACAAGAAAGCCAAGACAATGAGATCTCGGGTCCATTTTCCAAACTACTATTAATAAAGTCTCTTTGTTTCTATAATGGTCCCTCACGCCATTGAAATATAAGACACAGCTATGGCTAGCGTTCCAAAAAGAATAATAATCTTCCAAAGTAGAACCAACTAGAAATTGGAGATTCAAACCTGCTAACTGAGCTTCCTAAATCAGAAAGTTACAATAAAAAGATCCAAGGATAAACATTTTTCTAAAACCTACAAGAACATTCTATTGAAGAAATTTAATGAAGATTTAAAACAGGAATAAAAAAAAATCTAAGAACATTTGTCATTCTGAGTTTTCAAACTCAGTTTTCCCATGAGGAAATGATGTCCTCTAAACCTATGTCATTAACAGCGCTAGACTTAGGTAGCATGGGGATGCTTCCTTAGGTGTTGGCATAGTAGTGTTTTGCCTAAGTGGAAGAAAAACCATCACAGAAGCTTCCCAACTAAAGAAACCCACCTGTTTGAAAGAAATAGATATAGCATAGAAAGTTAACTAATCAATAAGAAATGTATTTGAGGGCTTCCATTTTAAAGGTGATAAATTATAAATAGCTTCTCCTATTAACATACTGATAATCGTTTCAATGGGTGACATTTATACCGCTCTAAGCTAACTGAGGATGTTTGCACATTTGTTTCCACAGTTACTTATCACAGCAAAAGCCACTTGTGCTTTTAACTCTCAAGCTGTGGACAAAGGACTTGCTTTGCTTTAACAGTATCTCTCATTCCTGGGAGACTGCTCTCAGGAGGAAATACACTGAGCCTGGTACAGTGAGCTGATACCAACAGCAGTGTGTCTACCTAACCCTAACCCTAACCCTAACCCTAACCCTAACCCTAACCCTAACCCTAACCCTAACCCTAACCCTAACCCTAACCCAATGACATGTGGTTGTACAGTGCCTTATAAAGTCTATGTTCCAATGCTCTCTCACAAGCACTTTCTCATTGCTCTATGGAAATTCAACAATCTATTCAAATTTCAGAACATGTATCCTATTTTGATTTTCTAGGCAAGGGACTGAGGCTAAGAAATATTTCATGATCCGCATGTAATGCTATGGATACCAAGACTGATTTACTGCAAGGACTCTGCTTCTTGAAAGTATGGAAACACAGGTGGGGCTGATCATTACTATAACCAGAAACTATGTCATCCGCTGCTGACGTCATAAGGATGAGCTAGTTAATTTGCCTAGAAGTTAAGGGAGAGCTTCTCTTATCAGTGGGTGCCAAGTGGATCGACATCGGTGGGATGATTTACAGTTGAAGTGTGTAACATTTGATAGCACGCATTACTTAGTGGAGTTGTTTACTGCTTCCTTTAACACATGCTCTAAGTGGGATAGCAACTCTTAGAAACAGTACTAAAAGTCACTAAATCCTCAGGCAAAGGCAAGCTATCAGATTAGGCCCCTGTATACCACAGGGGGAAAAACATGTTATAGGAAAGAGCAAGATTTTCCAAAAACAAGTTTAAATAATGCTGGAAAATGTAGTTCAATCTAGAATTTTTTTTTTCAATTTGGATTTATGTCATTGAACTAGTAGGCAGTGTTAATAGTTTCCAAATGCCACTTAGCAAGTTCATGATGTAATACATTCCTTCGGAATCCATCTGTCTATGGCAGACATGCATAGTTTTACAGAAACTTCTCTACAGCAGAATTTCCACAGTCAGCCAAAAAAAAAAAAAAAAAAAAAAAATTGACTTTAGAAAATAGGAAGCTAGAGAAGAAAGGTCAATGGCTGCTTTTGAAGAGACATTTTCTTTTTCCCACAGCCCACTGTCCCCTGGGCCCCTGACAACCCTGATTTCCTTTGTTAATTTCTTGCCCTTTACAAAAAGGGCTGGGACCCAGATATACTCAGGAAAACTGAGAGCATGAAGGTCTGGAAAGTGTCGATGCATGATGCAAACATCCCCATATAGACCAACCAGAATCTCCAGATTTCTGGTTTCAAGCACTCTGTAAGTTGTATATGCAAATAAAAGTTATTTTATTTATCCCAGTAAGAGCCTGATAAAGGAAGTGAAAAGAATAAAGACAAGAAAGATAAGGAGGCAAAAGCTATCATGATTTTCTGTAATGGCTTCTGTCTGTTTGCAAGTACCTGGGGAAGAGCACAGCAATTAATTGGTTATCCAACTCCAAATGCTCAGCTCTGGAAACAATCACACAAGTAACATTCCAGAGACTGAACAAGTTACATTTAGGCATATATATGTATACACATATATATGCATGTCACAAAAAATAATTTTTTAAAAGCCATGAATTAGAAAAAGAGAAAGAAAGGGCAAATGGAAGGGCTTTAAAGTGAGGAAAGGGAAGAGGAAAATGATGCAATTATATTATAATCTCAAAAGAAATATGTTTAAAAGCTGCAATAAAAGCTTTCCTGTGATCCTAGATAAGAAAGATAGCCGAGCAAGCTGTCAAAGGCCAGTTCCCCTTAAGACAGCTTCCAGCCACCACTTGCCATTCTTAAATGGCCACAAACTCCTGGGGAAAAGATGTCTCACTGTCTCAGAAAACCTCTTACCTTTTTCCTCTGGTAGAGTCTATTAGGAATGAAAAGCCACATTTCCTAGCATCCTTGGACATTTTAATAAATGAACTCTGTTTTGCCCCAATGAAGGAATTCATTATAACATTTCTTCACAAAGTAAATGCATTTATGTGGACTATATTAGATTTCAATTTTTCCAATTATCTTATGTTCACCTGATTAATATAGACAAGTATTCTATGTTGATAATATGTCTTTTAATAAATTTCCTCCTGTGGTAAGATCTAAAAGGAGTGGAAGTTCAGAAAGGAAAAAAAATACCTTTAACAATAAGCTTAATCTAAAATTAAAATTTTGCAAAAACCATAGTAAATCTGTCTCTCTTACAGGGTAATCATGTTCACTGTTTAAAAATGTACAACCCAAATTAAAGTGCTTTGAGTCCATAAATGTTATTTGTATAGGACTTCACAAGTAATTATGATAGCTATTAGGAATTTTTATTTGCCACAAGAACTCAGAGCATTAAAACTCTTCAAACTACTGGTGCTTGAGACATACATAGCACAAATACATGAATTTGAATTAACAAGTTGAAAGAGAAAAAAATGGATGAAAAGTAACCTGGAAACCCACCCAAAACTATAAGAAATAGCCTTGCTTTAAGCTGTACTCAGAAAATATATATATGCATATATATGTATATGAAATATTTGAGAGGTTAAAAATTTATAGGCACTAACTCCATAAGCAAAGCCCTATTATTAGCATTTCTCTGCGGTAAAGGCCTGGAGAGATCAACAGTGATTCAAAAGTCAAACAACTTGTCTGCCTTTACCAGTTCACACTCAATGTGTGTGCGGTGCTGAAGCATGTGCCAGAGGACAGAATGGAGAGCAGAATTTTCCCGCCGGCCTGCTCCAGCTTTACCCTAAACCTTGCTAATGACAAAAGTCACCCCAGTAAACACACAAATCCTAAGAAAGACCGCCTAGAATAATTTGACCTTCTCCAATCACAGAATCCAGTCCACAGACTTTCTACCCTTCAAGATGTATGTGTGTGTGTGTGTGTGTGTGTGTGTGTGTGTGTGTGTGTGTGTGTGTTAATCTGCTTCTCACACAGCATTTGAAAATAAGTTTTTTTGGTTGCCCAGTCAGCCCTCTACCAAATAAACAAATCCCCCCCAAAGAGCATTTTTGCACATACAGTTCTGTTAGTTATTCGTGGTGTGCATCTTAAATTAACTTCAGATTACAGAGAAGCAATGCTCCAGCAAGCGTCTCTGCTTCTCGGCACTCTAACTGTATGTACCTATGTCCCCAGAGGGTTGTTTTTGTTTTGTTTCTTTGCATTGCTGCTTATTCTCAGTTTTGGACAGGGCAGATAGGAAACCCTGCAATTTACCTGACTCAGGTCTCTAATCGCCTGCTTTGAGATCACTGCATTCTGTTTCAATCTGCCCGTGTTGGACTTCATCACTTTATAGACCCCTATAAAACAAGCAGGGTTAACAAATGCCTCCAAAAGCTGCCTTCAAATGCAGCTTGGCTGTGAATCACAGTGGAGAAAAAGCAAGAATAGCCCTGCCAGGTCCCAGGGGCTTTAAGATTCATCACGCTGAACTTGATATATACAGCAAAGCACCTTGAAAATGAATCATCGGCTAGTTCGGTATTTTCTCCTTACAATCACTCCCTCCCAGGGCATGTAATTAATTTCCTGAGCTTTAAAAAAAAAAAATCTGGATTACTCACACAGTCTTGAAGATGCAATGTCAGCTATTTAGGATAGAAACATCCAAGGCCGTGCTAGGACTCAATGACAACGTATGCATTAAGACAGGAACTGGCAAGCCTCGGGACTACAGCAACTATAGGGCTGGAGCTTCCCAGCCGCCGGGCTATAATCTATGAAACTGATCCCGGATCCAGCCAATCAGTTAGCTCCCCATAACAAGTCTAACTGGCTCTGGACAAACTGAAGGGCTGTGCTGGAGTACAGCAGAGGAGGTATTCCACACAATACTCAGCTTATCTAGACAGTCACTTTGCCTGGGAAGGCCAGAGGGGGAAAAAAAATCACAGCTTCTTTGTCTCAAGAAAGGACAGGTGGTCTGGCACGAATGTCTGAAGCTGGAGCAAGATCTCCTGGTGTAGCAGTCCCAGCAAGTGCCGGCATTAAAGGACCAGAGCCACCCCAGCCACCAAAGGGCGAGCCGCAGACAAACCCTGAGGTAACTAACCTTCAGCTTCCCTTTTATTATTAGCAGGAATAACGCTGAGAGGAAACGATACCTCTAGTTGTTTGGGCACTAGACTTCTATTTTATTTTGTTTTTCTCTGTCTCGTACTTTTTTGTAGGTCATTTGTTATGAAGTATGAGTCCAGGGAGACTTATGTCCCTGAAATAACATACACTGGGGTAGGGAAATAGGTAACTTTCACAGCTACCTCTCTGAGAGGAGAGCCTGGTCATCTGCTCCTGAGAAGGCAGGTCACCGGGGAAGGCGGGAAGGGGAGAGGCTGACAGCATGCTTCTGTAAGAGAGAGGAAATGACTGCACAGGGGCAGCCGGAAGAAAACCTGCTCCTTGGTTCCTCTGGCTCTTGGACCACAAGAATATTCCACAGAGAGAGGGCTAACGTATAGAATTCTGAGAATCAGAATCAGGGAACTTTGCAAAACTCCTGGAGACAGAGTTTACTATTTCCCTCTATAATATCTTCCTTATTTACCACTAAATTTCAAAAATTAATTGCACTTAATATTTACAACACCACATTTCTACATTTATTATTTATTAGAGAACCTATGGAAATATTTGAAATCACTACACAGGTGAGGACAAAAAAAAAGTTTCCTTTAGATACTTAACATCCTTTCCCTGGTAACAATGCAAATGCCCAGCAGACAGTGACATCTTCAACAAAATTTAGAGCAAATGTAATATTTTTTTTAAACTTTATTTATTTGCCTTGGTGTTTGCCTGGAACTGGAACTACAGACAGTTGTTAGCTGCCATGTGGGTGCTGGGAATCGAACGCGGATCCTCTGGAAGAGCAGACGGTGCTCTTAACCGCTGAGCTATCTCTCCAGCCCCGAGCAAATGTAATATTAACAACAACAAAAGTTCTTGCAAAAAAAAAAAAAAAAAGCCCAAACAAGCAAAAAAACAACTTTGAAATAATTAAATCAAGTTATGTTTTCCAAGTGGCAAGAGAAGTCATAAAATGTTTGATTTGTGTTTTGATTTAATAGCCTCCCAAAGGGAGAAAAAAAAAATGCTTCATTTGGTAACCAGGTATAAAGGACAGTAATGGAAGAAACATCTGCAGACTTTGTGTTCGCTATAGATAATTGACTGAATTCAATTTGAGATGTGACATCAGGAAAAAAATATCAGAATACAAAGAATCAGGAAAAAAAAAAAATCCATGGGCACTTTCTTCCCAGGATTTGTTCTTTGACTTGTCCAATTTGTGAGTAGCCAGAAAAGAACATCTCACTTTGTTGAAATACTTTTTTTTAGATCTGGAGAGATGGCTCAGGGGTTAAGAGCACTGACTATTGTTTCAGAGGTCCTGAGTTCAATTCCCAGCAACCACATGGTGGCTCACAACCATCTATGATGACATCTGGTACCCTCTTCTGTACACTGTATACTATTATGTGTTATAATAAATATTTAATAAATAAATAAATACTTTTTAATTTTAGTTAGATTTTTTGACCGTGCTGCCCTCTAAGGCAACCATGTGAGAATAAAAATTTCTAAATAAGGGTATTAAAATTGTTTTTCCTTTTGCTCAAAGAGAATATACATTAATTAGTTTGAAATAAAAAAAATACTCTTAATATTGTTGAATCTTCAATTCAAACTCCCTGATTTTAACTGGTAATAAAATCTTACTAAATCCCTCTTGAATTTTCATTTTAAACCCACATTTTAACAGACAAGGCAAAGCCTCACCAGCAGGTGTGTTCAACCTTTTGACATTGCAACAGAACATTATTCAAAATTCATACTAAAAAACTACACAATTGACTTACAACATAAACTGCCAAGAATCTTAAAATATCTAAGTATGTTGACAGTCCTGTGCTGAGCCACATTTGTAGCTATCCTGGTGTGCATACAGCCCCACAAGCAACAGACTGAAAAAACCTGTTGGTAAACTGAGGCATGGAAGTCACTGTATGTTTATTTTTATCTAGAAACTTTCAACTGGAAAGATCTCACCACTTTCAGTTCTGCAAAATATTATGTCACTAGGCAAGACAGTAGCCATTAGCCATATAGGAAGTCCAGGAGTGGAGGTGTTATAGATGCTTATACATTCTACTCTATCAACACATAACAAACCCCTGGCTTCTTGACCCTTAAAGAGACCTTAAGTTGTGGCTGACTTAATTCCAAGTGGCTCACTGATTAATAATTACCATTCATCTCAAATACACTGCTTTCAAAAACCTCACCACAGCCTTTCCTCCCAGAATTACAATGCCCTCCCAGAATTGCAATAATCATGGTACCTTGAGATAGCTCCTGCATCAGGACATTTTTCTGGGGATTTAAACTTATAGTAAATGGTGCTATAATACAATTAGGGAACTCAACACTGAACAATGAAAGAGATGACTTGGTATGAAGTATGATTCAATTTGAGCCAATTGTATAATCACATTTTTCCTGTACCCTATTAAAAACAAATCAAGGAAGAGGAAAATAAAATACATATATCAATTTTTCTCTTGCCTAAAATTATTAGGCCTACATGTCAGAATCAGTTACAGCATACATCACTCTCCAACTGTTGGGCCTTATATTAGGAGGCTCTAGTTTAAGAAACTATTCCCCATCCACTAATTTCTAACAGCTATTGCATTCAGTATTGAGAAGCTGTGGATACCAAGGGTCACCTAAACAGCTAAGTTTAATTCTTGCTCATATTTCATTGACCTCAACTCTAGGGACAGGGATTAAGACAATCCAAATAATGAAGAGTAGTAGTCCAGGGATATAAATTCTTTTCAGACCCAAGAGCATCAGCAAATTTCAAGTATCAGAGCAGCTACGGTTGACCAAAAATGTCCCCAAACTTGGGTCAAGAATGATTTATGAGCCCATGAGCTAACTTGTCTGGCATTGCAGTTTATAGAGCCAAAGAAGTTACTCACAAGTGACTGATATACTGAGCTCCATCACATTGGTTCATCAGACCAATTAAAAGTGGCAGGACATTAACCATTCTATATGACAAGAACAAACAGCTGCATCATTCATAATTCGCAACTCATTACCAAGAAAGCTAGACATCAGAACCTGTTCCCTGGTAGAATACATCTGACAGTCAGCACCTTATGAGAAATTTACTTGAAAACAAAATGTCAACAAGACTTGTCTTGCCATTAAAGAAAAAGAAAGTGTTATAATGCAAATTATAAAAGAATAAATCCTGGGACTGGAGAGATGGCTCAGAGGTTAAGAGCACTGACTGTTCTTCCAGAGGTCCTGAGTTCAAGTCTCAGCAACCACATGGTGACTCACAACCATCTATAGTGAGATCAGGTACCCTCTTCTGTACACTATATACATAAAAAATAAATAAATATTTAAAAAAAGAATGAATACTAAAGGCCCCAGTCTGTGGTCACTGCTGGGACTGACTATGTTCTTGATTTATATAACAAAACCCTCCTAAGCACAGAAATTTCAAATCAAATTAACACCATATAGAGGGACGTTGAATGAGGATTTGGTTTTTATTGTAGTTTGTTTCAGTATTTATCTATTTCATAAAGAAAGTGATTGAATCAAGGACCCCATGCTAGTCAAGCACTCTAGTACCAAGCTATAATGCCAGCCCTAGTACTGATTTTTAATTCAGTCTCCCCTAAGAACATGAGCGTATGGAGTCATATTATGTGGTAAATTTCTAAAATGCATTACAGTTCAGCTTAGCAAAATTATTTTTAACTCAGTCTTTTCTAAGAATATGAACATATGGAATAATACTAATAATGCATGTGAGAAGAATTTCAAAAGATATTACATGAAAGATCACACTTAGGTTTAATGAAAACTGTTATCTTTTTACACTTAAACATGAATTCATGCTAAGTCTGAATTCTTCCTCTGCATAAGAGGACCTTAGGAGAAGGAGAGAGATCCACTTTGCTGTTGGCCCTCCATATTCTTTGCCTATTTCTCTGAAGTGTGATGAAATGAGATATGCAAAGACTGACGATTCAGTAAGAGAAAATATTGGGGGTGCATTTCTAACATACATTGCTCAAACCATGTCTGTACTTCCAGCAAGGTTTCAAGCACTACCACATGGAAGGAACCAGACTGTCTAGGTTCAAATGCCAGTTCTGGTATTTCACTGACAGTTTGGGAACAATACCTAATAGCACTTTTTTTAATTAAAAAATATATTATTTTATTGTTTTATTAGTAAGATAATAATATGTGTGGCACAATATACCAAATAAAGGTGAATTATTCAGCATCCAGATGTGTTGGTATGGATCTGCTATTATCACATGCTAAACCCAAGGTAAATTTATACATACAATGTTTGTCTTGATGCCTCTGAGGTGACATGAGGACAGTGAGATGGTAAGTCACTCTTGTCACTTTTCTACGTAATCATCACATGACATTTTGAAACCAACCCTGCACTTGGTGTATCATGTAAGTACACCTTCCTGGGATGCGACAAAGAAGGAGTAATGAAGCAGACATGATTCATAGGACAGTTGGTACAAAGTTCAGGCAAGTTAAAGTCTTGCATGAAGAGAAAATAATAATGGTGCTATTAATCTTCATTCCTGGTATTCTAACCAAAAAAGATTTGAATGGGAGGGGACTATCTATTCTGAACTGTGGTGATTATCCAAAACAAATGAAGCATGTCTCAATTCATGCTGAATCCCTAGCTTAAATATGAAAGAATATTGAAGCTAATTTTTCCCTTTCCTCCCTCTAAAGAGAGTTTTCTCAAAGCAAGACTTCTAACTGAGGTCTTATGTGGTAATATATTGTATATTTAACAAAAATTGTCTGAAATGTCAGAGGACAGAGTCACAGAGCCAAGTCTGAAGGTCAGGGAGTGGTGACCCATGCCTTTAATCCCATCACTTAGGAGGCTGAGATCCCTCTGGATCTCTGTGAGTTCAAAGCCTACCAGCCAGGCAATGGTAGCTCACACCTTTAATTCTAGCTCTAGGAGTGTAAGAATTGCTGGGCAAGGGAGAGAAGGAAGGAGTTCAGCTTTCCCTGCCACTTCCCTGCTCAGCTGAGCAGAGAGAAGTTTGGGATGGGACGATTGCTGGAGACAGGCCCGAGGAGTGTGATTAGGTGAGAAGTGGCTGTGGTTTGTTTCTCTATCTCTCTGATATTTCAGCTTTTCCCCACTATCTGGCTCTGGGATTTTATTATAATACCAAATGGAATTTGTGCAATAGTCTTAATAGACTCTTTGAGAAGCAGAACAGGTCAGCCAACTTGGTAAAAAGGATTTTGGAAGAGGCTAAAGATATCAAAGAAATGGGTATTCTGGAGAGTAATTGCCGTGGGTTAGATGAGTTTTCCCCATGGGTCCAGACAGACTACCTTAGTCCTCAAGGTTGTAGTATTAGAAAGTGCTATAGCATTTAAAAATGACAGTCAGTAAAAGGCTGTTGGGCACAGCCAAAGTGGGTAATGTGTGTTCAATCTGGATTGCATGATCTTGAACTCAAATATTAAAAATGTAAATGAAAATAAGTGTCTCTTTTCCTCCTTAATAACTCGTGTCATGGATAATTGTTAGTATTTTGCGCGTGGAAGGATGGAACACACTGACACTCTGCCAGGAGGCCATGTTGAGTTGATTGGGGTCTGGATATCCAGGGAACAGGTGGAGGAGTGCAAGAAGCAAAGAGAGACAGAGAAGAAAGAGGAGAGGGAGTAGAAAAGGAGAGAGGATCCTGCCACGTGCTGCATCTTTTTAAGTGAAGGGTGACCATGTAGACACACCCCAGGCGTGTCCCATGAGAGCTCACTGTGCAGGCGGGGGCATGGCCACAACAGGGCGTGGCTGGAATCCCAAGGCCTTACCCAAGAGGCAAGCTAGGACCATGTTTACACACTAACAGATACAAAACCAACTAATACAGAAATCCTATGATTAGGATCAAAGCAAATTTTGTCTTAAACCCTTTCCTGATCAATTTTCCCCCCTAAACATAACCTTCTTATGTTCCTACCCCACACACCAAAAAAGCCCACGAAAGAACTTCTCTGCTCTTCTCATCAGATGAATCAGTTTATGCCCATCACCCTAGCAGCAGATGAAGCCAGCCTATGAAAATGCAATGAAATGTTCCCACTAACTTCCAAGTGGCATTTTATTTTAATAAGGGTAGCCATTACAAAAAGACCTACAAAAGGCAGACAGGGTTTTCTAGGCATGAAAATCACACCACAATATCAGAAACTTTCTCTTAGGAGCAAACCTTAACCAGAGAGAATGTCAATTCTTGACCTCTCCATGTGAGAACACCACAGGCAGCCCCCCTATACAGCCCCATCCTGTCTCTGGGACAACATCCACCAAGAGGGGATTTCTCACTTCTTTCTCACTCCTATAACAAAATCAGCTTCTATTTCTTATCCCCTAAAAGGTAACTTAATTATAGAAACACATTTGCAATCATTAGCAACTGAAGGAAATATGATCTGCTCCCTCCATAAGATTTCATGAGACTTTTATTTTCATTACTTTGTGTGTCATTGAAATGTGGGCACAGAAATCAGAAAACTGGGAAGATAAAAAAAAGTATTACATTTGACTCACATGTCACATGTATACTAGAAAACAATAGGAGCTTTCATGTTAAACTTCATGTACATAAGAATTATCAAAAGGCATTTGTTAAAATAAAAGATCCCTGGTTCCCACTGCAGAATGCCAGTATCATGAGTCTAGAGAACAAAGCCTGAGATTCTGCATTTTTATTGCCCAGTTCCCCAATCATTCTTGTAAAGCTAGCCATTTTTGAAGTAACCTTGAGAAATATCCAGACAATTTGTACAAACCATGAAACCATGTAACACAAAGTCTGGAGCATTATTTGTTCTCAATACTCTCCTGCTATCACCATGAGGAACTAGAGTCAATTCTGCTACACAGATTCACCTTAGATTTGGCTTACTGCTAAATGAAAATTACATATCAGTACGGTGGCACGCAAATAAGCCAGGAGTTGTTTTGTGTACAAAAGAGGAATGAGAGGAAGGATTATAGGACATTGACAGTCTAATTAATACATGATCCCTTAACCAATGAGAAGAATCATTGAACCATGATTACCCTCATTCTATACTGTCAATAGTTCCAAAAATTATGCAAAATTACCTAAACTAATTATCCATGGACCAGAAGTTTTCAAGGTAAAAACATAAAAAGTATTACTATTTCATTTTTCAACCTCAGATACTGAAAGAAAAAAGGAGGTGCTACTTGTTATTTCCTTTTGAGCTAAATGGGTCTCACTGAGAGTTTCTAGGTGGCTGAGTCCATTGACTTAGGTGTAATACGGTAGATCTAAGTCCTACCCCTGATTAGCTGCTGTACTCTGTGAGTCTGCCCATCACCCTTTGTGAACTACATAGGCCCTCTGCAGGTGGCTGAAGGCACTTGGAAACAGCTTCTCTCATTAGGTAGGATGGCCCAAGGAATTCTTTGTTTGATGTATTCCTGGGCATAGGACAAAGCTCTGTTGTGTAAGAGCATAACTAACAAAAGCTTTGTTCTTCCAGACTAAGAGGAGAACTGTGGATCTATACAAAATCATTTGGTCTTAAAGTGCCCAAGGATGACAAGAATGAGATATTATTTTAGGCTCTACACCAGCATCACGCACTCAATCTCCTCTCCTGGCTTCAGAAAACAATGATTCAATCTGGCTATTTTCTGGCGGGCTGTAGCCTTAGGAAAATACTAGTTCACATACTTGGAAGGAGGGCTCTTCCTGCATTAAAATAAATGGAAGCTATTCAAAGCCCACTTAGCTGTCTCCCTTTGAATCTTAAGCATAAGAACACAGCTGTTTGTACTTATATAATGAAATGAAAATTGAAACTCTGAATGAACAAGAAATCAAAGCGCTTTTTATTCGTTCCGTCCCAGGTGCTTGACATTCGCTTTATTGCTTGATTCACACAGTAACCTCAAAGAGGTTTGGTTTTATTATCTTCATCCTTACTAAGAATAAGAAAGTTTGTATAAGTTTCCCTAAGGATGGAGTAGATAAGACCCACAGCTGCGAGTTCAATTGGAAAGAAAGTGCATGGCACTCCAATAGTTCCTGTTAAGATTTAAGTGGACACGTCACATTTCTACTAGCATTGCCTTAGAAGAACAGATGGATGGGAACCTACTTAACACTCTGATTTGCATCACTGAATAATTTCCCATGGCAATATCTAAAGTGTTACACAATATTCTGTTGACTCCGTGGGGCTTTAAAGTATTGGCCATACTTTATTATACCAATCTCCTAACATTGTTTCTGGTTTTTCTCCATGAACACACTTCTGAAAACACATCACATACTGTACTTTTTGTGAATATATCTTGTAGATAAGTCCTATTCTAGGAACTGTTGAGCGAAGAAGCTCTATATGTTACATACTTGTCCCTATGAGAAAGGCTATACCTGGGAGCTGCCAAAAACATGCTGATTTCTCAGACTCAGAGACACACCATGTTTGGCCAACCACTTACATTCCTGGAAATATGATGGGGGGGGGTAATGGCACTTAGTATTGTTAATATTTATTTGTACTTTGATTACTAAGAAGATTGGGAACCTTTTCCCTTGCATTGGTTACTTGCAATTCTTCCCCCAATCCATTACCTCCGTTCCTTTTCTCCCTTTATATTCAGTCTAAAGCCAAAATTCTTTACACATACCTTCTCTGCTCTCTCAGTGTCCGGTTCTCAGTGTTTATGTGCTGGAATAGTAGAGACTTTGATCTATAGCCAAAAAGACCTTGGTAACATATTGCCAGGGTGATTAGTCAGGTTCCATAAAATACATTCCAAGAAGGAAAACTGGTTAAGTCTAAACAGCACAAAGCTATAAACGCCTTCTTGCTTGTCGCTTCAGAAGTAGGTCATTGCCTGCCTTTATCGACTGTTGTTTATAAGAAACAATGACCCATTCAAAGTTAATCTTCTTTTTCAGCACAGAGAAGTTTGGTTAGGAAGAGAGGCCAGCAAGAGTTTAGACAAACATCCCTAGAAAGGAGGAGCTAGACAAGGGTAGGGGACACACACACACACACACACACACACACACACACACACACACGCACACCACCCATACACACTCCTATACCCCAAACAGAGGTAGACAGAAATTTACCTGAGATGCCCTCACTCACAGGAAGATGAAGAGACAGCACACAGTAAGCAGCCTGTCTAAGATCAGCTGGCAGAATAAGCTGCAGACTCCTTGATGCAACCAGAAAACCTAGCCAGAGGTAGAGCAGAGCTCAAGCTGAGTCTCTAGAGCTTAAGACATTAATTTGACCTCCCAAAGTGTGAGGGTTTATAATAAAAAAATGTTCTGTTAGGAATACCTTTGCCCTAGGCCCCAAAATGTGCACAAGCCATATGTTTGACAAGCACCTTCATTTCTAAGGTGTGGCATGGTTTTGGCGAGCTGTGAAAAGAGTTTTAGAGACAATGTAAGGTTGCCCTTTCCATCCTCTACTCAAAATCAGTGACCAAATACACATAGCAAAGTGGGGCAGGTACTCATCATTTTCCTTGAAAATATCACTTGCATAATTAATTTTCTTTAGTCTATCTTGTCTGCTAAGGTTGGTGAAGGAAGGCTGAGCCTGGTTATGCAGTTGGTCATTCCAGAGAGTCTCATACCTTCACTCTTGAACCCAAATGTGGACAAATCCCTGACAGAAGAACCAGACACAGGTGTGTTATATGCAATCCTATCTCATCTACAATTTTTAAATAAAATCTATGAATGAGTGGCCCCAACATTAACACAACTAAAGAGACCCAAAAGAAGCAACAAGTTATCCAATGCCCTTATTTCTCATTCTGTTACACTCATTCTGAACCCCAACATGTGTCTTGTGCCAAACCTACACAAAACTACATTTTGATAGATGCTTTATAAAGCATTGAAGATCAACTATCCTCCATCTTTTCTGAATTTGAATGTTTTTTTTCCCCCTGAACTCTTTAGATATCTACGTGGATCAGTAGGATAGAACAACTGAAAGGTATATTTAGGGAGACAGGATTGGATTCAGTAGTGGGAATGGATCTGTGCCAGAAGATGCACATGTGTTAATGTGTGTGGCATTAATGTCACAATCCCTTTCTGTGGATTGTGGTGGAGCTTTTTATCTGAACCTTAAGCACAAGGAAGCAGAAGAGGCATCTCACTTCCTGCTAGGCTGGTTCCTCAACAGAACTTATTTTGACTTTCATTGAGATGTTAATAGCTCTGGTAACTGTCAAGGGAAAAGCTTTTCCTGAATGTTAACCTGCCATGGAGATTAACTGGATACCTGATAGCCTGACTCCCATAGCTCCTTCCTTGGCAAGAAAAATGGAGAGATATCTCATGCTGGTCTCTCTCCATGGAAATAAGATGCTTTCCTACAAGAGAAAAACTTTTTTTCCCAAAACTCGGTGCTATTTTAGGGAAGTTCTGTGAATTTCCACCCATCTTCTCACAGAAAATGTATGCCTCTGAATCAAGGGTAAACTTTTTAAGAAAGTTTTAAAATTGTGTTGGTCATTATTGACTTTAAAAATAAACATTCAAGAGCCAGATGGGGAAGTTAAACTGTTGGTCAGTAGCATAGATGATGCATGAATCTTCAGTAGAGATACATTGGTCTTTTAGAATATTTATCTCTTCTTCTCTGATGTTTTTATAATATCATTCATGTTTTGGGAAGTGTTACATGAAGGCTGTGTTCTATGCAACTGGTTTTTATTACTAATAAAAAAAATCACTTTTTATTAGTAAATTTGATTTATTATTTCTTTCCTCTAAAAACAATGAAATGGAAAGAAACATCTGATCCTAAGAATGGCAAAGACTTTTACTTGGGTATATTTAAGATTTCCTTCTAATACACCTTATATCATACACATTAGGGAATCCCTAATTTCACAGATTAGTTAAAACCTGGATCCAAATTAAGTATTTGTTATAGACAACTCAATAAAATGCAGAATAACTAATTCACACCCAGCAGAATGGAGAAAACAATAACATGCATTTTCAGAAAACTTTGGAGTTTTCAAAATGTTTTCATGTGTTATTTTTAATGACTTTTAAAGTTCTGAGAAGAACCAGGCAGGGACATTTTGATCATACATATGAAGTGTTATAATCTGCTATGGGTCTAGAGAGGTAACTCAGTGAGTAAAAGTACTCAATGCCAAGCCTGACAACCTGAATTCAGTCCCCCAAACCTACACAATGGAAGGAAAGAACCTTCCCCTACAAGTTCCCTCTGACTTCCATATGCGTGTTTTCCCTCCCACACCCCACTAGAAATAAATAGTGTGTGTGTGTGTGTGTGTGTGTGTGTGTGTGTGCGCGCGCGCGCGCGCGCGCGCGCGCGCGTTTAATCTGCTGTAGCCACATGTTAGCTCTGTGAACTTGAGAAGCTTACTGAAGAAATCTGAGCTACAGCTTTCACAGCTGTAAAACATGAATGATAATATTATTCCTGCCATGCAGAACAGATGAGAAACTTATGATAATGTATGCTATAGGCGCAGCAAGTAGCTGACAGGGGTCATGCATTTAGCAATGGAAATGATCACCATTGTAACATATGACTGATATTATTTCCCCCCCCCCCCACAGTTGCAGGAACTGGGACTGGAAGAAATAAAATGATTTGCCCCATAACTAAAATCTCTATTGCTTTCAGGGCTGGAATATTGTCTTCACTCTCACACATGAAAGAGTTCTCTGTACTACATATGTGCAAAGGTACAGTGTAAAAAGCATAGTTATTGCAGATCAGAGGTTAATTTCTAGATCCTGAAAAAAAAAATTGATCGTGTTTTCAACATCAAAAGGCTACTAAATTAAAATTCGGCTTCTAAAATATCATTTTCAATGGGAACTTAATTTAATTAGGAAGAAACTCTCTTCTCACGTGGGGACAGAAAAAGACTACTGAGGATCTCATGTGTTTTACCTGTCATGTTATCACTCATACCTTTTGTGACCTGCTTTCAGGTTCTTGCTATGCTGGCATTTCTAAGCAGGTGGTTCATCTGCCCTTCAGCTGATGTGGGTTTTGTTTCTAAACAAAACAGGTCCTGAAGAACAGCTCTGAGATGAAGGAGACCAGTCTCCCTGGGGTGTCTGTCAGGTGGGAACTAAACAATATTAGAAGTCTCTGTTAATGATGTCTATATTGAAATATCTTTGTAAATATTTTCCTTAAATTAACTAAGATTCTGAGGGAGGGGCAACTTGACATCTTGCCTGCCAGCTCTTAGACCCTTCTGTTCATTGAATAAGGACCTGCACTGAATTTCGCTACCAGATGAATTATCTTCATGCCAGAACCAGTCACTTACACACTTACATACTTTTCCAGAGATGCCTACATGATAGTCACAGCTGTTTGCTGCTAAAAGCCCTGGTTCCTAAGTTGGGCACTGCCCCAACCTCAGTTCTCTCAAACATATTAACCTGGACTTGTCACCTTCACAAGTCACAGGGAAAGCTAGAGGATCGTGCAACTGTTTCCACAAATGCCAGAAAAGTAGGGCTTCCCCTTGGGACCTCACAGAAGACGTCTGTGACTAGTGCAAAAGGACAACGCCATGACTGGTATGAGCATAGACCTTCATTTGAATGAAGGTCTTCTGTGAGTGATACAAACAACCCTTTCCTAGTTATAAATGTAGGTTCACTATGAGCATACTAGGAGACATCCTATACTAAACACCATCCATCCTTAGATGCTATAACACTGGGATTAATAATAATAATAATAATAATAATAATAATAATAATAATAAACTTCTCTTGGATCATCTCTTATTGCCTCCTTTGATCATCATCAAAGTAGAGTTAGATGGAGCATGAAGAACAATGTGACATGAAGAAGAATCCAACAATGTGACTGTAGAGATGACAGTGGTAGTGACATCCACAGTGTTAGTGGTGGATAACAACAACAGGCATAGAGAGCAACAGTAGCAAAGAGGCAGAAACGAAAGTGGTTCAGAGGAGGTAGCCTTGAACCTACAGTGCCAGCAGGGTGGCAGTGGTGATGGGGCAAGAGGGAATGGAGGCAGCTGGAGAATTCCAAGTGTTGTCCAAGACAGAAATGACAAGAAACAAGAGAGACAATCTCAGTCAGTCCAGAAGCTGTAACTGTATCTTCTGTCCAAGTCTAGGAATCCTAACTTCCTAGACCTGTATAAGAGCTGCAGTGCTTGTTGAAACAGAGCTAAGAATTTAGCACCCTGAGGCCTGCACCAGAGCAGCAACATGACAGAAGCAGTGAGCTCTCAGCCATTGTCCATCTGCTGCCAGAAACTAATGGTGAAGAGACTGGTAGGTATCAGCACCAGAAAACCAACTCTTCATCTACCCATAATTCCCACTTGAATTGTTCAAAAGATTACACTTGATCAGTAACACATTCAAATGTTAGTGGATGTCACAATTCAAGTGTCATATCAAATCAGCAGTCCATTACCCCAAAGCACTGATTTGAACATTTGAGGACTTTTGATGTCCTCTGACATAGAATGGTTAAAATATTTTCATATGAATTTTTCTACTTCCATAGCAAATATAAATTCTGTAACATGGGATATTCTCTTTAGAACTTGAAAAACACTCTAATCAATATTCATACATATATATAATGAGTTTTGGTCAGATCTACCACTTACAATTCCTCCCCTTCTCTTCCCTACCACTTTCCTCCCTCACTCCACATGATCTTTATATTTACTCATTAAGTGCTGCCTGTACTACGTACCTAAGTATGGACCAATTACTAGAGCACCAGTAGCCTATCCAGGTTTGATCCCTAAAAAAAAGATTCTGCCTCCCCCAACAGTTACCAAGTCCCTACAGGTCCTCAGGTCGGGGTGAGACTTTACCTTTCCCATCTTTGCTAGAATTTAGGATTGGCTTGGTCTTGTATCAGTCTTATGCATGCAATTCTGGCTATAATGAGTTCACGTATACAACTGAAACTTGCTTATAAGTTACTAAATGAAACCTCAGGGTAGGGTCTTAGACAAGCACAATTTAATTGTGCTTTCCACAAGCATCTGGTGACTTTCTGAAATCCTGAGCGTAAGGATTCCTGGCATTCCATGTAGCTGAGCCTACTTGGCTCAGGTGAGATGCACATTGCACAGAGGCACGCCCCTGGGCGTGGCTACGTAAACCCTGCAGCACTGCATACAGAAGCACCTCCCTGGACCCATGACATATACCCTTGCACGCCCCTTCCCTTAAAAGAAACTGCGAGCGCATGCTCCAGTCCTTTTTTTCTCTGTTCCCTGACTTCTGTCTTGCTCTTTTGCTTCTTTACCTGCCTGGGACTCCTCTCTTAAATAAACTCTAGTGTGTGGCCTTGTTAGTGTGTACTTGCTCTCACACACGGAACTAACACTGAGGTTGAGTCTCACGTTTCTATACCTTTTGTTCATATAGATACAGCATGGGAACAAAGACATTCATGTTAGTATCAACAGCTCTAGTGAATGAAAATAGAAGACTATGAAAGAACTCAGGTTCAAAACAAGTCAAAACATGCCATCATGACCTATGGATGCTACAAGTACTCCAACACCAAAAGTATTTATTTGATTCTCTGCTTCATGTGCTGTTTAATCAGCAACCATTTCCAGTTATAAGTTCTCTTTCCATTTCTTTTATCTTGACTATTTTATTGTCTCTTTCTTTGAAACTGTTGCTTTTATGTCTGCATTCCTTCACTATTCTTTGTGTTATGTCTATCTCTTCCTTTATCCATCTGTCCTTTGTTATATGACAAAGAATAAAGAATCTATAAAAAAATGTAAAGCTATGGTATCGTTACTGTTATCAACTGTGTTATTCATGTCAAGACATAGCTAAATGTCTTCCCCATTTATACTCTCATATCTATAAATTTTCTTCCTGCTTCTTGCCTTATCTGGGCTTCCACAACCTTCTCATAATATAGCACATAAATATTAATCATAGAAGCAGAGCTGAAATATTTTTCATTAATATTTTTGAAAGTTTTTGAGAACTTTATCCTGAACACTGTATTTAGATCACCCTCACCTGCTTCAATCTTCTCCTGTCTTCCTTCCAAAATATATTGTCAATAATTGGCCAGGGCTGGCTACTTGGAATTAAAAATCCTGAGTGGGAGCTTCTTCCTAAAGGAAACTAATCCTTCTTCACTCTACAACACTGATCACTTGTAGCTCTTTGTCTTAGAATAAGACCCTGTCCACATCAGCAGGTTAACTGATATTGTCATTATGCTTGTGTTGGTCATGCAACCATACGACTGAAGGGTTGTGGGTACATTTTCCTTGTCATGTCTATAAGCCACTATCAAGCAGCAGACATCCTGAGCCTCTGGATCTTACAAGTTTTCTGCCCCACCTTCTGTAATTTTCCCTGACCCTTTAGTATAGAGGTTGTATCACAGATGTATTAGTTGGAGTTGGGTACCCACTTATTCTTATTCTCTACATTTTGACTGGCTGACTCTCTAATGATCTCCATCTGTTGCAAAAAAAAAAAAAAAAAAAAAAAAAGCCTTTCTGAAGAAGAGTGAGAGCTACTGTTGTCAGTATATAGGTTAGTATTTAGAATGCAGATAACATATTTTTATTCTGGAAACATCCAGCATGCCAAATAATATTCATTAAACAGCATCTACAAATACAATGATTTTCGTGAATCTGGAGAAGAAATTCCAAAGACATGTTTCTTGACCTAAGAAAGCTTAATATCTAGTTAGAGTGACAAGCCACACAATGAACAGTAGAAGAGGACATCAACATGGTATAGAAATAATCTTAGAACAATTCTAAGCCAACTAGGTAAGGATTTCTAAAAGTGAATTAAAAGAGAGAGAGAGTATTGAAAAGTCAGAGAGAATAGGGCCATTCTAGTAGCTAGCCCATCAATGTTAGTCAACCATTTCCTACAGCTTTCCATATTACTCTGGGGACTACTACATTCTCCAGTCTTTTTGTTTCTGTTTACAATACATTATTGTAAGTACTCTTGAGACTTAAGAAAGACCTGTTAGTTTCCTTTTTGCCTCTATGATCTTACAGATTGATTTGAAACAATTGTATCTTCTCTAGTTTTTTCAGACGTTTGAGGGTTGGTTTTTTTGTGGGGGTTATTTTGTTTGTTTGTTTGGTTGGTTTCTGTTTTGGCTTGGTTTGGGTTTTGGTCTTTTTAGGTCTGTATTTTTAATCAAGGCATATGGAAGGCAACTTTTTAAAGGCGGTTCTACTGTATGTGCTCTGTGACTTTGTTTCATTTCTGGAAAAGACCCTGTAATGTCCCCCGGGGACGTTCATTCTCTCTGCAGAGGATGGTTAGACAAAAGCGGCCTCCTCCATATAGAAAGGAGGAAGCTAAACTACTAGACCCTTGATCAATAAGCTACAAGCCTAAAATATAATCACTCCTGCTGTCTTTCCAACAGGCTTGCATCTTTCTTTTCAAATTTGTTTGAAACTGAAGTTGATGAAGTGCCTGTTACTCAAAAATTAAAATTCATCTTGGAAAGAATAAGAGGGGATAATATTTTTAAACAAGAAGCCAGATTTCCAATAGCAAAAAAGATTCTATTTAACTTTGTTAATATTTTTATGCCAGTTACTATGTGAAGAACAGGCTACATATACAAGAGAACCTCTAATCCTGCCCTACCCATACAGTGCTCCACACACCTGGCTATTGAAGACATACAATGCCAAATTCAACTGTGAATAGAATGATGTAAATGTTATATTACACTAAGTCTGCTTGACTAATCCTTCCTGAAAAGATTTATCAGGAAAGGAACTAGTGATCCCTAGAAGTGATAACTTCACATTGGGGATGGTGAAGAAAGGAAATAGTGGAGCATCAAGAACAGCTCAATGTAAGAAAGACTATCAATGATCTCACAGTATTTAGAGGCCAAATATGGCCAGGACCACTCACTCTTTTGTTGGTTTGGTTTGGTTTTGAGATGGGGTTTTTCTGTGAAACCATCCTGGCTGTCATGGAACAAGCTCTGTAGACCAGGATGCCTTTGAACTCACAGAGATCTGCCTGCTTCTGTCTCCAGAGTGCTGGAGTTGAGGCATGCACCACCATCACCCAGCCAGGACTACTCTGGAGAGCACTGGCATCACGCTCCTGCAGTTTGAGAGCTCCAGCAGCCAGTGTGGCCCCTTAACCTGCTTGCTTCTGACCAAGAGAGCTTTATAAAGCACATACTTCATCCATGTCACTTTGAATTTTAAGGAAATAACAGTGGGTGATGCTTTCGTCTAGTTGGTTATATTTCTCTGTCTGCTCACTTTCATGTTCTGGGTGGTAAATAAAGAACTCTCAGCCATAAAGAAAAAAAATCTATTTTTCTCCACTGTGAGCCACTGAGCACAGCACTGTAGAGAAGACATGGGTGTCTGCACATTGCCACCAGTGTCACATTTGTCTTGCACTTTTCATCATGGCTTTGATTCAGCAGGCAGACAGATATTCAAGGCTCAGTGCTGATGGATATGCCCTGGAGCCAACTTCAAAGCCAGCCTTTAGAATTATGGAAATAAAGGAAGCATGGAACTTCAATTACACATACCTAGTTTGAATTCCAGTGAACACTCAAAAATATGCATCATATAAATCCTGCTATTGATTTTTTGGTCCAGAGAGTCTCCTGATCTGGCCCTCAGCACTTTCCTCAAGGTGGCATTTTAATACAGTATGCATTCATACATATGACATATGCATGGACTTCCATTATCATCTAATATATGCCTCTGTTAGTTCACTGGCAGGATTTGGGTAAGATTAAATGTCACCCTTCCTATCTCTGGCCCAGCTGGAAAGCTCACAGTGCCTCCTCGATTTACAACACATTCACTGAGGTTTCAAAGTACAATTGCTAGCTTGTAGTTCAGTCATCTATGATGCAGACTGAGGCCCAGACAGCATCCTCTGTAAACAGAATAAAAAGATAAGCAAGAGCAGTGAGTATCACTGAGTGCCTGTTCCTGCTGAGTATATAGGATATGAAGTACCTAGCCCAAAAAATACCAGAATATGTATTTACATATCTGTGTGCATATACACTTATACATGTACACATACATTAACACACATGTGTAAATACTCATATATGCATACATTTGTGGACAGTCACTCATGTTCCTGATGTAGGTAAATATAATGGAAAAATATTAATAAAATCCCAAAGGGGATAAAAATTATGAAAATAATACATATGTATGACCAAGGATCTGAATTTTGAAAAAGATTGTTCTATGAATGCTTCATCTACAAAAAGGAAAAAAAAAAAGCTGAGTACCAAGGTTTAAGCTAAATGGTACTATGGGAAGAAAAAGAGCTTTATAATAGGTGTGAAATAACACATTTCATCTTACTATTAAGCCTGTATGAATAACAGGACATTTTGAAATGTAGACAGTAAGATATGGAGTCATCATATAATGGAGAAAACAGGGTCTCAGGGTCTCAGTGAGACATCTTGTGCCACCATGTAAAATCTTCAGTAGCAGGATGGGTCACATTGTGTTGAGTTGTTGATAAAAGTGGTCCCATAGATGCTCCCCCAAAACATCACAGACTATTGTCAAGGTTATTGGTTACTTTACACAGGTTAAGAGTTATATGCTCCTTCTGAAGACACCATTTAACATATATTAATGACTATGGAAAATGTAGCCAGGGCCCAAGTAGAAGCTTTACACCTACTTCCAACATTTATGGTGCTGAAAGGTAATTTCAATGCTATTGTAAAAAAAAAAAAAATCATCAATATTATCCAGCTACAAACTCTACTAACTATAACAGTGACCTACCTGCAAGATACACTGAATCACTTGTTGCCCAAGTAGTGTGATGGTAACCAACTGCCTTCCTGTTTAGACTTAAGGGATATTCCATGAGATGGAACCTATACCTGACTTTGCTAAAGTGGCCAAGAACTTGAGACTAGATAGTCCATTGGCCCTAGGAGAAAACTATTACTGTTATTCAAATAAAGAAACATAACAATAAAATGACTTCTAGTGACATATTGCTATAATTGTGGATTAGTACATTGCTCAGCCCTACCAGGGTAGCTTCTGATTTCAATAGATGGGAGTTAAAATTGAAACCAACAACTGGTCAATGTGCAGAGAAAAGAGACTTTGGAGCGTTCAGCCCTAATGGGATGTCATTATCAAACCTTCCCATAGAGGTTTACAAGGGTGAGAAGATGTGGAACAGGAGGAGGAAAAATTATAAAATCCAAAGGTGATGGATAACTTCAAGGAAACAGCCTTTTCCAAACACCATAAGACTGATGCACATATAACTCACAGAGACTGTGACAGCATGCATAACGCCTGTAAAAACTCAAGTCATTCAGAACCCCAACAAGTAAAAGGGAAAACAGGGTAAAATCTCAATCCCTGTCCAGTAAGTTACTTGCAATTCATAACTTCAGGAAAAAGAACTGTCATTTGTTTTCAATGAAGTAAACCAGGTGCATCATCCTACTCCAGGATAGGGCCATGCTCAAGAAGCTTGTTCTATTTAGATGCTTTTGTCACATGAAGATTTTTAAACTTTTGTTGTTTGATTTTAGGACTAGAGAGAGATAGATTTGAGAGGAGTTGGAAGATGAGAAAGAATGTAATGAAAATATATTACATTAAAATTAATAAAAAGAATAGAAAATTATAAGAACAAATTTTCCTCTAAGGAAGCCATAAGTCCAGGGAGATACAATACAGCTTACCATTTTTCTGATTATAAGAATACCTTGTCTCTTTCTTGTTCCAACCTTGTTTAGGCTGTACCATTGAGAAGGCTTTATGGGTATAGCTGCTGACACTGTAGGAAACAGAATCTCAGAGCAACCTCCCTGATCGTCTGGCTCTTACAGTCTTCCTGCCCATTTGTCCACAACCATCCCTGAGCCTTAGGTGCAAAAGTCGTGTCAGAGATGTATAGGGTGGAACAGAGCTCCCACAATTCTGCATTTTAATAGGATGTGGTTTTCTGTAATGGCCTCTGTCTGCTGTAAAGAGAAGTTTCCCCAGTGAGGCATGAAGACGGTACTTACCTCTGAGCATAAGAACAAGCAGTTAGGGTATAGTTACAGATGATGTTGGTTTGGTGTGTAAGTGGGAAAGCTCAGGGGCCTCAACTGTGGACAAAGAAATCCTGGGAACTAAACAGTACTGAGAACCGAGAGACAGTCTTCCCCAGGGAAAATCACACCAGTTAGATATCTAAAACCAAACGGGTGGTCAGCGCTGAAAACATATGCATACATGTAACATAGTAACATGAAATGTACTGAGCAGGCTGGATTTATATATTTAGTAATGTGTATGCACACACACAAATATGCACACACAACAATAATTTTATAAAAAAGGAGGACATGAAGGCCATGAATTTGAAATGAGGAAGTAACATATAAGGTTTGGAGGGAGAAAATTATGTAATTATATTATAATCTTACAAAATAAAAAGTTATCTTAAAATCTATATGATCATTTGGCAATTCAAAATTAAAAGAAAAAGAACAAGAAAAAAACAAGAAATATCCATGGTCTCATTATCAAAAACAAAGCAATCTTTAAAAACTACATTTTTAAAAGTTTATATTAATTCCTAATTTTTACACTAGAATGAAGGCTCTATGCTTTTCTATATAATATTCATTACTTCCTAGTTCTAATTACTTTATAATCACCTCCTTGGAATATGTCATTAAAGGGCAAATTCATATTAAAAAAAAAAACTTTCTTTTAACACTCCTTAGGCTACATGTTTTTGAAGTCCCCTGCTAGATAAAACACAAAATACAATGTCAAATACATCATTAGCCTGCATCCACTCTACAACATGTAATACAAGTCACCTTCTGAACATGCACAGATGTTCTTTTACTTTTTAGAGATATGAGTCCCTTTGAGAATCACATGAAATACCTGAACATATTCCTGTTAAAATATACATAAATGGAAAACTAGACTGCTGGATTCCATCATGGGATAACGCAGACTGACAGTTCCACATTCACCAGACTTAGTGCCCGACCTCTGCCAGCCTTTCTTTCTGCAAATCTCGGGAGCTCCTAGTGATCCTGGCCTTCACTGTGATGGTGCAGCTTCCTGTCCTAGGAAAGTGTATGCTTAGTTCCTTTATCTGTGCTTGGTGTCTGAATACCCAGGAGTACTAAGGCCTTTACCAACTCTGTCTGTGTGATATCTGCTATCTGCTCCAGAACACTAATGAATTTTAACATACTTTAAACTAAATGCATCTCCCATCATTGATTAGAAATGCTTTAAGAATATAAACTGTCTAACTTAAATATATGCAATTTAGTCATCTTATTTATCAGAAAATATCTGCTAAAATGTATGGAAAGAACTCTAAACAAAAAGAACCTTGTTTAGAATGTTGTTCAAAACAAAAGAAAACAGTGTCTCTTTAATGAAATAAAAGGAGGTCAGCATTGCTTAAGTTGGTTATAACTCCACAAACTGTCTACACACATATATGCATTGGCCATAATTTAGCTTAAATAAAACATTTACACAGTTGATTCATGTTCATGGTGGTTTGTATAGTCTATAAAGTTGCTTAGAATTCTAAACTACTTAACACTGGTCTGCTGTGGAGCAGTATTATTGTATACTGTGAATATTTGTTGTTTTTATTGATTTAGTGAAGGGCTAACTGGGCAACAGCAAAGAGAAAGAGGTTAGGAGGGAAAGCCAAACTGAGAAGATGCTAGAAAGAATCACAGGAGTCCTCAGGAGATGCTCAAAGACGCAAGATGACAGCTTGTTTGGAGGTTCAAGCAGGGCAGTGAGCACAGCTACTCGGATATCCTTGACCGAAGGCCAGTCCTTCCTTCCTCTGGGAAGATTCATCCTCTTCGACCGAGCATGCAGCTTCGGAAGGGACGCACATGGAGCAGTGAGGGAGGAAGGGGACACCTGCCTAGCCAGCCAGACCAGCCAAATCAACCCTGGCGATCAATGGGGTGACAGATGTCACAGCGAGATCACTCTCACATCCAGGACTTCCCCTATAATCAACTGAATAACCACCCCAAGTGCCATCACAGAACTTACATCCAACATTGAATACAGGTAGAGGCAGAGATACATGGCTGAGCACTAGGCTGAGTCCCTGGTCCAGCTGATAGCTGGGGAGGAGACTCTATATGAGCAAGGAGATAGGGCTTATGAGGAAAACTCCCTCAGTGATGGCTGGATGGAGCTCTAGGAAGCTCACTGAATCAAGAACAGCCACCGGGGAACCATCAGGAAAAGGAGCAGGGTCTCCAAGGAGAGGTAACTGTCCACTGACATAGGCAGTATGTGGAGCCTCAAGGGGAAGGATCAGACTGTGTTTCTGTACATGGACTGGCCCCTTGGAGCCCATTCCCTCCAGAGAAACACCTAACCCAGTCTTGATATTAGGATGAGGAAATTGGACTTGCCTGGAGTGGATGCTGAGCTGATCCACCTTGGAACCTATTATTGCCCTTTCTGGGGAGGGGATGGGGCATGGGGAGGAGCAAGGCTGAAGGCTGACCTGGAGGGGTTGGAAGGGAAAAGGGAGTTGGAACAAGGTGATACATGGATAAAAAAAAACTTTATTCTATAAAAATAAATAAATAAATAATTTTTTTTAAAAAAAGAAGCAAGATGAACATGCCCTACTTAAAAAAAAAAAAGTTACCACCACATGGCAGAGAGTAGATAAAAAATATGGATTAACTTAAGTTGTAAGAGCTAGTAGGTAACAAGCCTAAGCTATGGGATTTATAATTAATACTAAGTCTCTGTGTGGTTATTTGTGAGCCAGCTGGTGGGACAGTGCTGACTGGTGGAACCAAGAAAGTCAGCCTTCACAGATTCATTGTTCGCAAGAGAAACATAAAGTTAGGTTTATTGAGCCTCTGATCACAACACTTTCAACAACTACATTCTACAAATAATCCTAGTTTCCTATGTGTTTCTGTTTAAAGATACTTTGTTTAACATTTATTGATAACTTGTTGATGCTGAACATACTATCAACAGTTCTGTAACTCATACCTGAAAGAAACATGTCTAGTATACACATTCTTCTGTAGCAGCAGTTCTCAACCTGTGGGTCATGACCCCCTTGGGGTCAGAGGAGACTTGCACAAGGGTCACCTAAGGCTATCAGGAAACACGGATATTTAAATTATAATTCATAACAGTAGCAAAGTTATGAAGTAGCAATAAAAATTTTATGGTTGGGGGTCACCTCAACATGAAGAACTATATTAAAGGGTCACAGCATCAGGAAGGCTGAGAAGCACTGTTGTAAAGGACACACTAGCTTCTTGTGCCTAAGAGTGCTTCAGAGCTGGGCATGAAAGCCATCTGATGGAACCAATCACCAACAAAAACCACAAAAAATTTAAAGACACAGTACCAACCATAGCATAGAAATGACACCTAATAGGAGAATAAAGCCCAGAATTGGTACATCACGTATTTAACCATGGCTGGAGATAATATTTTACAACTCAAATTTTTCATGGCTCTTATCCATAAATGACTGCAAAAGCCTGCCAATGACCCCTTCAGCATTATAAACAAACTTTAGCAAATACAAAAATCTGGAAATAAATGACTGGGGCTCCTAGGTAGAGTAGCAAATTAGAAGTGTCCACATATCTCTGCCAGTCAGAAAAGCCGTAGGGATGGGCACAGCTTCATTCTAAACACAGAGAGGAAGAAAACCAGGGATGAAGAAATAGGTGAAGAAAGCTAACAACGACAAGAAAAACGGTGCAGAGAAAAAAAATAAAAGCAAGATGCAGCCTTCAGTTTAATCCTGGCTCTCTAGGGACCAAAAGCAAGTGGACAGAACTGAAGATCATCATGCTGAGTGAAATAAGCCAAAACTAGAAGACTCAAGACCCGTGTGTGTGGCTTCTCTGATATGTGCAATGCTGGAGGAATGAAAAAGAGATCTGAAAGTCGGGGAGTATTAGGGAAGACAGAGAGAAACAGGTATGGAAGAGAGTAATGGGGTATTATGATCCATAGACATTATATGAATTTATAAAAATATCACTGAAAGTTTATCACATGAATATATAAAATGTTATGATACACAAAATACAGTAATATGATACATTAATTTTTCTCTCCATTTAGCCATTATTATATCATTTTTAGCCTGTGAATCTACATTGAAATGCTAACACTTAGAAATTCTCATTTGATTTCTACTCCTTCTCTCTGTTATGAATAAGCATCGTTATTAATTAGCCTCTTCAGGGCCTCCAATCCTCCTCCAGCTACAGTTTTGCTTCTTGGCTATACTTCTTGCCTGGTGTTACCTCTGCCATCTGCCTTTCCCCAGCCTGCCTGGCCTTTTCTTGTAATCTCCCTTTCACATACTGCCCTGCTCCCTGTCACCTCACCCTCTCTTACATTGTCAGACTTGTATAAGTCTTGTACATACAGTCCTGGTTGCCATAAATTCATGTGTGCATCAGCTTGTCATATCCTGCAAATCCTGGTTGGATGTAGATAGCTACAACCTCTAGCTCTTAAAATCTTTCCAACTCCACATCTGCAATGATCCTGAGCCTTGAGTAAAGCCTTGAGTAAGGGGTGGGAGTAGGATACAGTTGTCTCCTTTAGATCTGAGCACACCACAGTCTCCTCTTCTCTACTTCTAATCTATAATGTTAGAAATCAATAAACTGCTTTATTTTGAAATATTGAAAGTTAATTTTTATTAGGAAAGAACATTATGCTCTACAGATGTTGTGGTGGTTCTGGCCTGAGATTCAACTTTAGTGGTTCTTTTATTTCTAAATAAAGAAATGGGAAAATAATCCCTCAAAATAGTAAATCAGAATGGTCACAAATTAGCTTGTGTAATGTGTCTGTATTGCAGACAGTACACAAAAATTCAAGAGACATATATACCTTTAGGTGATAAAGCTTTTCAAACTACAGATCATATGTTAGGGAGTTATTAACATATTTTCAATAAAATAGAATAAAAACTTTAAGTGCATGTAGTATAATAAAACATTGTTTCATGAGAGTTTTTGTATGCTATACATATGTATATACACAAATATATGTGCATATATATAAACTATAATGTGGAATGCATTTCTTATTGAGTGAAGACATAAACATTGGCTAAGCTATGCTGATGACTACCAACAGATTCACAACTATTATAACTTGCTATAATAACACATGGTATTTACTGTATTGTGGTTTGTATATGAAGCTCCTCCCCCCACAGAAAGTTTGTGTTATATGCTTGTTTTTCAGCTGAAGGGCCTACCTACTGGAAATGATTGGGAGTTCAAACACCATAATACATTAATTCAATGAGATTCATGATTTGATGATGTTATTGGAAGATAATGGCTACTAGGAGATGCATCTGGGTTAGAAGATGCAGAATCTATCTTGCCCTTCTCATTCCTCTCATTTTCCCTTTACCCTTCATGTGTGGTAGGATGAGAAATTCTTTCTCTGACTCGCTCTGCTATGGCATTCTACCTTGCCTTAGGCTCAAAGCAATAGAGCCAAAAAAGAACAAAAAACAAACAAACAAACAAACAAAAATCTATCTCCTAAAGCTTGTGATAAGAAAAATAAATTTTATTTCTTTGATTTTGCTCATCTTTCACAATAATGACAAAATAAATTGACTCACATGTGTAAATAAGTACTTTGTATCAATAGCATTTTACTTAGCTCAGTTGTAAATGCTAGCTTATGAGTATTAATGATAAGATAGAATTTGAATGAAAGTCAATGATGAAATATTTGTAATTAAAGTATCAAGTTAAGAAAGAGGGGCATGTGTGGTAATTAGAGAAGAATATGAAATGTAATAAAGGTAAGCAGAGGCTAGAACATTTGAAAGAGTGTGTTTAGGAGTATCACGTAGGGTCCTGGACACCACACACATTGAGAGAAGCCAGTAGGCCTCAGAGAAGCAGGGAGCAAAGATGGAGGACAGCTGTCCTTCATCCACATCTCTCGGTGTCCATGGATGGGCTCCTTCCTATACCCTATGCTGAGCTGTATTGCTTTGTGTCTTTCACTCTAGTCTTCTAGATTGTTTCACTAGGCTGATGGTCATTTGACACCAGTTAGAAGGGAATATTACCATTTTGGCCTTCAAGTACCACCTTGGCCAATGTTCTCTTTACTATCTAGATCAGGACCTCCACATCACATATGTCTTTTAACCAGTCTCATCTAGTTTTCCATGGTGAAAAAAAAGAAGTATGGAATTTTAAGGCATGAAAAGGAGAAGAACTTTAAGCCAAACTCATAGGGTCATGCAGTTTCACCAAGAAGAAACCTTGCAGGCCAAATATATGGTTTGCAATATGGAAATAATTTAAAATTCATAAGAAAATAATTGTTAAGTGAGAGTTAACATTTATTGATCACCTAGTTTGTATAAGGCATCTTGCAAGCAACAGATCATCTGATCTTCACAATAATACTCACCTAGGTAATGTCAACTCCTTTTTTCAGATGAAGCTAATGAGGTATGAAATTCTTTTTAAAGCAACCAACACATTTAATCATTAGATAAAATTTTGAGGAATATGGGAAGAAAATAACTAAGAACAGATTATGAAGTAGCAAAGAAAGGAGAGCTTCACTGTCAGCTTGTTAAAATCAAATGTGTAAGTTTCTAGCTTGTGTTTATTTAGAACCACAAGGATTCACACACACACACACACACACACACACACACACAAGGTAGAGTTATTCTGATCCACGTGCCACCTTTTAATGTTGATTTTTGTGCTACATTTGTGGGTCTGCCCAATGTCAGACCTCAAGCTTTTCCTCAAGAAAGACACACTGTTTGGATCTTCCAAACCTGTTCTCATAACAGAATGCTGGCCAATGTCTAGAGGCTCATCAGGACACTAACCCAAAGCCCAAGAAACTGATTCATTAGGTGACTAAAATTCACCCAATCTATTTGAGATGGGCCAAATCTCAGCCTTACTTTAGAAAACCTAGCAGAAGGGGATGGGAGATATTCTGGAGGTTAGTAACATGAGCTGTTGACCCCTGGTATCCCATCAGTGGGGTTAAGAAAAACCATCAAAACCCTCAGTGAACCAGCACCCCCAGAGCTAATGTCAAACAGCTCAGTTTGATACTAAATAAATGATGAACGTTTCTACACTGAGGTATTTGAGGAACTTAAAAGGTTGCTCAAAGGTGGAAAAACAAAGAAGAAAGAGACATGGCTAGTTTTTCTTTTTTGTTTTTTTCTAAACAGCTTGAAGCTCTTCTAAAAATGGAATAGGACTTCAAGCCCATGATGATACCCATATAACAACCACAGTCACGTTAGAGCCCCATCCAAATGCATTAACTATGGAAGAACCCGGTTCCTGCTGCACCTCCTCCTTTCTAAAGGCCAGCAGAGAACTCATTTCTCAGATCCTCTGTAGGCATGGGGAGTCCAAAGAACTTCACAAAAACATTTCAGGACAAAAAGACTCCAAAAGTTAGCATGTGCCACACACTGCTCCTTCCTAACATGGCCATTTGGTTCAAGCCCTTGAGAATCAAAGAGTTAAGGTTCTGCAGTCTCAGAACAACCAGTTGACCTTTAAATGTGCTGGTTTGAGTCCAATCACCTTTCAACAAGCATGAAATCTGGCACAAGGCGAACTAAAACACACCAATTATTTTCATGGTGTACATGACTGAGCTCACAGCGTTACGTTTAGCAAAAAGAATAATGTTCATTTTCCAAAAGTCAGACTTAGTGGCTAAGCACCTCTGTTGGAAAGATTTTCCTTTGCTAACCATCTCCAAAAGTGCTATTAGACAAGCCTTGCCTTGAAAAAACACAGAACTTTGAAGAAAATAACTGTGACTGTGTCTTTTTTAAAAAAGAAAATCTACATATAAAGTAATATCCCTGACTTTTAATATATCTAAAGTAAAAATGACTTGAAAATAATTACTAGCTTCAGTTATGAATTTTGCGACCAAACACTTAGCAGGGGAAAAAATTCTGAAGTCAAGTGTAAACTCAGCACTCTGGAGGCAAAGGCAGAAGAATTATTAAATCCAAATCCTCCTATATAGAGTAGGACTTTGTCTCTAAAAGAGAAAACATTCCAGAATCAGTAAAGGGGTAAAATCTTGGCCCCTACTATGAGTAAATGTTTTAAAATCCAGAAGTTCAAAACCAAACACTAAAAGAACATCTACTTCCTAAAATAATTCTGTGTTGTTAACGGGTAATTCCCATGTGAGTCTTTTAAGTGGTGAGGTTCCCTTGTGTTTTAAAAAGTAAAAATTCAATTTACAAACATTCTACCACAAGCCTCTAAAAATAATAAAATACAATAAATACCGCATAGTTTATTTGGGGGCCATGTGCAGAGATGTACATCCTAAATGGGTGCTAGACCATGATGCCTTTTTTTTTTACCTCTCATTACTGCAAATACATGTCCTTTCTTGCCTCTGTTTTCTATCCTTGACTTCTGAGTTAGCTTTCCACTTCCATCAGTGCTTGCTCCAGGTTGGCCAGTTACATGGAATCTTAATGTCCATGTCCAGACCACAGCCAAATCCAAATATAAGTTTCCTTGGGTTTTGTTCATTTATTATTTTGAAATTTGAAAGTCACAAATTTCTAGATGTGTAATTTGTAAGGTCAGCGACACATTCATACATTGCTTTCCTGACATGAACTGTTGACAACAAAATCTGACTTAAAATGTACATTTCCAGGACTGACTAGAGCTACACAATAATATCACCAATGAGAACTATCTAATGTTTAATCCTTTCCCTTCCCACTGCAGCGTTGGAGATGACAAATCTCAAAATCAATCCTCTATGCTGCACACCATAGAGTGAGCTCTGCTGACTGGACCCATGTCCGCCAAATCCTCCCTTTCCTAAAATTGCATCACCCCCTCATCTACTGCTCTACTGGAAGTCTAGAACTAGAAAGGTCAAGATCTAATCAAGAGGAGACCAGCAGCCTATGGGTTGTGACCTAAGGCCAACAATCAGCTCACCACCCACCTCCTAGGAACTTCTTCTTTAGAGCAGTAGAGGGAGTGGCTTGATTCAGGAAAAAATATCCACTACATGGCTGGGAACTACTCACAGATATATCAAGAACTCACTTGCCAGCCTTGGGCCCCGACAGAGAAGGATCATTAGAGTTTATTAACAGGACAGTATGGTTGTATATCTGGTCCTGAGCCCAACTCTAGAGTCTGAGAGTTCTCTCTAGAGTCCAGACAGAGCAGGCCATTTCATAAACTTGTGAAATAAGGCAGCAACCAATGCTTCTACAACCTCCCTCCTGGATTCCTAATAAGCAGAGTCCCAAAACTGACGTCTAGGCAGCCACTAATTCTGACTCCTTTTCCCAGACTACATACTCATTGATACTGACTCATAGCTGATTCTCCCACCTTTATTTGCCTTACCAAGACTGGGGTAACATGAATGTGTCTTGACCTCTAACAGAATGTATGTGCCACCAAAACCAGCATGAAACATGCTGGGTCCATACCTAACATTTAAATTTCTCCCATAATTACAATTAATACAAAAAAGACTTTTATGCTGAAAGATCTCCATGTCAATTTGATTTTATTCATTTGGGTACAAAATTCAACTGCCTGGGCTTCCTAGCCCAACAACTATTTCCTTGCTTCATGCCAACATTGTAACAGAAAATCCATGTGATATGGGGAGGAGAAAGCAAGAGATGTCTGAAGATGGGACACTAGATGGAACATCTCATGATGTTATTTACTAAATGATCTTGACTAACTAACTAAAAGCCCAGTTTCACCTTCTTTAAAGGGAAATTAGAACATCCATCTCTCAGGGTGCCTGGAAGGAAGCAGATGACAGCAAGAATCTCAAGATACTTTAGACAATAAAGAAAATGCAATGGGGGGAGAAAAACACTGAAGAGACCTCCCCTCCCATGAGCAGGCACACTGAAATTTTAGACAAGAAACCAACAGCTGATGACTTACTATAACATTCCTAGTAACTGTCCAAGAGAGACACTGTGATCTCAAAATCTGGCTAAGATCTTAACCGGGAAAGCATATTTTGAAATTCAGGTGCACAGAAATACATACTAAAGATTTGGAACTTGGACCTGAAGCATAACAGTAAAAGGTGAAAGCTTTCCTTATTTTAATCTTAGTATTTAAAAAAAATAATCTGGGAAACTCAGACCAGTGTCCAGAGTGGAATCAGAGGTGATTAGATTCCAGCTCCTGGGCTGCCCATCTGGAAAATCTCTAACCAGGGACCGACTGGGATCACACCCAACGTTCTGAACTCAGACTCTTGCTAGCAGACAGGCCCTAGGCTTTAGCTGGGAAGGGCCTTCCCCAGCAACCCCTAATAGAAAAGACCTCCCATGGCCACGCCCCACCTCCAGAGTGAGCAGCCTCATCCTAGATAATCAGGTGCCTTCTAAAAGCAGAACCATGTTGAGAGCAGAGTCAGAGATCATGCAGATCCCTTGCTCAGAGCAGACAGGAAACACAGAAGCCCTCTAGCCACAACTGACTAGGTACTGACTAAGTGTGAACCACTGAAGCCACGGGCAGGTGCCAGTGCAAGAATACATATAACAATATAAAGAACAACAAAGCAACACCAGAAGAAACTGGTGGTTCTAAAACCCAAGACCTGAACAGAGCAATGAAGAGGAAACAGAAGGAAACAACAGCAAAAACACCTTTATGAAGATTATAGAAGACTTAAAAGATGATAGAAAAAATCCCTTAAAGAATTAAAAAAAAATACAAATAATAAATTGGAAGAGATGAACAAATCCTTGAAAGAAAACCAAGAAAAAGTAAACCAAATATTAAAGAAACATTCCAGGAACTAAAAATTGAAATTGAAGCAATAAAAAAGGGACAAAATGAGGCAAAGGTAGAAATAGAAAATCTGAAGGAAAGAGCTGAAACTACAGATGCAAGCATAACCAACAGAATCCAAAAGATGGAAGAGAAAACCTGTGGAGTAGAAGACTCAATAGTGGAAATAGATACATCAGTCAAAGAAAACACTAAAACCAAAAAAGTCATAGCACAAAATGTTCAGGAAATTTGAGACACCATAAAAAGACCTAACCAGAGAATAATAGGAATAGAAGAAGGAAAAGAATACCAGCTTAAAGGCATAGATAATGTATTCAATAAAAATCATAGAAGAAAACCTTCCCAACCTAAATAAGGAAATGCCTATAAAGATACAAGAAGCTTACAGAACACCAAATAGATTTGAACCCCCCAAAAAGTCCCCTTTCCACATAATAATCAAGCCACAAAACATACAGAACAAAAAAAAATTAAGAGCTGCAAAAGAAAAGGGCCAACTTACCTATAAAGGCAGACCCATCAGAGTAACTGCTGACTATTCAATGGAAATGATGAAAGCAAGAAGATCCTTGTTAGAAGTTATATAGAAACTAAAAAAGCATGGCCGCCAACCTAGACTACTATACCCAGGAAAACTATCAATAACCATAGATGGACTAAACAAGATATTTCATAACAAAGTCAGACTTAAACAATACCTAACTATAAATCTGGACCTTCAGAAAGCATTAGAGGGAAAACTCCAACCTAATAATCCCAGATACATCAATGAAACCATAAACAATCAATAATCTCACAGAAGAAAAGACCAAAAAAAGAAAATGCATACAAGCTACTACCAAAAAATAACAGAAAATATCAATCAGCTGTCACTATTATCCCTTAATATCAATGGACTCAGTTTACCTACAAAAAGACACACACTAACATGATGAATACAAAAACAAAAGCCATCCTTCTGTTGCATACAAGAAACATACCTCAACCTTAAAGACAGACACAGACTCACAGTAAAGGGTTGCAAAAAGATTTTTCCAATCAAATGGCTCTAAGAAACAAGCTGGTGTTGTCATCCTAATATCTAACAAAGTAAACTTCAAACTGAAATTAATTAAAAGAGACAAGGATGAACATTACTTATTCAACTCAGGAAAAATTAATCGCGATGACATTTCAATCCTGAATATTTATATCCCCAATATAAGGGCACCAATCTATGTAAAAGAAACACTGCTAAAGCTCAAATCCCACATTAATTCTTACATCATAATAGTGGGAAACTTCAATATCTCACTTTCACCCTTGGATAGGACAACCAGACAGAAACTCAACAGAGAAATAAGGAGTCTAACAGAGGTTATGATACAAATGGATTTAATAGATATTTACAGAAGCTTCCACCAAACTCAAAGGAATATACATATTTCTCAGCACCACATGGAACTTTCTCTAAAATTGACCACATAATTGGTAATAAGGCAAATATTAATAGATATATAAAAATGGAAATAATCCCTTGTATCATTTCAGACCACCATGGCCTAAAGAGTTCAACAGCATCAAAAATCACAGAAAGCCTACCAATTCATAGAACATTATTCAACTGAAACACCTCTGGGTCAAGGAAGAAATTAAGAAAGAAATCAAAGTCTTCCTAGAATTGAACGAAAATGAATTCACAACATACCCAAACTTGTGGGACACAATGAAAGCAGTCTTAAGAGGAAAATTCATAGCATTAGATGCCTACATAAAAGACTAGAGAAATCTCACACTAGAGAACAGCACAGCTGAAAACCTTAGAACAAATAGAAGCAAACTCACCTAGAAAAAATAGATGTCAGGAAATAATCAAATTAGAGCTGAAATCAATGAAATTGAAACAAAAAGAACAATATAAAGAATCAATGAATCAAAGAATTGGTTCTTTGAGAAACTCAACAAGATAGATAAACACTTATCCAATCTAACCAAATATCAGAGAGAGTGTATCCAAATTGACAAAATCAGAAATGAAAAGAGGGACATAACAACAGACCTCCAGGAAATCAAGAGAATTATCAGGTCATACTTTGAAAATCTATACTCCACAAAAATGGAGAAGCTAGAAGAAATGGATAGCTTCTTGGACAGGTACCATTTACCAAAATTAAATCAATATCAAATTAAATACCTAAACAGACCTATAACTGTAAAGGAAATTGAAGCTTTCATTAAAAACTTCCCAAGTAAAAAAAAGGCCAAGTCCAGATGGTTTCAGTGCAGAATTCTACCAGACATTCAAAGAAGAAATAATACCAATACTGTTTCATACAGTAGAAACTGAAGGAGTATTGCCAAACTCTTTTTATGAGGCCACAATTACCCTAATACCTAAGCAACTCAAATATGCAACAAAGAAAGAGAATAACAGACCAATTTCCCTCATGAATATTGATGAAAAAAATCTCAACAAAATTCTGGCAAACCGAATCCAACAACATATATAAAAAAAAAATCATCCACCACAATCAAGTAGGCTTCATCCCAGAAATGCAGGCATGGTTCAACATATGAACAACCATAAATGTCATTCATCATATAAAGAAACTGAAGAAAAAAAACCACATGGATATATCCTTAGATGCTGAAAAAGCCTTTGACAAAATCCAACACTCCTTTAATGTTAAAAGTCCTGGAGAGATAAGGAATACAGGGAAAATATCTAAGTATAATAAAGGCAATTTACAAGAAGCTGACAGACAACATCAAATTAATGGAGAAAAACCCAAAGCAATCCCACTAAAATCAGGAGCTAGACAAAGATATCCTCTCTCTCCTTATCTCTTCAATATCATTCTTGAAGTTTTAGCTAAAGTAATAAGAGAATGAAAGGAGATTAAGGGGATATAAATTGAAAAAGATGAAGTGAAACTATCTCTACTTACAGATGATATGGTTGTATATATAAAGACCCACAAAATTCTGCCAAGGAACTTCAATAGCTGATAAACACCTTCAGCAATGTAGCAGGATACAAGATTAGCTCAAAGAAATCAGTAGCCCTTCTATACACTAAAGATAAAAGGGCTGAAAAAGAAATAAGCAAAACATAACCCTTTATAATAGCTGCAAATAGCATTAAATACCTTGGAGTAACTATAGCCAAAGAAGTAACAGATCTATTTGACAAAAACTTTAAATCACTGAAGAAAGAAATTGAAGAGGATATCAGAAAATGGAAAGATTTCCCATGTTCCTGGATCGGTAGGATCAACATAGTGAAAATGGCAATCTTAAAAAAAAAAAAAAAAAAAAAAGCAATCTATAGATTCAATGCACTTCCCATCAAAAGCCCAACACAATTTTTTTACACACCTGGAAAGAACAATACTCAATTTCATTTGGAATAACAGGAAAGCTAGGATTGCCAAAATAATTTTGTTCAACAAATGAACCTCAGGAGGCATCACCATCCCTGACTTCAAGTTATACTATAGAGCTACAGTAATAAAAACAGCCTGGTACTGGAATAAAAACAGGCTTGTGTATCAATGGAATCAAATTGAAGATCCCAACATTAACCCAAAAACCTATGAACACCTGATCTTTGACAAAGAGGCCCAAAACATTCAATGGAAAAAAGATAGTATCTTTAAAAAATGGTGTTGGCATAGCTGGATGGTAGTGTGTAGAAAAATGCAAATAGATCCAAGCCTGTCACCCTGTACAAAACTCAAATCTAAGTGGAGCAAAGACCTCAACATAAACTCAGCCACTTTGAACTTGATAGAAAAGAAAGTGGGAAATACCCTCAACACATTGGCACAGGTGACCACTTCCTAAATATAACACCAGTGGCACAGACACTAAGAACAAAAATCAAAAAGTGGGAGCTCCTGAAGCTGAGAAGCTTCTATAAAGCCAAGGACATAAGACACAACGACAGACTACAGAATGGGAAAAGATTTTCACCAACCCTACAAGTGACAGAGGCCTAATCTCTAAAATATATAGAGAATTCAAAAGACTAGAGCCTAAAACCTTGAATAACACAATCAAAAAATGAGGTTCTGAACTAAAAAGGGAATTCTCAGCAGAAGAATGGTTGAAAGACACTTGAAAAAGTGCTCAACATCTTTAGCCATCAGAGAAATGCAAATCAAAACAACTTTGAGATACCACCTGACACCTGTCAGAATGGCTAAGATTAAAGACACAGATGACAGCCTATGCTGGAAAGGATGTGGAGCAAGGGGAACACTCCTCCATTGTTGGTGAGAGTGTAAGCTTGTTCATCCACTCTGGAATGCAGTATGGCAGTTTCTCAGAAAACTGGGAATCAGTCTTCCCAAGGACCCAGCAATACCACTTCTGGGCATATACCCTAAAGATGTACATTCACACTCCAAAGGCATTAGCTCAACTATGTTCATAGCAGCATTATTTGTAATAGCAAGAACCTGGAAATAACCTAGATTCCCCTCAACTGAAGAATGGATTAACAAACTGGGGTACTTCTACACAATGGAGTGCTCCTCAGCAGTAAGAAAAAATATCTTAAAATTCGCAGGCAAATGGATGGATTTGGAGAATATCCTCCTGATCAAGGTACCACAAACCCAGAAAGATACATGCAGGGGATGTACTCACTCATTAGTGGACTTTAAACAAAAAGCAAAGCACACTGAAGCTGCAAACCACCACTGAACAGCTTGGGATCTGAAGCACCTTGGACTGGCACCTTGGATCCCATTCCCTCCAGAGGAACACCTGACCCAGTCTTGATGTTGGGATGGGGAAACCGGATCTGCCTGGAGTGGATGCTGAACTAAGCCACCTTGGGACCTTGGGACCTCTTGACCTTTCTGGGGAGGAGATAAAGTGATGGGGAGAAGAGAAAGTGACTGGGAGGGGTGGGAGAGGGGAGGGAGTTTGAACAAGGGGATACATGGATAAAAAAATGAGACTTTATTCATAATAAAAAAAAAAAACAAAAAAAACCACAAAACACTAGAACAATATTGATATCTCTATAATAAAAGTTAAAATGACATCCAGGAAATTACCTGTTTAAAGAAGTCAATGGAAAGTAGTAAAAATAAAACTCTCCCAAACAAGAAAAAAAAAAATAAGTCATGACCCTGGGAAATGAACTGAATGGACTGATAGGGTGAATGTGGTGCTTATGGGGAAGAGAGGGAACAGAGAGAAGGTGGGTACTAGAAGAAATCAGAATGCATTATATTCATGTGCAAAATTGTCAAGAAACAAACAATAAAAAGTAAAATTAAAAAAGAAATCTGAAAGGCATACTCCGGAACAGATACCCTCAACCATGAACTTACTCTATCCCCACGACAAATCAAGCCCCTGAGAATTTTCAGCTTCGTGTGCTCTGCTGGATCCCACTGAAATGGGAAGTGACACTCAGAACTTCAAAATAGAAAGCAGGAAGTGAACAGAACTGATTTTTCTAACTTCCAAAATGCCAGTCATCACTACACTTGGTCATGAATGAGAAACACAGGAAGATGTAACCCTCCCCTTAAAGTGCGGACAGAAAACATCCTACCCTGGGGCTGGGGGTGAGGTGGAAAGTGCAGTGGCCTTCTGCCATACAGAGTGACAGTGAGATTGACTGAGAAGTGAAGCCAAACTGTCACTGTGTCTACTGCTGGCCCTCTCTAGTGCTTGGATGCTGCTCGCTAGGGAAAATGGCAGCTTTTCTTGAAGGGAACGAAGACAAGCCCTCTTTCCACATTGTTGTGTCCGCAGAGTTGGTTTGACTGGAGTGGAAACCCTAAGTTCCGTCCTGTATTCATGCTGATTCGTTGCCTTCCTAGACCTTCTCTGCTACCTGGTTTGCATCAGCCACACATTCAATTGCTCCTCCAATCTGATTTGCAACCCCAGCCCCTATAGGGCGGATTCTCCACTGTCCCGCCCTTTCCCAAGGCTGCCAGCTGATGTTTTCTAGCGGATACTTTGTTCCAGAGTTTCCTTCCTGCCACACCCCTTAGTACCTACAGATCATCTCTAACTTGTTCAGCAAGTGGTCTCCTCTGTGCTTAAGGGTAATGTGTTATTGTGGGAAGTGCATATGCCTGGGGCCAAATGGATAGGGTAAGCTCTATTTTAGGTTAAGCTTTATCTCTTAATAGCTATGGAACTCTGATAAGTTAAAATTCTGTGTGTCAGTTTTCTCTAGCAGAATGAAGATAACACCCATCTACACACTTGCTAAGTAATAGGACTAATATAGATGAGATAGTTGGTCCTCATTGATTTCAATAAGAATTAATACTTATGAAGGTCTTACTGCATTCAAGCTCTGCCCTGAGAGCTGTGTGTGCAATTGTATGTGCAGTCACTTATTGTGACTATTATAAATCTTATTTACTTGGAGAAACTGAGGCAAGACAGAAACCACAAGCCAACCTTGCTCCAATTAGTGCTACCTGCCTTCCCCCAGCCCTTTGTTTGCTTTGAGAAAAGTCTCACTATAAAACCCACATTGGCCTTGAACTCCCAATCTTCCTTTCTCAGCCATCCAAGTGCTGATGCTGCGGCCCTATGCCATCATGCCTGGATCCCCTTGGCTTCTGAAGGCAAACCTAGTCCTTCCCATTCTTTGAAGACTTGCTTGGTTTTGTCTTAATCATATTTGAACCAGTAAACACTGTTGTTGTGGGTTTTATTGTTTTGTTTCTTTTGAGACAGAGTTTCTCTGTATGTCCTGAAACTCACTCACTCTGTAGACCAGGCTGGCCTCAAATCCAGAGATCTGCCTGCCTCTGCCTCCCGAGTTCTGAGATTAAAGATGTTTTCCACTACCACCTGGTTAATCATATTTAATATAGTACCTAGCAGAGTAACTCAAACATAATATGTGTTCCATATATAACAAAACATTTTATTCATATTATATGTTATAGTATAGAATTTTGTGTGGATCCAAGTAGGAACCCTAGAGATTTTTTTTCTTTTTCATTACTATCAATGGTAATTATCAATTCACATGACAGCTTAGTGAGGGGCTAAGGGAGACTCAGAGACCCAGATATGCCTATGAGGGTGTGTCTAGATGAGGTCAGCATTTAAATCAGTACAGCATATAAAGAAGTAGAGAAATCCTCATTCAATTCTCTGAAGGCTGAGAGTAAACAATGAGAAAATAAAAAAGACCTAAGTCTGGAGTGACCATCTTTAGTACAGAGAACCCTAGGCTGAGGTGTTCATCTTTAGGACAGAGGACCCTAGGCTGAGGTGTTCATCTTTAGGACAGAGGACCTTAGGCTGAGGTGTTCTTCTTTAGGACAGAGGACCCTAGGCTGAGGTGTTCTTTTTCAGGACAGAGGACCCTAGGCTGAGATGTTCTTCTTTAGGACAGAGGACCCTAGACTGAGGTGTCCATCTTCAGGACAGAGGATCCTAGGCTGAGGGGTCTATCTTCAGGACAGAGGACCCTTGGCTGAAGTGTCCATCTTCAGGACAGAGAACCCTAGGCTGAGGTGTCCATCTCCTGTCCTTGGACTTTGAAACTCTTAGTTCTTAAGCCTCCAAATGTCTAGACTTCAACCAGCAGCCCACTGTTTCCTCAGGTCTGTGGCATCAGATATGACATTACCTCCCCTGGTTCCCAAGGCCTTCAGACTCTGACTAGATTTCCATCACCAGTTTTCTTGGCTCTTCAGCTTGCAGACAACATATTGTGAGAATTCTCAACCTCCATAAGCACATGACTAAATTCCCATAATAAATCTGCTTTTACACATCTATATATTTCCCATTGGTTCTGTTTCTCTGGAATCTCTGCTAATATCTCATCTAACTATTTATCCAACAGATCTTTTTATCCCTAAGCAATGTTATTCAGTAGGGATCAAAAATAAATACAAAAATGTCTACACTCAATAAATTTACATTCTGTATCAGAAAGATTGGCAGAAGATATAAATAAAATAATTATACATATAATAGTAGGAATTTTAAAATCATGGCAATTATATCATCAAATAGGTATGTGAACTAAAGCAAATCACACTGTGAGCTAGGTATCAGGAAGTATATATAATGTGAACTCCTAGGGACTCTGTGAATTTGATGCTAACCACGCTAGTGTATAACCTCCTTTTGCTAAGGGATGATGGATGATACTTCCCTGTTGGTAAGTGGTAGTGAATTTGCAAAAATTAATCTGTTACTGATGCTAATTAATTCTAGAGAAATCAAGAAAATAGCAGCTAAAGAAAGATTTTTTTAAAAGCTGTTGAAATTAATAATTACAAAAGGAGAAAAATGAATTACCTGTGCTTCATCAGCACCTCCAGATACATTGATCAGTGAAATCAAGGCTGTGAGCTGCAAGGCAAGCTCATGAGAAAAGCGGTCCCCAGGATGCTTGAGAGAGGAGTTCCTTAGGAACCTGTGTTATGCCCCAAAGATGCATAAATTTGCATGAGTAATTCAGCCCCTCTGGTATGGGTAGGAACTTTTTCTCACTTACTTTTGCATCTGGTGCCTTATTCTTAACAAACATTCAATAAATGCTTATGAGTGAAGCAATATATTATCATCAAGAATTGTGTATGTAGTAGCTAGATGTGATGGCACATACCTTTGATCCCAGCATTTGGGAGGTAGAGGCAGGTGGATCCTTATGAGTTCAAGACCACCCTGGTCTACAGAGCAAGTTCCATGACAGCCAGGGTTGTTGCACAGAAAAACCCTGTCACAAAATAAATAAATATATAAACAAATAAATAAAAAGAATAAAATTTGTATCTGTGAGGCTAGCAAGATGGTTCAGTGGTTAAAGAAGTCTGGTCCTAAGTCCATTGCATGCATACACCCCTCACCCCCCACCTCCGCCTTAGGTTTTGGGTTTTTTAGGTCTTTAGTGGGGAAGAGGTACATGCTAATGAACTGAACCCAAAGCATTGCACATACTAAGCATGCTCTCTACATCTCTTATCATCAAAAGTACGGAAGATCTATGCATGCTAAATCTAGAACTATATCATTAAATAAAATCAGCAAAAAAAAACTTAAACCTAAACTGTGAACCACAATTTGTGCTTAGAGATTTTTATCAAAGAAGAACAACTCCCCTAGCAAAAAGTAGTTTCAAAGCAACAAATCCTCTCTGGCAGTCCTCAGCCACTGCGACAGGAGCCTTTGTCCGCAGTGGCAATCCATAAAGCCCCCTCCTTCATGTGGCTGTGTCACATCATAAACCCTTTCATACTCCTGTCTCTTTCACATCCTTCACCAAAACATCATTTTCCCAGCCCCGCCCCTCAAACAGCCCCGCCCCTTAAAGTTCTGTCTCCTGGTGCGTGGGACTTTCACCTTGATTCTGCATCACAAAAGCCTCCAAAACTGGCAAGGTCCAGCTTTGCCTCAAATTGTAGGGAGTAAACAGACAGACACAGACACACACACACACACACACACACACACACACACACACACACACACACAAAGAGCAAAACCACGCCCTCCTCTGAGCTGTGATGTCAAGCCCCATTTAAAAAAGGATTCCAGCCTCTTCTCCCTCCCTCCCTGCCCCTTCCCTCCTTCCTTCCCTCTCTCTCTCTCTCTCTCTCTCTCTCTCTCTCTCTCTCTCTCTCTCTCTCTCTCTCTGTCTCTCCTTCGTTTCTCTTGGGAGAGCTTTTCTCTCTCTCTCCTCACTTTCTCACCCCTCCCTCCTCTCTGTTACCATAGCCTTCTCTGTTCATCATAACCATACCCCTCTAACAATAAAGTCCTTTCTACATAGAAACAGCTTCTAAGTGTCTCCTGCTGTCTGTTGCTGCCTCCACTGCAGTCCACATGAGGCCTCTGCACTTACAGAAATGCACCACCAGATAACCCAGGAATTTGAACCAAACTCGCACAAAATCCTAACACTAGTACTTTAAAGAGCATGCCAAAGCTTGCATCCATGGCAGGTATTAGCCTGATTTAGGTGCAGCATAAGGTTACCAAAATAAAAATAAAATAGTAAAAGAAACAGAAGTTTGCAAATGTGTTAAGAAGTACCTATGCTGTTTGGGAAGCTCTTGAAATTCAAACACAAAATATTTATTGAGAGGCTACTCTAAAAATTGTTTGGGAAGGGATGTTGTGTGCTTGGTCCCCCAACTACTTCTCCATTTGCATGTTCAGGAGGGACTCAGTCAGGGTTGGACTTAGCTGAGATTCACTGCAGTGATAAAGTAAGCAGATCCCAGTGAGGAAGACTGTGGGCAGAATATGAGTGGTCCCATGTGTAAACTTCTCAATGTTCCTCTCTCCTGTGAAGAATCACACAGATCCTAGCCACTAAAATGTACTAACGTGTGTATGATGGCAGTCCAGCTCTTTTTAGGAATTAGTACAACAGGCTTTTAACAGGGCTGCTCACCCAGGTACCTTCTGTCCAGCATTTAAAACAGACTCCCAGAAAGAAATCAGCTGTTTAATCTCAGCTGTGGTTTATATGAGAGTTGATACACAGTGAACCACACAGCTGCTAACTACTGACTGAGAGCACTCCAGGGACCAAGTCTCCAGTTAGCAGCCCTGGCCCACTCTTGTAAATGAATATTACAAAGGCCAAGAGCTTCGAGCCTAATGTACTAACTCTTCTATGCATGCACACACAACAATTCAATTTTTACCTCAAGGCAACTCAGATTTAGAGAAATAACTATACCAAAGCAGGCTATGCTACTAAATAGCGTAGTATGCTAGACAACACTAAAGCAGTGCTTTCCAAATGTCCTCTGGATACCTTTATCAAAACCACAAGGGTGCTTGTTGGTCTAGTGGCTACAATCCAAAGGGCAGTTAACCCTAGAAGAAAGGGGCATCCATCCAAGCTGCAGGCTAAAATGAGATTATAAACGACCTTGAACACCAGCATGAGAGATTTTATTTTAATTTCAGTCTTCAGAATCTACTGGAGGTTTTCTTTTGCCTTTGCCAGATACATTAACACATTAAAAACAGCATTGTGTGACAATAAGTCTAGTCATCTTATGGAGGCTATGTTTAAAAAAGTGGGGACCAGAAACTAAGAATCTTGGAACTCAAAAAAGAAACTGGTCGGACCTTAAGCAAAGGGGCACTTACTTGGAGTTAGACTCTGCTCAGGGTAGTTCTGTGGACTCTCCAAGGGCAGTTGTGGCATTCCCACTTTCAGGATAAGCCTGCTCAGTGTCACCTAAGTGAGGACAGAAGCAGCAAGGGAGTGATGAGCAGCTGTTTGTAGCAGGAAACAGGAAAATTTCACCAGTAACTCCCACTTGTATCCTGTGTTTTTCTCCTTTTGACGCATTCACTGTAAGAGACAGAGAAAGTCATCTTCCAAAGATTAAGAAGGTGAAGAAAAGAGAGAACAAGACAAAGTCATGTGGTCTCCATGAGAGAGGAGGAACAGGAAAGGGATGGGGCATCATCATCATGCTTTTTTCTGGCCCAGAGAAAAAAGAAGCCAAATGCATAACAGTGCCTTGATGGGAACAGTGGATACCTGCTAGCCATCTGTGTCTTTCCTATAGCAGAGAGATTTACACTAATAAAAATCCTCCATCCAGCATCACTCATATGGAGCTAATTACTCTTGAGACTGTAATTATTGAGGTGTCTAAAATTAATACTCCAGAAGCATCAAAGGTGCCACCATTGAGACATACTTATTGACTGCTTGACTGCATTAAAAGCCTTAGTGAGGACTGAAGGAACAGCTTAGTGCTTAACAGCACTGGCTGCTTTTGCAGAGACCTGGGACTTGATTCTGAGCATCCAGATGTCAGCTCACCACTAACTGGACATTTAGTTCCAAGGAACCTCCTCTGGTCCCTGCCTGCACATGATGAACATGCATGCACTCAAGTACACACACATAAAATAAAATAAGTAAACCTTGTTAGAAATGGTAAATAACCAAAAATCAAGTCTTGGTGATGCTGGTGTGAGTTACTGACCGAAGAGTTTGAAAGGACACCTGAGAATACTTTGTTTGATAACCATCTTCTGCTACAAAGCCCAGAATTAAGCAATAAGACATAAATCACTTTTATAAAAAATTTATCACTTGCTTTTTTGGCATTAGACAGGAAACCAAAGATCACTAGACAAATCAAAACCAATTTGTATATCCAAATATGGCAACCTCAGGATGATGCTTATCTTTTTGGACATCATTCTAAAATCTTCATCAGCCGTTACCATGAAATAAAAGGATTGTCTGAAAAGGAATCAGAATTCCTATTAGTCAAGTGAAGTTCTCAAAAATACAACCAGAATGATGCATGAATCTCACTTCGAAGGGAAAATAGAATGGGCATTCTCAGTGAACTGGGGGGGAGGGGGTGGTCTAGGAAGTGGAGGAGAAAGAGAGTGCTGGGAGAGACAAGTGGAGTCTGGGGACATCTCTAAGGATACCTAGAAACTTAGAGCAATGGAAACTCCCAGAAAGCTATCTATGAGGGTGACTTTAGCTAAGACTCCTACCAATATGGGATACAGAGCCTGAATTGGCCAGCTCTTATAAACTAAATAAGATTTCCAGTGGAAACACTGGGATGCCAATCCAGCCACAAAGCTTTCAACCTACAATATTTCCTGCCTACAGATGTGCTTGGGTAAAAATGGCACAGAAACTGTGGGAGTGACCAACTTATGATTATCACAGCTAGAATTCATACCTCAGAGAGAGCTCCCCACTGAAAGCCAAGACCCAAAGGCAGTACATCACAGAGACCTAGGCTAGAACCAAACATAAATAACAAAAAAGGCAATGAAAAGATTTCTAATGATATTCTGTATAATCATAGATTGATGCCTAGCCCGATTATCATCCGAGAGGCTTCACTCAGCAACTAATGGAAAGAGATGCAGTGACCCACAGCCAAACATTAGACAAAGCTCAGAGCATCCTTCAGAAGAAAACCCACAGAATCAACAAAACTGGGCTCATAGGGAGTCACATGGACTAAACTGACAACCAGAGAGTCTGCATGGAACTGAGCTAGGCCCTCTGCATATATGTTCTGTGGCGCAGCTTGGTCCTCATGTGGGACTCCTAACAGTGCGGGCAGGGGCTGCCTCTAACTCAGTCGCCTGCCTTAGGGACCCATTCCTCGTACTGGATTGCGTCATGAAGCCTTAACAGAAGAAGAGGCACCTGGTCTCACTGCAACTTAATATCCCATGACTGGCTGATATTCATGGGATGCCTGCCTGAAGAGAAGCAGTGGGGGAGGAATAGACAAAGGAGGGGCGGGGAGACGGAGGGTTTGGGGGGGGGGACTGAGAAGGGGGAGTGAGGGGAAAGTTAAGACTGGGATGTAACAACAACAGCGAATTTTAAATACAAACAGAAAGTGACAAATAGGAAAGCATAAGCAAAACTTATAAACTTTGGACATGAAACTGGCACAATGGGTAATAACATTTGTTACATGAGCACAAAGTCCTGAGTTCGAATTCTGAGAACCCAAGTAACAGCTAAATGTATAGTGCAATCATCTGTAATCTCAGAGCTTCTGTGAAGAGATGAGAGACAGAGACAGTGGAATCTCTAAAAATTCCCGGAAACCCAGGTTGTGGAAACACAACAAAGACACTTTGTCTCCATTAAGGTGGACAGTGAGGACTAACACCCAAGGTTGACCTCTGACCTCCACATGCACACTGAGGTATGTATGCTCTAACATTCATACACAAAAATGGGCATGTGTGCACGTACACTGTATAAATAGCAGCAGCAGCAGCAATAATAATAATGAAAGACCTCAGCTATCATTTCCATGGCCTGTCCAATGACCCCTCTGACTGGGATGATTCAGACCGTGCTCTGGTTAGAATAACCAGATCAGTTACAAATTAAATGATAATGTTAGTTAGAAATTATATGAAAGGCTTTGCTCTTCTTTGGGGCTTATGCATTACTGACTCTATTCAAATTCAGCCTGCCTTATAGTTTACACATGCTATGATAGGACAGACAGAATCTCAACCTGCTTTTCCTTGAGAAAGGTGGGCAGATGCAGAGAGCAGCAATATCAGAATTCACAGCTGTCTTTACAAGCAGTGGTTAGAAGTGTATGCTATACAAGTCCAACAGCTGAGATTTCAATCTCAGCTTCAGCAACTACCACTTCGAACAAGTTTCATGACCCTCTCCAAGTCTCAGTTTCCCTTTATGAAAACCTGAATTAATAATTCTAACACCCACTCACTAGGACTGGTCTGAAGAGTTACAAAGATAATGAAATGAAATCCAAAGAAGAAGAGGAAGAAGAAGAAGAAGAAGAAGAAGAAGAAGAAGAAGAAGAAGAAGAAGAAGAAGAAGAAGCTTAACCAACATTAGCCACTGGTATCATCAGAAAATACTATCTTTCTTTTTACTCCAATGCTACACCTACCCCTGTTACTGTCAACAGTATTTATGCCCCATACCTTATGGATAAAGTAGATTCCATGCTGCTTGAAGCTGTGCAGTTCAAATGGAATAATTCATTCCAGCAGGGAGGCAGGGAGGCCCCCCTCCCTCGTCAGATGTCAGAGGAGAGGATTTCAGAGCGAGGAATTGCTACAGAAGGAAGTAAGCCTGGCCTGGACAAAGCAGATAAGTTAGTTTGTTCTAAGTGGCTTCCTGGGCTGAGGAGGGCCACATGCTCACGGTCATATGATGAACTGGAGAGTGCCTTAGAAATGCTTAACTTACTCCAGAGAAAAAGCTGCAGCATTTGAATAGTCACAAAAATCCTGTGCCTTCCTCTAATGCTATTTGAAATTGTGAAATAAATTTAGTACCGTGAAGGGGGAAAATGTTGGATGCGATGGTAACTTTGAAAAGAATTTTATTTAGCTCCTGAAGGATACATATTTCTTCCCCTGATCATGTGGTAACAATGTGAGTACTGAATGTGCTTGCTCACCACAGCTCCTTATCCCTCAGGGGAGGTGAAAACAGTCTGGCTCAGGTTATTCTCAACGTCATGTTTATCTGCTGATTAATTTCAAAATTTGTGACCCCTTAAATCCAATACTGATACACTCCAAATGAGCCAGAACCCTGTTTATTCCACACCCCTAATTTACCAAGAGACAGAATAAGACTCAAATGACTTTTTCTTAACACATTTTGCCAAAAGGTGAGGAGCACAAAGTTGCTGATGGAGAAAAGATGGGTGTGATGGGAAACACGACAGCAGGGGCTTGAAATAACTTGCTGTCGGGAATCAAATGATGTGGGCAGCTTTTAAGATTTCAGCAAGAAAGGCGCTTAAGTAAAATATATTTTTGAGGTGAAGCATTCCTGCTGCTATATATAGTACATAATAAATTAACTATGTCAGATTTCTTATCTCTGCACCTTTTGCTACTAAAGACTAAACTCTCTCTCTCTCTCTCTCTCTCTCTCTCTCTCTCTCTCTCTCTCTCTCTCTCTCTGTGTGTGTGTGTGTGTGTGTGTGTGTGTGTGTGTATTCAAGAGTGAAATCCAGTTGTAATGTTGTTTTCTTTTATTACTTGGACAAATTTCTATTTATAACCAGGACTTCGCCCATTTTAGGAGACCTTATCACTTTTGCTTAGTGATTAAAATAAAATTAAAATCTCTATGAGTACCTAAGAGCTTGCCATGCTTAGAGGGTTTCTCAAGTCAATAGCCAGGCTTTAGTACCACATCCCCCATCCCCAGGAGTGTCCTCTTGGTCTGGAGTGTCCTCCACAATTTCGTTTTTAATTCAGGGACTGCAATAGGGCATTTTTGCCAGGTAGAGTCCTACCTTCTATATGTCTCACTCCTTCCTAGCACAAGCAGGGGTGTTTGGACATGCCACAAACTTATGTTCTTGGTGGACTTTCAGAACATAATTCATAACGACTCTGTCTCCAAAATTAAGCCTTCATAACATTTTTCCCAAAGGCATCTATTGAAAAGAAATTTAAAGATTGGGATTTATTCTGTTTAGAATTTCTACTGTTTCATGTCAAAGGCTTTGCCAGTGGGAAAACTTGTAAAGAGCAATGTAAACACATCCGTGTTTGAGTTGCAATCTGAAACAGAAGTTAAACATACTTGTGATATTGCCCATGCTAACCAATAAACCAAGCTATTCCTGCTGAAGAAAGAATCCTAAAACCCTGGTTGAAAGACTGGGTGTGGACCAGGAAACTTCAAGGTTTCTACGTATGATGGGGATGAAGCAAATTGGCATACCCCCATCTCACATTGGGGTGTGTGTGTTGGCAAAAGTACATACAATCTACTCTCTTGGGAAATTTCTGATATAAGATAATGCTACTAACTCTAGTCTTCACAGTATGCATTGGCTCTCAGAGCTCACTTCCACATGACTAAAATTTATACCCTTTAGTTCCTGCCTTCCCATTTCCTTGAATCCTTCCACCCCAACTAACCACTTTTCTACATTTCTATGTGTTTAGTTTTTTAGTTTGCCTTGTTCAGATTCCATGTGGGATATCATACAGCATTTTTTTTCTGTCTAGCTTAATTTACTTAGCATAATATTCATTGGATCCATTCATGCTCTTACAAATAGCATGACTTCTTTTATAAAGCTGAATTATATGAGTGTAGGTAAGTATGAGTATATGCATTTTACAACCTCTTTGTGCATCCATTTGTTAGCAGATACATCTTGTCTATGGTGGCGAGTATAAGAGCATAATTCTCTTCATAAGAGGTGATTCCAATCTCTGGATATATAACTCAGAAGAGGAGTGGCTGGCTCCTGTAGTCCTAATATTCATTTCTTTAGGACCCCTACAGTGGCTGAATAAATCTACTAACACATCAACAGCACACGGGAGTCCGTTTCCTCTGTGTCCTTGCCAGCATTTGCTATTGCTTACCTGTTTTATGTATTAGCTATTCTAGCAAGCATTATACACTGATCTACAATTCCCCAATGATCTCTGATGTTGAATATATTTTCATATGCCTTTTGTAAGGGAATTTCCATGCAGCTGTATTTTTAAGCACATTCTACTTGTCCAAACCTAAATGTTGGCATCCTCTTGGATTTCATCAGGAAAATGTCAAGTCAGCCTAGTGGACCTGCCATGGTTAAAGCCTCAAACGCAAAGGAATATACATATTTCTCAGCTCCTCATGGAACTTTCTCCAAAATTGACCACATAATTGGTCATAAAGCAAATATCAACAGATACAAAAAATGGAAATAATCCCTTGTAACATATCGGACCACAAGGGCCAAGAGTTACAGTTCAACAACATCAAAAATCAAAGAAAGCCTACCAACTCATGGAAACTAAACATCACTCAGCTGAACCATCTCTGGGTCAAGGAAGAAATTAAGAAAGAAATCAAAGTCTTCCTAGAATTCAGTGAAAATGAATCTACAACGTATCCAAACTTGTGGGACACAATGAAAGCAGTCTTAAGAGGAAAATTCATAGCGCTAGATGCCTATATGAAAAACCTTGAGAAATCCCACACTAGAGACCTAACAGCTAAGCTGAAAGCCTTAGAACAATTAGAAGTGAACTCACCTAGAAGGAGTAGATGACAGGAAATAATCAAACTTAGAGCTGAAATCAATGCAATTGAAACAAAAAGAACAATACAAAGAATCAACGAATCTAAGAGTTGGTTCTTTGAGAAAGTTAACAAGATAGATAAGCCCTTAGCCAAACTAATCAAAAAACAGAGAGAGAGTGTTCAAATCAACAAAATCAGAAATTAAAAGGGGGACATAACAACAGACCCCCAGGAAATACAGAGAATTATCAGGTCATATTTTGAAAATCTGTATTCCACAAAAATGGAAAACCTAGAAGAAATGGACAGCTTTCTGGACAGGTACCATCTACCAACATTAAATGAAGATCAGATTAATTACCTAAACATGCCTATAACCCTTAAGGAAATTGAAGCTGTCATTAAAAACCTCCCCCAAAATAAAAGCCCTGGTCCAGATGGTTTCAGTGACGAATTCTACCAGACATTCAAAGAAGAATTACTACCGTTACTCCTCAAACTATTTCACACAGTAGAAACTGAAGGAATATTGCCAAATTCCTTTTATGAGGCCACTATCACCCTAATACCCAAGCCACTCAAAGACACAACAAAGAAGGAGATTTATAGACCTATTTCCCTCATGAACATTGATGCGAAAATTCTTAACAAAATTTTGGCAAACCGTATACAACAATGTATAAAAGATATCATCCGGGGCTGGAGAGATGGCTCAGAGGTTAAGAGCACTGACTGTTCTTCCAGAAGAAGACCTGAGTTTGATTCCCAGCAGCTACATGGTGGCTCACAACCATCTATAATGAGATCTGATACTCTCTTCTGTATGCTGTATACATAACAAATAAATAAATATTTTTAAAAAAAAAAGATATCATCCACCACGACCAAGTAGGCTTCATCCCAGAAATGCAGGGCTGGTTTAACATATGAAAAACTGTAAATGTTATCAATCATATAAACAAACTAAAGGAACAAAAATCACATGATCATATCCTTAGATGCTGAAAAAGCCTTTGACAAAATCCAACACTCCTTTATGATTAAAGCCCTGGAGAGATCAGGAATACAGGGAGAATACCTAAATATAATAAAGGCGACTTACAAGAAGCCGACAGCCAGTATCAAACTTAATGGAGAAAAACTCAAAGCAATCCCACTAAAGTCAGGAACTAGACAAGGATGTCCTCTCTCCCCTTATCTATTCAATGTAATTCTCGAAGTTTTAGCTAAAGCAATAAGGGAACGAAAAGAGATTAAGGGGATACAAATTGGAAAAGAAGAAGTGAAGCTATCTTTATTTGCAGATGATATGATTCTATACATAAGTGACCCACAAAATTCTTCCAAGGAACTGCTACAGCTGATAAACACCTTCAGCAATGTAGCAGGATACAAGATTAACTCAAAGAAATCAGTAGCCCTTCTATACACTAAAGATAGAAGAGCTGAAAAAGAAATAAGGGAAACATTACCCTTCATAATAGCTGCAAATAGTATTAAATACCTTGGAGTAAC
>PVIH01002556.1:0-185508 GCA_004025045.1 Sigmodon hispidus
TCTCTCTCTCTCTCTCTCTCTCTCTCTCTCTCTCTCTCTCTCTCTCTCTCTCCCTCTCTCTCTTTCTCTGTGTGTGTGTGTGTGTGTGTGTATGTGTGTATCTTGTGCATGTGAGTATACACACTGGCCCCCCACTCCACATGCAACAATAACAAATAAACCTTTCCAATCTGGGCCAGGCAATGGTGGAACACACTTTTAGTCTCAACACTTGGGAGGCAGAAGCAGGTGGATCTCTGTGAGTTTGAGGCCAGCCTTGTCTGCATAGTGAGTTCTAGGACAGCCAGGGCTACACAGAGAAACCGTCTTGAAAAACTAAAAACAAAAACAAAACCCAAAACTTTTACAATTATTCTAAAGAATAGATAGCAAAGCCTCACAGGGCTTGCACCCCGATGGCAGAGCACTAGTATGGAAAAGTCCCTAAGGCCCTAGGTTCCAACCCTGGAGCTTCAAACAGCCTGCCCACTCCATCCCCCTCCCCACTCTGAACAAGGCCGGCTGCTAGGCTCCATTTCAGAAATGATAGCATTACCTCTTGATTTTCCTTTCTCCCCTCACCATCCCTTCACTGAGGTCTCCCCAACCAACCTTGTGCTCTCTGTCTGATGAACAGTGACAGGTGGGTGACTTTCCTTTCTGGTGCTGCTATTGTTGTAGGAGACAAACACTGTAATAAGTAAGGTCTGCACAGGCGTCTACATACTCTCTCTCTCTCTCTCTCTCTCACACACACACACACACACACACACACACACACATACACACACACACACACACACAAACATGCATGTACACATGAATGCACTCATGCACGCCAACACCATACACAACACACGTATGCTTTCTTTAGTAAAGAAGAGACCTGTGTTGACGAAATGCTCATTTTTACTGTAGGTTTAGCCAAAACACCATGCCCAAACCTTGTCAAGTGAGCTTCCCCCATATCTCTTAGCACCTACCAAGTCCCTTAATACTGGACGCCATCCGTGTCTGTAAGGTTTCTCAAACAATGAATGAAGTTTACATCCTCTGTAGGTTGTTTTGCATTTCCCTTATTGGAAATGACAATAAGCCTTTTTCACATAGGTACTCATCATTTGCATTTTTTCCTTGTAATTTGGATCTTTATTTTTGTTAATGTTTTCCTGCTTTGTTTTTTTTGTTGTTGTTGTTGTTTGTTTGTTTTGTTTGAGATAGGACCAGTCTTATTTGTCCCAGGTTGGCAGCATACTTATAAGAAACCCCCGTTCTTCTGTTTCTGCACTTGAGGCTCTTTCAGAGGATGTGAGTTTAATTCCCAGCACCCACATGGTGGCTTACAATCATCCATGAACCCAATTTCAGAAGACCCAACAAGAACACATATGGTACACATATATGCATGCAGGTGAAACATTCACACACATAAAAATAAATCTTAAAAAATATTCTCTGATTAAAAATATGTTCTCCACATATATTTGGTAAGTTAATTTTTATTTGGCTAGCTTACTTTTTCTTTTAAAAAGCTTTTATGTACATGTGTGTGTGTAGTATGTGTATATGGTATGTGTGTGTGGTATGTGTGTATGTGTGTGTGTTTGTATGTAGTGTGTATGTCTGTGTGTGTGTTGTATAATATATGTGTGTGATAAGTGTATGTGTGTGTGATATGTGTGGGATGTGTGTGTATATGTTTGTATGTGTGTATGGTGTATATTGTTGTATATGTGTGTGGTATATGTGTATGAGAGTGTGGTGTGTATGTTTGTATGTGATGTGATGCATATATGTGTGTGTTTCTATATGTGTGTGGTATGTGTGTGTTGTATATGTGTATGGTATATGTGCCATTGGTGCCTACAGGCACATTACAGCTGGAGGTCAGTGTCTAGTATCTTTCCTTGATCATTCTCACTTTATTTTTTTGAAATAATATCTCATATTAAACCTATAAATCAATTCCACTAGGTTGTAAGACCAGTGAGCTGCAGGGAACCACCTGTCTCTAGTCCCCACTACCACAACTGGGGTTTACATGCACACCCCACCACCCCCTGCTCTTTACATGAATTCTGGGGATTTGAATTCAAGTCTTTACACTTGTACAGCAGAAAATATGTAGACTATGTCATCTCTCTAGTCTTTCCTCTCTCTTTTTGGTAAGATTACTCATAATCTATTGTGTCTTGTGGAAATTTTGAACAGAGACTGGGCTATAGTTCAGTGGGACTTGCCTAGTGCTTGCCTGGCACACTGGAGCCCGTGTTCAGTTCTCAGCACCGTATAAAGTTGGGCATGGAGGCATACACCTATGATCTCAGTACTTGGGAGGTACGGATGGGACAGACAGAAGATCAAAGTCATTTCCAGCTAAATAGGGAATCTGCAGGCAGCCTGGGCAACGTGAAATCCTGTTTCAAAAAATTTTTTATTTAGTTTTCATGTGGACTCTGGGTCTTCTGACTCACCAGTCTCAATTAGTGAGAGAAAATAGTAATTTTTTTAAATTTTCTAACACTTTTGTCATGTATTTATGTCAAGTTCTTTATTTTGACAATTGCTATAAAATGGGGAATCTAGTTCTTCCCAGTGACTCAGCAACCTCACATAGTAAACAGTCCATTCCTTCCTGCTGACTCATGATGCATCAGCCCATATGCTAATTTCCCACTTTAGGATGTTGACTCCTCCTTCTGTCTGTTCCATTGATTAATTAATCTCTTCTTGCAATAGTGCAGGGATGTGGCCTGTTTCTGATTCCTGTTGCAGAAGGAGGCTCTAAATTGAGACCAGGAACTAGAAGGCATGACTGGAAAAGGACATTGACCAGACGGTGCCACAACAGGACAGCAGAGGGGGACAGGAAGTGGGTAAATATGATAAGGGTTAGCAAAGGTCCTGTGCAGAGGTTCTGTCACAGCATTGTGAACATCTTAGTGAGAGCCAAGTGCTAGGTGACTGGTCAACAACAGAAACTCTTACATGATGACCAGTGCATCCCACAATGTGGCCTTTAAGAAGGAAATTTTGCTGCCAGGATCCTTCATTCCCACGGCTGGTTCTACCCCTCACAAGATGTAAAGTCCTCAGTTATTTGGAGAACAAGCAACTTCCCCCTGATGTTCCTTCAGGTTGAACTCTGTGAGTTCTGTCCACCATTCTGGATGTCCTCTCCTTATTCATAATGTACTCTGCCTGTTATCTTCTTCCCAAAGGGTCTTTGGAACCCAGTACTGCAGGACACACTTTCTCCCCTATTCATCGCTCTCCCAGGGAGTTCAGCCTGACCAACACCAGCTTCTAGAAGGCCATGCCATATCTTTCCCCGTATTATATTTACTGTCAAATTCCTATCTTTCTTGTGTGTACATCTTCCTACCTTCACTCAGAACTCTAGTTTGGTTTTCTCTTAAACTTCACATTACCAAATCCAGCATATTACATCAGAACATCAAGGCACACCTTCTTACAGTTAGTCACCCAGCAAGCTGGAGATGGCCTCCTATCTGGGTGGCAGCCTTGTATCTGTAAGCCCACATCTAACAGTCTGAAAAGCTGGTAGAGCACAGACCTACATTCATACTGACCTGAGTGGGATCTCACTGGGCCTGTACTTGACCGTGTGTTCTTCATCAACTTGTGAATGGATTTCACAAGATTCTTTACCCAAATCTACATATATAAGATTTCTAGTCCCAAGCAGGTGGCTGCTGTGTGTTTAATAAGATTTAGCACTATTGGTTATCTGACACATGTTTTTCTTTAGTTATGGACCAATGAGAAACATTCTTAAAAATTCAGAGATTTTTTTTTCCACATAATTATCTGATATTCTTAGCTTCTTTTGAAAAAATGTGAAATTCTAATGAACTTCACCTTCCATTCCCCCATGATGATGTGCTGGGGATGGATGGAACCATCTCCCATGGTGATGTGCTGGGGATGAGTGGAACCATCTCCCCTTCAGGGCCAAAGTTCCCTCCTCATTTGCCATCTCACCCCAAGCCTGTTCTACCTTAGATGTATGTTTTAAAAAATCATCTTCTTGTTATGGAAGGGAAAGGGAGTTGTGAGGCCCCACTGCTCCCTGGAGATTTACAGGCACTTAACAATGCTTGGGGAATGGAGAGTATAGTCTGATGTTTCTGGCTCAGCCTAGCCCAGAGGTCCAGACCTGCCCTCAGCTTCTTAGTCCCAAATAATCATATAAAGGCTTATATTAATTACAAGCTGTTTGGCCTATGGCTCAGGCTCATTACCAACTAGCTCTTATAGCTTAATTCAACTCATTCTTATTAATCTATGTATTAAGTATGTGGCTCCATGGCTTTGCCTGTGTTCCATTACATCTTGCTGATTTAATGTCTGAGTGACTGTCTGCTGCTTCTCCCTGACTCTGCCCTCTTTCTTCTTTATCTCTGCTTGGATTTCCTGCCTGCCTCTAAGCTGCCTTGCCATTGGCCAAAACAGCCTTTTTATTCATTAGTGGTAACAATGTATATTGACAGTGTACAGAAGGACATCCCACAGTACTAGAGAGGGTTTCTTCAGTGGTGCAGCCACTGGTAAGTCGCCAGTACTCCTGCAAAATAACCTCTTACCTATGCTCTCACAAACAGTCCTAATTAAACTCATTGGCACACTCACACACTCTTCCACATACTCACACACACACACTCACACACTCTCTCCCACACACTCACACACACTCACACAGTCACACACACACACTTACACATTCTCCCCCACACACACTCATACAAACACACTTACACACACATGCTTACACACACTCTCTCTACACACACACACCACACACACAGTCACACATTCTCTCCCCCCTCACACACTCTCCCACACACATACATACACTCACACACTCACACACTCTCTCTCCCACACACTCACACATACACACACTCTCACACATACACATTCTCACACACACTCACACACACATACTCACACTGAATAAATGAGACACAAAGAGGCAAAATTATAACCAGAGATCAGCAGGAGTGTGCGGAGGACAACAGAAAGGTAATGGGGATGAAAATGAACAAAATACATTATATACATATATATTTTACACATATATGAGAACATCACAGTGAAACCTGTTATTATATATAATTAATGTATGCAAGTCTAAAATATTTAATAAATAACCTTATCTGGGAAGCAAGCAAACATACATCAATCCTCCTCTACTATACAAATAAACTATGAAAAACAGCTTTTGCTGACTGGATTGATTCCCAGTGTACACCTACTGGTTCCTGGGCCATTACATAGTTTGCATTTTCTCATAGACCCTTGTTTGGCAAACTGACCTAAAACCTTCCCCAGGATGCACGTAAACCCATTGAAGTGTGAACTACAGAGTAAGCTAGCTCAGCCATTGTGAAAGCAACAACTTCCCCTCAGAGCCACCCTCCCCCACAGTTCAACTCTCTTGCTCTGAGTTCTCTTTCTCCCCTGGGATGGGGCCTGTGTGTCACAGCAGCAGGTGTAACAGCAGCTCCTTGCCTGCCTTGGCCTATGGTCTCAGGTTGGACTATGCCTTGCTCAGCTCCTCTGGGCAGCAGAGGCATCAGTGGTGACTTTCGGTTCCTCTGAGAGGTGATGTTTATCGCAGTCGCTGTCTACGTAACTGAGCTTCTGGTCCCAGAACCCGGGGGAGCAGGGGGGCCCCGTGGTCATCATGACAGCTTGCCAAGCAGAGAACACTTTGTTCTTGTTCCTTTCCGGCATCTCTCAGCCTCAGACAATCCCACCACCCACCAAGGCAGACTGCTGGAAGCTTCCTGTTTTGATCTGGGCCTTTGCCATCTTTAAGTGGGAAAAATCTATGTCCTTGATGAACACTACTTTTCCTCTGTATTGCCCCAACAGTCATTAACCTTTTTGTGGCCACTATACTTTCTTCCTGATTTGATGTCGTCTTCAAATACTGGGACCAGGTAGAAGGAAAATCAGGTGTGTACAGGAAGCCCAGCCTGTAAGGAATTGGAGAGATGTCAACATGGCTGATGTTGCTCCTTACCACCTATGAAGTGGGAGACATTTGACAGCCATTTCTCCAACAAGAAAAACAATGTCCCATCATCTGCCAATGTCTGTGGTGCCAATACTCCAACTAGTGCCCACTGGAATGGCTGCTTTCAACAGCCAGCTCTTGGGGTTCCTGAAGAATTGGGATTTAAGTTATCGGTAACAACCCTGTAGAGTATGGTTTAAACTCAAATTGGAAGAGCTGGCAGGGTCAGCCTGCCTCTGGACTTCGGGCATCTTTATCAGAGCCTTCTTGTCCTTAGTTAGGGTTTCTATTGTTGTGAAACATCATGACCAAAAAAAGAGTAAGTTGGGGAGGGAAGATTTATTTGGCTTACACTTTTCAACATAGTCCCTCATTGAAGGAAGTCAGGACAGGAACTCAAACAGGCAGGAGCTGATGCAGAAGCCGCAGCTCTTATTGGCTTGCTCACCCTGGTTTGCTCAACCTGTTTTCTTATAGAACCCAGGACCACCAGCCCAGGGATGGCACCACCCACAATGGGCTGGGCCCTCCCCCATCAGTCGCTAATTAAGAGAACGTCCTACAGGCTAGTGTACATCCACATCACAAGAAGGAATCTTCTCAACTGACGTTCTCTTCTCTCAGATGACTTCATCTTGTGCCTAGTTGACACAGGACTAGCCAGCACACTCCTGTATCTCACTGGGAGCTCAGACAGCTTCTAAATCACTTTCCCCTGATTCAGAACCCTTTCAGGCCCCACCCCCTTACCCACAGTAGTTTTAATTCAGGGTTTTCTTTTCTTTTTAATCACATTGTGGGGTGTATATTTTTTACTGACTTGATTGTGTGATCAAACCTCCCACCTCTCTGAGCTGCAATCTATGGGTCTGAAAAGTGGGAGGTGACTTTGCTTAGGAAATGATCCTTGGAGATGATGAGCCTTGCCTTGGGCTCATAGGAGCAACTAACTTTAACTCTTGGCCAAATAGGTTTTATAATCCTCGCTCATGGGCAACGAGACTGGTGTAGCCTCAGAGTGTTAAGCATCACACTCCAATGACAAATGTTCTGATAAAAGCAATTAAGGGGACTAAGGTTTAATGGGACTCAGGGTTGGGGGGCACGATCCATTGTGGTGGGAAATCATGGTAGTGGGAGTCTAAGAAGACTGGCTGGCCTTATTGCATCTACAGTCAGGAAGCTGAAAGAGATGAATGCTAGTGCTCAGCCAGCCTTCTCCTGTTTTTTTTTTTTTGTTTGTTTGTTTGTTTTGTTTTGTTTTGTTTTGTTTTGTTTTTTAAAAGTGAGTGGCAGATATGATGCTTTAAAAAATCCTTCATGCACTTTTTAAGAAAATCTGCAATTTCATCTGAAAACCTGAAGTTTTACTTTCTCTTGACATTTGTAAATTCTAGCAACTCTGGGTCTATGTTCCCCTACAGTCTATAACTGGAACTAAATGAAAGCTTCTTCTTTAAGAGGTAATTCTCCCCTGGGCCACAGTCACCACCTCTCCCTAGTGTCTTACCCTGCCTGCCTCACTTATACTGAGCTTCAGATTTTATACTTGTCCCACTGGTACTTATTCCTGCCCTGTTGCCCTGAATTTATGTATTTAACACGTGTATCTATTTATTTGGCAAGGTCTCATTCTGTAACCCAAGCTTGCCTTGAATTTACTGTGGTAGCTTAGGCTGGTTTCCAACCAGCAATAATCCTCTGAGTGCTGAGCTTACAGGTGTGAATCATCATGCTTTGCTCTTTCTCTGCTTTTAACCAAAGAGGGGAAAAACTGAAGCACAGAATGTTTTGATAATAAATTCACGTCCTAGAGCTAAGAACCAATCTTACACCATCAATTTATGTGATCAAAACCATAGCCTAAGCTCACCATAAAACAGTAACTTTACAAAACAATTTAATTTTTTCTACTGTTTGTTTATAATAACCTCTCCACTGGTAGCCATTTAAGGGGTGTCTTTTATTTGCATTCTTCTTATAGGACATGTTTTGTGTAGACACATCTTTTATTCAAGGGATATCCTAGATCTCATTCTGTTTCCTATTTTTTTTAGCCCAAGAATCTTTGTAAGATTTTTTTTCAACATTTTAAATTGTATTTATTTACTGTGCATGTGTACACGTGTACATGTCCATAGCACATACATGAAGGTCACAAGACAACCTGTGGGCATTGGTTTTTTTTTCCTTCTGCCTTTGTGGATCTCAAGGATCAAAGTGAGGTTGTCAGCCTTGGCTGCAAGTGTCTTTACCTGCCAGGTCATCTCACTAGCCCTATAAGATTCGTCCATGTTAGCTAGGTGTGGTGGTGTACACCTTTAATTCCAGCACTTGGGAGGCAGATCTCTAAGTTTGAGGCCAGCCTGGTCTACAGAATGAGTTCCAGGACAGCCAGGGCTATACAGAAGAACTCTGTCTCTAAAAGAAAACAAACAAACAATAAAAACAATGGCTTGGTCCTGGGGGTAAGCACTCAAGCCATGGATCTGAGTGTTTACATGATAATATAAATTTAAACTATAACAATCCTATAATAGCATTAGATGTCTCAAACTTTCTGCCCTGACCATATTTTACTGATTTATGGTATCCAGTGATGCCCAGGGTCAAACCAGGCAGTTGTGGCATGTGAGAATTCTGCTGTATTACTGGGCAACCATCTCTAGTTTACTCTAGCCCACTTCTGATGTTAAAGGGTGATGGATGTGTGGTATGTTTTGGATGGTAGCATCCATAGGCAAAGATTGCAAGACTAGGGGCTTTGGAGAGTGGAGGGAACCATGAAGACATTCTGGAAACCACAAGAGAAAATCCAGAGGGGACTGAAGACCCCCACAAAGAATGGGATGGAGGGACAGTGAGCCCTCTGAAGCTGGAATGAATGTGTATGCTTGAGATTTATCCCTAGTGACAGTTTCAGTGATAAAAATGAACTGAGAAACACTAGACCGGATGCTCCATCTCTCACAGCTTCAGCTTCCTCAGGCCAGTGAAGATGATTACATCATAAAGTTCAGTAAAAGGAAGATCCTTGGGAAACACTCATTCCGCCATTATCTGTTTATGTGTGACCTTTTCACGACTCGGCATACTGTCTATTGTCCCATGGGCAACCCACTAGAGGCCCAACTTTAATTTTTATGATAGAATTAAAAGTAGTTTATGTTCTCCCATCCAAAAGTTTTTATGCCTACAATAAACATTGATTCTTCTTCTCCTGGCTTGTACAGTCTGGTCATCACTGGCTGATCTAGATGGGTTTTGCTAGGTCAGGTTGGACTCCAGGCATCTGGTCAGATCTGGGTCTACTTCTTATGTGTTCTTGGCCCAGGATGATGGGCATCTCTTCTCATAAAAGATTATAGGTTTCAGGGTTGTCAAGGAAAGACACATAGTGCTCTCTGCTTAGAATTGGTATGTTTGCCCACATTAAGTTGGCTAAGGCAAGTCAGATGACCAAGTCGCTCTGATAGGACAAAGAAGCAGGTCTTTCACATTAGTATACAATGTTGCAAAGCCCTGGGATGAGGATCTGGATTCATATTTCCACAACAGGGAAAATCTGCTCTGCCACAGCTGCCCTGCTTTCATGAGCCTTAATAAAGTACAGCAGTGGTTTCCATAGGTAACTGATGACCTCACTGGGATGCTGGTATGAGACACAATGTCTAGTGGTCCTCTCTGACTCCAATGACAAAAGACCCCATCTTGTCCCAGAGTTTCATTGTGGTCTTAACATCCCATAATTTCCAAATACCTAGTCTGTATGCTGTCACATGGCATTGCCATCACCCTTCCTTCATCACCGTGGCAATACCAGAGAGCTCAGAGGACGAATCTAGAGATGTCTTTTCAGTATCAGCCAGGAATGTATGTCACTTTCCCATCTCCTAGCCCTAATGCTCCTTTGATATGAGATGTTCATAATGCTTCATAAGCCACTCAAATCCTTAACAAAATCTGGGTCTTACTCCACAACAGATTCAGGAGACTGAAGAGCAGGGATTTGGACCCAGTGATCCCAGCCTGTCAGCAGGGATCACAGCCCCTGGTAGATAAAGCTGAAGGAGCCCAAATAGATGCTAGCATAGGTGTCCTAGCATCCTGAGTTTACCCATCAGGAAGGTGCTGGGGCAGAGCCCATGCTAAGTAATCCCACAGTCTTCTCAAAGGCATATGAACAAAAAACTAGATAAAATGGGGGATAGAGATTAGAACAGGAAAGACCCCCAGGTACTGGATGAGTGCAGGGAGGAGCCTGCCACTGATGGACAGCCTCATGCTCCCTGAATATCTGGGTCAGGAAAGATAGTTTCCTTGTAGCTTTCGCTCATGGATGGAACTGGGGCACAGTCGGAATTGTGCCCACTTGCACTCCTTACACCGCAGGGGTCCTTCCTAGAGCAGTATGATAGTCCTTGGGTTTCAAGGCCTTAGTTTGAAAGTCCCGACGTGGAACAAGCCAGCAGAAATAGGACTGTGTGCCCGGAGAAATTGGTGTCAGCCAAATGTCCCTACCTTCATCTCCATAGGAAAGGAAGAGCAGGGATGCCACATATGTGGTCCTCCCAAACCCCATCCAAATTACCCTCTGAGCCCAACAAGCTTGAATCATTTGTGACAAAGCAAGCCTATAGGTCCCGGAAGAGAGTAGGGTCTACGGCGACTCCCACTCTACTGCCTGCTCCCTCACGGCAGGACAGTCTCCTGTTCCACTCATGAGCAAGCTTTACCTTGCTCCTGTATGATAGGACTTTGGCAGGAACCCATATCTATCATGGCTAATTGCCCATGCCACCTCAAATTCTCCAGCTCCAGCACAAGGCCTGTGCCAGTATAGGGGGCATTGCCCTTCCCAAGTAAGCCTCATAGTTCTGCAGGTGAGAGAAGCTTGCTTGGGCTGTATCTCAGCAGACAGAACCAAGAAATGGGGTGTGTGTGTGTCTCTGTGTGTGTGTGTCTGTGTGTGTGTGTGTGTCTGTGTGTGTGTGTCTGTATGTGTGTCTGTGTGTGTCTCTGTGTGTGTGTGTACATTCATACTTTCCATCTGGACTCGTCTACATTAAAGTCAGTGGGTTTGAGTGGCTAGAAAATTGGCTCAGCAATGACAAACACTTTCTGTACAATCATGAGCGCCAAAGTTCCGATCCCAGCACCCAGACAAAAAGCCACATCTTCCTGCACATACATGTTCCCCTAGCTCTGAGGTAGATAGAGACGGGAGGACTTTAGGGGTTTGCTAGCTTCTAGAAGAGCTGAGAAAGAAAAAATGACCCCAGGTTCAGGGAGATACTCTGCCTCAAAGAAGGGGAATGGTAAGTAAAGATAAAAGAGGACTCTGGACACCACACACACACACAGACACACACACACACACACACACACACACACACACCACACACACACACACAGAATTCACAATTTGATCCCATTCCAATCCAAAACTACAGAGTTTGCTCTGCAGCTGCTTCCACAGCCTGGCTAGCATCTTCCGAAGGTATGGAACCAGTACCCCGCCCTGCTGTCCCTTTGTCCTAATCATCTCCAGTGACTTTTCAGGCTCTGGATACTTCCTCATCTCAGCCTCCACTGTGTCTTCAGTCCAACTCTCTCTGTATCCTTCTGCGTCATGGCCATCTCTATGACCCCAGCTCAGAAGTTGATCCTGGCTACTCCAAAGGCAATGAATGACACATTGAAAAGAGAAAAAGGAGCTTGGGCATGGTGGGTCATGCCTATGATCCTAGTACTTGAGAGGCAGAGACAGGAGGATCTTACTTAAGCTCTGGACCAGCCTGAGCTTCAGAGTGAAATCCTGTCTCAGTGGCGTGGAGTTGGGTAGCGGTCTTCAAAAGGGACATACTATAGGGATGTCATTCTAAGCCTTATAACTAAAGAAAGATTTCTGAGTCCAAAGCATCCTCCAAAACTGTTCCCAGTCCAACCTCCTCTTTTCCCAGGCCCCTGGGTCTCTCTAGCTGCCCATACCTCCTGGTGTATTAGTGTTGTAACTGTATCAGCTCCCCATCCCTGCCCCCTTTCTCCTTCTCTCCACATTACCCCCCCAATTCAAATACAGCATCCCTTCTTGCCCCAGCCAAAGTGGCCAGCTGTGGTAGTTCACAGCTGTAATTGTCATGTTCAGGAGGCCAAGGCAGGTAGATGATGGGTTTAAGTCAAGTCTAGGCTATAATGTGAAACCTTGTATCAAAAAAAGGAATAAACAGGTGTACATGTATATACACCTCAGCTCTTAAATACTCCCAGAAGCTCCAAATCACTTTTTAAGAAAAGTTCAGATGCTACCAAAGCCCCAGAAACCCAAGGAACCATGCTCTTTCTTCACCCATATTGTGTCTGTAATTCTCAGGAAGACATTTGGTTGAGACAGAGGTGGTGAGGAGACATTGAGAAGAATCCTGAAGACAATAGGGTGTGTCTGAGCCATAGTGATAACCACAGAGGAAAATGGTAGATCTTTGTACTCAGCATATGCTGAGCAACCCAGAGCAGAACACAAAGGCCTGGCCAAGCCAATTGAATCAAGCAAGCTACCAGGCCAGGTTTCCCCAACCTCCCCCAGCCGACATTGTTCTCAGTTCATCTATCTAAGTTGTATATATGGAGCATCCCTAGGCCTGCACCAAATACAGCCCGTGCCTGCTCCTCCTTTATATTTTCAACTTCTGCAGACCTAGGATCCTTGCTGAGGAGCAGAAATTATAAGAGAAACTGGCACCCTCTCTGCACAGGAGATGAAAATATGTTCGCTCCCCTTCCTAAGCCCTCTTCCAACTTTCTCTTTGGACCCGAAACAAGTGCTTGGATCTAGTGGAATCATGCACAGAGCTTTTTTGTTTGGTTTGGGTTCTCCACTTCACACTTCCCATCATCTATAAAATCTCCATGGTAACTGGCCTCCAACTGGCTATGTAGCTGAGGATGGCCTTGAATTCCTGGTCTCCCATCTCCGCCTCCTGAGCGCTAGCTGGCATGCAGGTCTGCAGCCCAACTCTATATATTCTTTTCAATCTAAAATGAAACTTGCCCAAACCTTCAGGAATGACCACCCAGGGCACCGTGCTTCCTGCCCGGTGGCTGGCAGACTTCCTCTCCTATGCCCAGTCTTATTTCAGTTCTGCATTTAGAGATGGCAGACAGTGCTGACATTAAAATTGTCCCCTGGGAAGTTCAGCTTGTCGAGGGCTCTGACCTCCCTGGCCTTCTCTTTCTCCACCCCCCTCCCCGCCGCCCCCAGGCTGTTTTGTCATCCCTTGGATTGACTTAGGAAAGTATACACAGTCTGAATGTCAGCTGTCTTTCAGCTGCCCTTTGTCTTAAAGGCGTTAGCACCCTCTTCCTGACACCTAGTCCTCCAGTCTGAGGGGGTAGCCTTTGCATCTGACTAGGATATCACTGTCTGATATGATGAGATGCTGAGAGGTGGGAGAATAAGATTTCTTCCTACATGGTCCAGCTGGGTAGTATTGGCTCCTCTACTTCTCTCCACCTCTTTCAATGGTGAGGTCTGTTTCGATGGCGAGGTCGATGTAGCTCAGAACAGTGGTGGGTCATTATGTGTCCAACCAGTTTCCCCTGCAAAAAGACTTGGGCTATAATGCTGAGTTTCTCAAGGCTCTTGCAAACTTGTGGAAGAAGCAGGCACTTGAAATTGTATTCTGAGGCAGAGTGAGCTGGGCTCACTCAGGGTTACTATCTACAAAGACCTTATAGAAATGCTGTTTCTGGATACTCTTTATTAGATATATTAATTAATTGAAGCAGGGGAATAGGCTACATTATGTTTTTCAAATGGAACTATCTTTACCTTATTTTCTCATATGTGACTTTGGATTCTGAACATAAATTCATGTCCTATCTGATGACTGAGCAAATCCCAGAGACAGGTCTGCCTCAAGCCTGAGATACACCAGTTACAAGCACATTTAAATAGAAAAAGTTTAGGGTTTGGGATGGAGCTCAGTGGAGGGGTACTACCCAGCATGTGCCATCCCCAACACCATAACAAAAATATTTTTTATTGAACACGCTTGTCTTCATTTTTTATGAATCAAGCTGCCTGCCACACATTCTAGTTGATTTGTTAAAGAGAAAAGGAATTCATCCCTGGCAGATGGGAGGGGAGAGTCACCATAGAGCAGGAATCTCATGGGTACCACCTTTCTGGGGGAGCATCACGAGCAAGGGGACATCAATCAATAAATAGCTGGGAAACGTGTTCGCAGCACAAGGCTCACACAAGACCTTCAGGGTTCCTTCTCTATTTCACAATGACTTGATGCATCTTTTAAGGGCAACCATAGCTTCAGAATGAGGAACAATGGCTGGCAGCCTGGATGTTAAGAATCCAGTGCCACATCCCTCCTCTGGCGGGGAACCACGATCAGGGCCTTCTTGATCTGAGCCCCTAACCCATGCAACACACAGTTGCCGCTATTCCTGCTGTAAACTTACATGCTAAGAATCTTCTGTTGCACTCAGGTCCGTTCACTGCCCTGGGTTCCCATTTGGTTTAGCCACTGGGAGCCCCAGCCAGATAGCAAGAGGGTGAGAGGAATATGGTAGAGAATTGGAATGAAGATGGAGGGCATATAGCCCTGGATCCCTCCCTGGGAGGTGCTTTCTCTGGGTTCTAGCACTATCCTTCCCCTGGGTGCTTCAGGGATGGAGGCTAAACTCTCTCCCTCTGCAGTTAGCTCTGGAGCTCTGTTCCTCTACCTACCAGACTCCCCCAAAACTCCAATTTTATATAACATCTGCTTCTTGCTAGGACTCTGACTAATGCCTATGTTAACAGCATTTTACATTTTAAATAGTTATAAAAGTTTGCCAGTGATGGTGGCGCACAGCTTCAATCCCAGCACTCAGGAGGCAGAGGCACACAGGCAGATCTCTGAGTTCGAGGCCAGCCTGGTCTACAAAGTGAGTTCCAAGACAGCCAGGGCTCATAGAAAAACTCTGTCTTGAAAAACAAAAAAATAGTTTAAAAAGCATCACTTTCACGTTTGTTTGGAGGGAAGGGGGTACACTGTGCCCCACCCCTCACTGCTTCTCTATATCTCCATGCTCACAGAAGGTATCCTGATTTCGTTTCCTGTTGCTGTAATAACAAAAAGCAACTTAGGAAAGAAAGGTTTACTTTCGCTCACAATTCCACATGATGGCCTTTGGCAACAGGGAAGTGAGACTGGCAGCCAGGTGCTAGTGCGTGTTTTTCATCCCAGAATACAAGAGGCAGGTGGATTTCTGAGTTTGAGGCCAGCCTGGTCTACAGAGTGAGTTCCAGGACAGCCAGGGCTACACAGAGAAACTCTTTCTCAAAAAAACCAAGAAAGGAAGGAAGGAAGGAAGGAAAGAAGGAAGGGAGAAGGAAGGGAGAAGGAAGTGGGAAGAGCTTAAACAGCTAATCATACCACAATCAAGAGCAGAGAGAAATGAATTTATACACACACACACACACACACACTCCACTCAAGTTTTCCACTCACTCTTACAGTCCAGGACCCAAAACTAAAGAATAGTGCCTCCCACAGTGGGCTTGGTCTACTAAGTTAAAGCAGTACTTCTCTTCTGCACCGCGCCCCCCCCCACACACATCTGACACAGACATCTGATATAGACAACCCCTCATTGGGGATCTCTTCCTAGGTAATTCTAGATTGTGTCAAATTTACAGTTAAGATCACTCACCACATCCCCTCCAGCATTCTTCCAGGTTCCAAATTCTTGCCTGTCATTCTGGTCCCATTGTAGTAACCCTATAGAGTCGATAATTGACAGCTACCTAGCTCGCCTGGTATCTAAATGTAGTATGCAGATCTGGCTCCTATGGGAGTATGGGGGAGGCTCTCAAGCCAGTAGATTTGGGCAATGTCTAATGTAGGAAGGGACCGCTAGGCTCATTACTGGAGGACATTACTGTTCTTTTGAGCCTACAGTCAGTACACTGCCACCTGGAAGACACTTTCAACTGTTGGTTTAGAGCTAGTGGAGTTTAGTAAGCTGCACCAGTGATAACTGCCCTTTGCCCAGAGCCAGCCATTCACTGGCCATCCTGCCCGGACACAGGGCCTTTTAAGCCCCTCTTGAGAATGATGTGCCATGGGTAGGCTGCTATTTTCTGTACTATATGGATAGAGGCATGCACTCACCTCTGTAGATTCCAGTCCTAGGTCTGCCTCTGTGTGAGCTAGCTCATACCTTCTACAGCTCCTGCCTTATACTATGGCCCTTTCTCTATAATGTGCTTTGACTATAAACTCCTCATGGAGAATCAATGTTAACCCATAAGTCATATTACCAAGAACCAAGACATCCGAAGATGGCGTTTTGAACTATGCCTCCAAGAGCCCCTTTCTCTGGCCTATGAACTCATACTTCAATCATCTTTGGTGTGTAGAGACAGGCTGCTTCCTGTTGGCCCATGTGACTTAACAGGTCTCCCTTCAACTAAAATTTACCTCATTGGGATTTGCTTCCCTCAGAAAGGCCATGTAATCTTTCTGGTGGGTGGAGCTGTCCCTGAGCCCTTGCTTCTGAGTAATGAATCCACATGATAGTGGGAACAGATGACCTCTTCAAGGATACTTTCTGTTGAATGAACTCAGGCTGTCCACCTGAGATCTCTGCTTCCGTGTCTCACCCCCCCATCTGTCTCTTCAGTTGCACTTGTGTGTGTGTGTACATTCACTGCACATATACATAAATAACTGGCTTTTATTGCTATAACTGAATTCCATAAATGAGGTCATTTGTAAAGAATAAAGCTTAAGGACTGAGGATGTAGTTTAGTGGTAGAGCATCTGTCTAGCATGAACAAGGTCCTAGCAAAACACACAGAGATACTCCGAGTTCTGTCTGTGGGATGCCTAGGAACACAGTACTAGCCCCTATCTGGTGAGGGCTCTCAAACTGCATACAGCATGGCACAGGGACAGATAGCAAGTGTGAGTTTGCTTTTCCTCTGCTCAAAGATCCACTGATCCCATCATGGACGCCCACCCTTCCAATGATAGGGATTACCTTTCCAATATAAGGACTAGGGGAAGATAATCCGAACTGTCCCACCCCTAGAGAGTGGTGCCCGTGGAAGTTGGAGGAAAGCCCCCCTCTCCAGTAGTGCCAGTATGAACTGGCTTATGCATCCACACAGAGGTGCCTGCTTCACCATCCTTGACATTTGAACTCAACTCTGTATTCCGCATCTTCCTGGAAGCCTGTGCCACCTGGGCAGTCAGCCCCCTGGGCTTCCAGGCTGTCTCCCCGGCTCCTATGACTGATGCAAGCACTAGCAGTGGTCTCTCTAGGTATGCCTAATAGCTCTCTGCATCCACAGCTGCTTCAGCACCTGCCTCCACCCTGCAGGGATTCCTTTCAGCGTGTCTGTTTGCTTAATACACAACCTATTCATCCATCATTGTTGTTGTTTTTTTTTTTCACATTGAATAATGCAGCATAGTTCCTGTTTCTCCCTTCTTTTGTTCATTTCGTTCTTTCTTCTTCTGTTATATAAAATAGTGTGCATCTCAGCTTGGGTGCCTCATAAACCCCAAATTGAATGTGCTTTCACACATGCAGTCCTCAGATACATCCCACCTCCTACTAAGACTCCTTTCCCAGATTCACATTTGGGTCAGCCTACCTCAATTTTTTTTTTATATATATATTTTCATACTCTTTTCAAATGTCTAGTGGCATGCTATCCATTAGGTGTAACCTGCCCCCCACCACAAGACCATACATACTTATGACTGTTTTAACTGGACTGAGTTCATAGGTCTTATATCTCATCAAATTACTTCTGTTATTTCATTTTTATTTGCATTTGAACCATTGGAAGAATATTCTGGAGATCTCAGCAGGGGCTGCCACTCAGGAGGTTAACAGTGCTTACAAGAGATAGTGCAGCTTGGGGCTTTGAGAAAACAAGGGAATTTAATGAAAAGAATAAACAAATGGTTTTGTTAAGCTCTCTACAGATTTACTAAGATAGCCTAAGCCATACAACATAACAGGGGTGGGGGAGAGAGAGTATTGTGTGCAGTGCACATGAGCACACAAATACACTTGAAGGGAGAGAAGCAGACAGGGAGGCAGGGAACCCATACAGATGGCCTGAGTCTCACAGACCCTATATCCTCACTACAGTGTGGAAGAGCCCCAAGTCTGGGTTCAGAGACAAGTCTGAGAGCTTCCTGGTTGTACCAGTTGTTCGTCTCATTGCTGTGACAAAATGCCTAACAGAAGCAACTTTAGGAAGAAAGGTTAATTCGGTTTAGAGTTCTAGAGGATACACTCCGCCATGAGGGGAAAGGTACAAGCAGGAGAAGCAGAGTGTGGACAGTGTCCACAGTCAGGAGACAGAAAATGATGAGTGCTGGTGTCTATTTTTTTTTTCTCCTTTTTATTCATTTCTGGACCTCAGTCCATGGAGTGATGTCGCCTATATTTACGATGTGTCTTCAATAACCCTAACCTAGATATGCCCCAAGACTTGTATCCATGGTGAATCTTAATCCCATCCAGATGACAAGATACCTCATTCTGTCCCATTCACCTATGATCCTGATGTCACCATGTCAATGCCCTACCAAGGCTCCCAGATGCAGCCCTCAAACTACCAGCAATAGGAATCTAATATAGAGGTGACTGACCACCTGCTCGCCCTGCTCTGAGGACTTTCTAGCCCAAAATGCTCTTCTTATTGGCCTTGTTTACCACAAGCGTCAATCTCTTTCAGCAAGAATGCAGCCCCCAAAGAAATAGTTCACCTTCTGATCTCCAAACCTGAAGATGGATGTGAGGGTTGTTGTTGAGGTGATAGGGACAGCTGGATGTGGTAGCTCATGCCTGTGATCCCAACACCTAGGTAGCAGAGGCAGGAGGATTGTCATGACTTTGAGGCCAGCCTGAGCTACAGTGTAGGACATTGTTTTAAAATAAAATAATAAAACAAAAAGACAGGAGTGAATTATGAGCAGACACTTGGTGTTTGGGTCCCAGGTGGAGGAATTGTGACCCTGCAAAACCACAGAAGACACATTAGGGAAAAGGCTTGTGTGGTACCCATTGTTACTTTCAGAATCTTGGTCTTTTGCTCTGATCTGGCTGCCTGTAGGGATATTGTCTGAACAAGGATATGCCTAAATAGATGAAAGACTGTCTTGGTGGAGGCGGGGCTAGCTGTTCGGAGACCTCAAATTTCCTGCAGGAATTCCCTTTTCCACCAACATACAAGGTCCTAGAGTGTTGAAACTCTGCTAGTTACCTCCATTATCAACAGCAGAGGCACCAAGTAGTGAAGAGTCCTGTGTTGCTTCAACCATTTTCTGACTTTTGATAAACAAACAAACAAAACCATAATCAAGAGCTGGATAGGTGGCTGCCCTTGCAGAGGACCCAGGGTTCAGGTCCTAACACCTACACCTATGTGGTTGGTCTACAGTGATCTCTAACTCCAGTCTAAGGGTGGAGTCTGATGACCTCTTCTGGCCTCTATGGGCACTGCACTCATATGGTGCACATGCATATATGGAGACAAAACACCGTAAACATAAGATAAATTTATCTTTTAAAAAAGTAGCTAAATCTGGCATAGTAGTGCACACCTTTAACCCTAGCACTCAGGAGGCAAGAGCAGACAAATCTCTGTCAGTTCCAGACCAACTAGGGCAGCATAGTAAGACCCTATCTCAACAAATAAACAAAACCAGAATTAAAACAAATGAAAAAAATTACAAGAACAAAAAAATTTAAAAATAATAGTTGTGGTGGCACAAGCCTGTGATTTTAAGCACCTGAGGGTCTGAGGCAGGAGGATGGTGACAAGTTCCAGGTCACCTTATGCTACACAGCCAGACCCCAGTTGAAAACCTTAAATAAATAAATAAATAAAAAAGCATCGTGTGGCAGCATGTGTTCTTTATCCCAATTCCTCTGGTGGGTGAGCCAGGAGGAGAACTCAAGTTCAGCCTGGATAACATAGACTCTGTCTCAAAATGAAGTTTAAATGGGTGAGCAACAGTGGTGCACATGACCCTGGCCTGTCATTGCAGCGCTCAGGAGACAGAGGCAGTAGCTGTAGCATATTGGGAGGATGCTCCCTTAGCATGTGTAAAGCCCTGTGCGCAATCCCCAGTGCCATAAAAATGAGTAATTAATAAACAAACAGCCTGAGCCCAGGAGTGTTCAAGTTCAACATTCAATACCAAAAATAATTTTTCGAAATGATCTTTGTGAAAGAGAGCAAAAATAACTCTGTCCACCACACATACACACCTAAATGATCAAAAATAGAACACTTGGCCCTTTGAGAATATAGGTGGTTTCTTCCAAAAATCTGTATTTTCTAATTTGGGTATAATAAGAATATACTATATTTGTATATTAAAATAAAAATATTTAACAGATGAGAAAAAGGTTCTTAAAATTACTCCCATTTGCACCTTTGTAAAGGGCCCTTGGGAACCACTGGCTACAGGATGTGAGGTGTGGGTGGAGCTTTTTCTGATGTACGGGTCACTGGGGTTTCTGCTACAGGTGGCCTTTGTGGTTGGGTAACATTCAAGTTAGAATTTGCTCTGTCCTCAGGCATCCGAAGGTGTTCCCATGAGGTTTTTCACAAAGCTGGACCAGCTCATCGAGTTTTACAAGAAGGAAAACATGGGGTTGGTGACCCACCTGCAGTACCCTGTGCCACTGGAGGAAGAGGACGCCATCGACGAGACCGAAGAGGACATTGGTAGGAGGCAGGGTGGGGAGGAGCCAGCAGGGCTCTGCCAATCTAGTCTTACGGGTGTTTATCAATCAGAGGGTCTTGCTGGCAGAGGAACAGTATAGTACAGTAATGATGACGGGTAGGGAACATGGGCTTCAAAGTCAGGCGTGGACCAGAATTTCTACTCACTACCTTGTTGCCTTTGTGGTTTGGGGTGACTTCGACTCTCTGAACCACAAGCCTTCCTTTAAAGAGATTAGGTGACAGTAGCACATTATCAGTCTCTCAGAACGTCACAGGATCAGATGAGCCCATGCATGGAACGTCATTCATGGTACACAGTAAACAATAATGAAGATCCCTTCAGTTTCATCATTATAATGAAAACAGTGAAGGCGATCCTTGCACCTCAGTGAGAGAATGGAAAAAGTGCTTCTTCATATATCATAACTAAAGACAACAAAAATGGCCTTGGTGGTACATGCCACCAGCAATCCCAAAATTTGGGAGGCTGAGGTGAGAATAGCATGAGTTTGAGCTAGCCTGGGTTACACCACCATCTCGAAAGAGGCTCCTAAAATATGTTGAAAAAAAAAGTTCCCAGGAGTGAGTGAGGGAGACACCTATGCAGAGAGCCCTCAAGCGGGGCACCTTTCTTTTCATCTCAAAGGTTCCTGGCCTAATAGAAGCCTGCAAGTTACTTCTTGAGCCCCTCAGCTGGACAGCATACTCCTGACAGGCTCCCTGGGAAAGACATTAGCCCAGCAATGCTGATATCCCAGGTCTGGTTCTTTCCAGGCCCTGGTGAGGTTATGCCAGGCATATTTGAGGCATCCTGTTCTACTACTGGGGCTAGCTGCAGATCATCTGCTCCCTTCCCCACACTTCCCTGGAGATCCTCGTCTCCTGCTTGTTCAGCTTAAGCTACCTGACAAAAGGCAGCCAGGAGATTGGGCTCACCAGCCCTGAAGGAACAGTAGAGGAGGGCCAGGCAAGCATGTGTCGCCTGTGACCACAGTTCCAAGCCCGCTGACAGGGACTGCCATGTCTCCTCTGTCTGACCTTTAGAGAGCAGCTGCTGTAGTATGGCTGGGGCCACCTTGATCTTGTCCTGTAGACATGTGCTCCACACTTTATCATTCTCACTTCCTTTGGGCCACCCACCCAGCTTTTCCTGAGCTTTCCCCGTGCTGAGATGCCATCCAAAGCAAACCCACAATGCTTCCTACAAAGGCTCCAGAGACAAGCCCATTTCCCTGACCTTGATTTCACTTCCCCCAAAACAAGGCTTCTGGTCACATACAAGACCCAGAGTTAAGGGACATCTAGCCCCTAGACTAAGTGTCTGACTTGACTTGGGTCTTCTTAAGGGCCTGCAGGTCCTGGGCCCAAAACAGAATCAGGACTGTCACTGTGGCCAAGAGACGGAGAGGATGGGGTGTGCACATACAGTGAAGAAAAAGTCTCCATATTCCTGTCACCTGAACAGTGCTGTAGCTAGGAGCCAGGATAGCCATTAGGGTCAGGCTTGGCTTGGGTAGGAAGTCCTGAACCTACATGGCTTGGTGACCTTTGCCTTTGTGCACATGAAAGATTATTTGAAAGAAATTGGCAAGGGTCTCAATCTCTCAGACAAAGGTCAAGTTGTTTCCTTATTTCCAGATCTCTGAATGAGGGGACCCCTGATATTATAAATTTATTTCTGGGGGTCTAGAAGGGGATAAGGAAGGAATCTTGAGGCTGAAGGGAATAGAGAGAGAAGGCAGGCAGGGCGGGCAGGATTCAGAGAACGAGCAGGTGGATGGGCTTGATTTCCTGCCCATAAGCCCTGCCTATCCTTTGTATCCCAAGTTATCTTATACTTATCTGTGGATTGGTCTATTCAAGACCAGCAATCCTGAAAGTGTCCCTTTGCTTCTCAGGGCCAACTGATAGCAGTAGGTCTGTCTGCTGAGTAACATAGTAGGACAGACCACAGCCAGAGAGGCTCCAGTTCTGAGGATCATGACCCTCTACCCCAGGAGGCTCTCCATCTAACTAGGAAGTTGGTGTGGATAGAGGGAGGAGCCATAGGGACAATGGGACCAACCAGGACCTGGAACTCCATAGCCTGAATCTCACAGGGTAGAGCTGCAAAGCCGACCTATGTACACAGTGACCTCACAGATGGATTTGATTCTGCTATTCTCCTGCTAGAAAGTGTTGTATCACCTCCGGAGCTGCCTCCCAGAAACATTCCCATGTCTGCTGGGCCCTGCGAGGCTAAGGACCCTCCTCTTCCGATAGAGAATCCCCGAGCCCCTGAGGTCACCCGGCCAAGTCTCTCTGAGACGCTGTTTCAGCGACTACAGAGCATGGACACCAGTGGGTGAGTTTCTACCTGGAGGGCCCCTGGGAAGCTGGTCTGTGCCTAGTACCCAATATCTAGCACCCAGGCATGCATAGGCCCAGGCTGTAGGGAGCAAAAGGCCTCATTCATCTTATTAGTAGTGAAGTTGAAAGACAACTTTTGTATTTCTGTATTTTTAATCAGGACAATGTCCCTCCAAAAACCAAAAAGTCATTTTTGTCCTTAGCCCATTTCTCTCAGATTAGGGTCTTTATATTTTTCTTGTGAGATTTTATAATCTCCTTGTACACTAACACTTCATCATTATCTTTGTGAGGAAAAACGTCTATTCTTTTTCACTTTTAAAGTTTTGGAGGATTTTTTTTTTTTTACATTTATATTTTTTTTAGGTCTTTCTGCCCTGGTAAGTGCAAGATTGGTTTTTGTTCAGAAGGTCATTACCACTCTGTGGTCAGGTAGCACCTCCTAACCCACTGTCGCCCACGTCCCTGAAGTGTTTCTCCACAGGAAATCACTCTACAAGGCTGCTTCTGCCTGCTGTACTGCATCCTATCACAGCTGGCTGCAGGGGGTAACTCTCTAGTCCATAGCATACTCTAGTCTCAGAAACAGTAGCTCTGAACTCTAGGAAATCCAATGTGACTGTCTACATGCTGCCCTCACATAGCTCTTGTGAGGCCCCAAAATGGCACCATGAATTTATGGCCTCTCTCTCCCTTCAGAGGCTCCCAAATAACTGGTTACACAGAAATTTTTTATTAATTATAAATGCTCAGCAAGTAGCTTAGGCTTGTCACTATCTAGCTCTTACATCTTAACACATATTTCTTATCTACACTCTACCATGAGGCAGTACCTATTTTCTGCGTGGCATGCTCATCTCCTGCTTCCTCTCCATCTCCCTGGTGACCCCACATCACTCCACCCTCCTTCTTTCTAACATCCTCTTACTTTGGCTCTCTTGCCTAGCCTCTTCCTGCCTAGCTGTTGGCCAGTCAGCTCTTCATTAACAATGAAAGCAACACATCTTTACAGCATACAAAAGGATTATTCCACAGCAGGGTACATACATTATTCATAGAACTACATCAAGTGCTGGGGGAAAGACTGGGTTCTAAGAGCTGAAGTCCAGGGAGCACATGTGACGGTGGGGATGGGGGAAATCAGGTAGTGCATCTTGACTGAAAAAGACAACTTGGGTCCCAGAGTTGAAAACACACAGACGCAAACACCTGCCCTTCAACCCTATCACTTTGTAAACTGAAAAGACTGGTCCAAATAGAAGTGCAGAGTAGGGGGCTGGAGAGATGGCTCAGCGGTTAAGAGCACCCTCTGCTCTTCCAAAAGGACCCGGGTTCGATTCCCAGCACCCACATGGCAGCTCACAACTGTCTGTAGTTCCAGTTCCAGGCAAACACCAAGGCAAATAAATAAATAAATAAATAAATGAAGTTTTTTTTTTTAAAAAAAAAAAAAGAAGAAGAAGTTCAGGGTAGATGGGTGGGTAAAGTCAGGCCACCTGAACATCCACTACTTGGTTTCACATTCCTGCTCTTATCACAGCGAAGCCAGGCAGGTGGTATGTGTTTGTAATTCCAACACCTATGAAGCCAACTGGATGGGCCAGTACTCAGGATGATTAGGCAGGACAATCAACACTTCAATCTGCGCACAGTCAGACCCTATCCCACCTCCAATCCCTAGGAAAACAAAATTAATAATACATTGACTTTCCCATAGAGGCCCAACCCCTGTATACTGTGGTGTTCTGGGTCACCTTTGACTGTGAATTTGGACTTTGTATGAGGGTCAGATCTACTTGCCACCTCTAGGCTGGCTGGACTGTGCTTCCAACCCTTGGATTCCAGATGTATGAGCTGAGGAAATGGAAAGCTGACCCATATATTTCAGAGGCTTTTTGTCTCAAAAAAATAAAAATAAATAACCATTTCCCAGCCCTATCACCTCCTTTCAACAGTACTCAGAAGTGCTCAACCCAGAGGTGTTCTTTCTGGCCTCAACCTGACTTTGACCTACTCCTCTGCCCCTGTAGTGGCCACCTGAGGGACCCCCTTCACCCAGGCACACAGATCTCCCAAAGATGTCTCAACCAGAGATTGGGAATCTTCCGTTTGTCATCATTGAGGTGGCTGGAACAGGCAAAGCAGGCTTTCACTTCCTTTTTGATTTTCAGCCTCCCAGAGGAGCATCTCAAAGCCATCCAGGATTATTTGAGCACTCAGCTCGCCCTAGACTCTGAATTTGTGAAGACGGGCTCCAACAACCTCCCTCACCTGAAGAAACTGACTTCACTGCTCTGCAGGGAACTCCACGGGTAATGGAGGCCTCTGAGGGAGGGATGGGGGGAGCCAGTGGATAATGGCATCTCCAGAGGAGGATGGCCGCAGCAAGAAAAGGCACTCATTAAAATGACCCCATCTTCTCCTCTCTGGCCAAGTGTCTCCACTGCACTCACAGTAATTGGACAGTGGGCAGAGTCTAGAAAGGTCCAGGCTTGTTTGAAGCTCTTGTCATAGAATCTGGATTCTAACTGGGATGGGAAAGGTTGCTTATTTTTTTGTTCTTCGTTATTTTGTGGGGACAGGAGAGGCATGTATGCATGCTGGGAATGCAAAGCTTTGTGATCCATGTTTCTATCCTGTTCTGGTGTTGTTGTTTGTTTTCACTGAAGTTAATTAGAGGCAGTTACTCTGTTAAAAAAAAAAAAAAAAAAAAAAAGGGGGGGGGAGGACACTGCCAGCTCATTTCCTAGGGACCCTGTTCTTAAATATATATTTTTAATTTATGGGTTGGGGGCAACATGAATATGTTCTGCTGTGTGTGTAAGACAAGATCGCTTTGCAGAGTTGGTTCCTTTCTCTGAGCTTCCTGTGGGGGTCCAGGGACTGAGCTCCGGCTGTCAGTCTTGCAGTGATGCACTCTGACCCACTGAGGCATCTCAGCAGGCTGATCAAGCCCTTTAGACTTGTCCTCGTTCCTACAGTCCACATTCAACGAACACATAATGGCAGGTACCAGCAGGAAATAAATTAAATTAAAGTCATTTTGTGTGGGAAGGGGAGGGGGAGTGGGGGTGATGGCTCAAGTCTTTTGGTGATGGAAATTTTTAAGCTAGGCTGATTCACCGAAACATCAATTTCCCAATATTGCAGTTATTGAATGAGTGGCCAATTGGTAAAACTTACTTTTTGAAAAAAAAAATCTTTTTTTAATTGTACATTTTGAATTTCCTTAACCTTACAATGTACTTCAAACATAAACACACTTTAGTTGGAGTTGATTGGGGCACACACCTTTAATCCCAGAATTTGAGAGATAGAGGAAGGTGGATCTCTATGAGACCAGCCTAGTCTATATAATGAGTTCCAGGACAGCCAGCCAGGACTACAGAGAGACCCTGGTTTTTTTGTTTTGTTTAAAAAAAAAAAAAAAAAAAAAAAACAAGCCCATCACTACTTTTTTTTTTAATCATTAAGAGACTCAGGCTGGTCTGCAATGTGAGGAATTAGCAGGGAATATTTCGAATGCTTATAGCTCGAGGAAGCATTTCACCTGGGTGCGGGCTTGCGGCTGGCCTGTGTAGCTCATGGTTTTGGTTCACTTACAGCAGTTTGCAGGTCTCTGTGGTTGTACCAATCTCAGCTTGGCTAAAAGTTAGACAAGAGCCTTTCATCATCATCAATAACCCAATTTACCTTTCTATGTAAAGGCTTTTAAAGGCACGGGTGTTGCATTTAGTAAATGTAACAAATAATTTCTTTGACAACCAAGCAGCCATCAGATTGGCCTGCCAGCCATTTGTTTCAATGATCTGGTTTTTTTCAGCTGATGCTGCTGTACAGCCTAGATTCAGGGCTGTCATTTTTATAGGTCTCCATGGTATATTTTGTTTCATTGTTAGGAATCATTTATCATTAGAGAAAAATACATACAAATGGTCTTTCTATAAATATAATTTTGTGACAGCTTATAACAATTATTATAACTTAGAACAATTATTAGAACTTAATTACATAGATGGTCAGATAGGCAAAAATTCACTTTTACATTTTATTTATTTTATTTCTGCCTGGACACAGGTCCTGACCTTTGCTGTGACCTTACTAGACTTTGTCCAGACCCTTCCGCAGCTCACCACTGAGTTCCCCAGCACCTGCCTCACCTCATCACTATGGTGACAGCAGCTTCCTCTGGCACATTATATCAGTATAAAAAGCTTCCATATCTCTATTTATTGAATAATTAACTTCAAGTCATTCAAAACACTGGAATGTTCTTAACCTCCCTGCACACAATTCTTCATTGTTATAGACCAGGTGGTAGCCACACACGGGGACTTGGCTAAATGGGGAGCTGGAACAAATTACCTCCCTTTCCCTGTGACAAACCTGCAGATGCATCCTGTATAAACCTGTTGAAAGTGCTTTGATTAAACAGTAGGTGCATTTACTCATTCATGTGTCCGCTTACCTCTAGCAAGCACTGAGGGCCTCCTCTGCATCCTGTTCTGAGAACTAAGATAAAGATAACATACAGCAAACTGTAATTTAATGACAAATTCAACAAACAAAGACATCTAGGGTCGGAGAAATGATTCAGCAGTTAAGAACATTTGCTTCTCTTGCAGACGACCTGGATTCCGTTCCCAGCATCCACCACCAGGAGGCTCATGACTTCTGTAACTCTAGTTCCGGGGATCTGACATCCTCTTTGACCACTGTAGACACAAGTCATACAGTTGGTGCACATACACTTATATAATAACAATTTTTAAAAAATATTCTTAAAATAAAGAACTTAATTACATAGATGGTCAGATAGGCAAAAATTCACTTTTACATTTTATTATTTTTATGTTTAAATTTATTTTCATTCATGTATATGTGTATGCCTCCTTATTTGTATGTGTACCATGTGCATGCATGTACCCATAGAGACCAGAAGAGGGCAGCAGATTCCTTGAAACTGGAATGAGTGGTTCCACAGGTGTACTCGAATCTAACCTGGTTCTCTGACTTGACTGGTTGTCTTGACTGCTGAGTCATCTCTCCAACCTCCCTTTTCTAATTTTTAAAACTTTCATTTTTTTCTCTTCTTTTTGAGACAGAGTCTCAATGCGTAGCTCATCCTGACTTGACCCCGCCCTCCTCTTGCCTTGGTCACCACAAAGCTTAGCTTACCACAATACCCAGCTTTAAAAGACTTACCCATGGGGCTGGAGAGATGGCTCAGCAGTTAAGAGCACTAACAGCTCTTCCAAAGGACCTGAGTTCAACTCCCAGCACCCACATGGTGCTTTACAACTGTCTGTAACTCTAGTTCTAGGGTCCTAATACCCTCACACAGATATATACACAAGAAAACCAATGCATATAATTTTTTTTTTAAAAAAATTGCTCACAACTTGTGGGTAATGGTGCACACCTTTAATTCTAAAACTTGAGAGGCAGAGGCAGGTGGCTCTCTGAGGTCCAGGCCAGCCTGGATTTCAGAGTGAGTTCCAGGGCTACACAGAGAAACCCTGTCTAAGAAAAAACAACAACAACATCAAAAACCCTCACCCATACCCTGGCACTTTAATAGACAAATGGAAAGATCACTGGGGCTGGGTGGCCACCAGCCTTGCTTCAAGTTCAATGAGAAACCTTGTCTCAAGGGAATAAAGCAAAGAAGATAGAGCAGGATACCAGGACACTCAGCATCTTCCTCTGGCCTCCACACAGGTACAACTATGCCTGACATTTACAAGGGCATCCACTACAGACAAATACACACACAAAGAAGATTTTAATGAGCAAGCAATTGCTCCCTTGTAAATACTAATGATAAGTTTCTAACTCTACTGTATAAGGAATTGCTAGAGAAAAGATACTAGGGAGTGAAAAGTTATTAATCAGTTTATAATGGCAACTAACCCATCTAGAATGAAAATAATGTGATAATGCAAAAAGAACAGCACCTGGATTAAATAAAAAGCAGAGCACTAAGTAAACTTTATAACAATACATAAAAATAACAAAATTCCCAACAGAAAGCTGGTGAAAGAGATAGGCAGTCTATTTAAAGAGAAAGAGAATAGAAATCAACCACAGAAAAATACTTAAAAGGCATTAGAAATTAATATAGAAGGGCCCAGGCATGCTCAGACATAATTATGGACATTTAAAAAAGAGAGACAGAAAGAAAATGCAGTGGTAAAGTGCATACTCAAAGCTTTGTGTTCAATCCCAAATGTCATTTAACCATGTGTGGCAGTTCATACCTATAATCCCAGCACGTGGCAAGTGGAGGCAAAAATATCAGAAATTCAAGGTAATCCTCAGCTACATAGCAAGTATGAGGCCAGCCTGGGTTACTTGAGACCCTGGGGGGATGGGGAGCCAGAAGGGAAAAAGGGAGACAGAGAAGGCGGTAAGAGCAACGCAGAAATCAGTCAGACATTGTACCGGAACAGTACTGGCAGCCGGTGGGCACTGTCACAAGGGATGCCAGTGTGAAGTAAAGCTACAATCCCGGTTCTCCTAATTTTATAATTAGAAATAAGAAAGACTCTATGAACAACACTGTTCAGAACATTATTTCTAATAACAAAGATCTTACACTAACTCAAACTTCTAGACATAGATTTGGGCACACCTCTTGACAGCTTATTTTGAAAACTTTAGAATTGTTAAACATGTAGAAACATGGACAGTTTTGTTTTGTTTTATAAAATGCTAAGTGAAAAAAAAAATCAAACTTAAGAGTTCCCACTCTGCTTTAAAGGACGTGACAATAGCAGGGAGAGAAAGAAATAGAGAATTCATCAAACCTAGACTATCAACAGACTTGACACTCCTTAGCGACAAGATGATCTGAACACAGGGAATCCCACCCAGCACCCCAAAGTTGAATTATTTTTTTATTTTTCTTTATCCTCCCCCCCCCCCCCCCCCCCCCGCCTTCTCTGTGTAGTCCTAAATGTCCTAGAACTCACTATGTAGATCAAGCTAGCCTTGAACTCAGAGACCCACCTTCATGGCTGGGATTAAAGGCTTGGTCATCATTCCCAGCTTCCTTTATTATTTTTTTTTAAAAAGAATTTCATATGCAAGATCTGTATTTATATTATTTCCCTCTCCTCCCTTCAACTCCTCCCAAGTCCCTTCCACTCACTCAGATTCCTATCTCTGTTCTTTATTATCGCTACCTATATACATGTAAATTCATAATGCTATTTGCTCAAGTCCATTAAGTGTTGCTCATACGTTGCATTTTTTAAAAAAATATTTTATTTTTAATTTATGTGAATTGATATTTTGTCTGCATGTATAACTGTGTAAGGGTGTCAGATCTTGGAACTACAGACAGTTGTTAGCTGCCACGTGGATGCTGGAAATTGAACTCAGGTTCTCCAGAGGAATAGTCAGTGCTCTCAACCACTGAGCCATCTCTCCAGCCCCATATGTTGCATATTTAAAATGTGCCTTCCAGGAGGCTGAAGAAATGGCTCAATGGATAGAGTTCTTGCTGAGTAAAACTTAAGGACCAGAATTCAGATCCCCAGTTACTGTATAAAGGCCAGATGCATGTGGTGTCTCCCCGCCTGTAATGTAGGCATGTGTGCTGGAAGGAAAGACAGGGAGTCCCTGGAGACATGGGATCCCTGAAGCAAGATGGCTGGACAGACTGGCTGAACTGGCCAGCTCTGGGTTCATCAAGAAACCCTATCTCACTAACATAAAGTAGAATGCTGCATGAATTCTGGTTGTATTAAATGAAACTCAGAGCCAGATATCAGAAAAGCTGGTATATCAGGGAGAGGAAACAGACCACAGTCAAATCTCACCCAGCTATCTTCCAGCTTCCTCAGCTCCTTAAATACCTTCTTCACCCAGTTGTTTCTCATTAAGGTTAAGATTAAAGGTGTGAGCTACTGCTATTTGGTAGTTAGGCCTTGAACTCACAGAAACAAGATCTGGGTCTCTGGAGTTATGGTATTAAAGGCATAGGTCATCACTCTGGTCTCTCCTGTGCTGGGATTAAAGGTGTGAGTTACTATTCTCTGACCCTCCTGGATTGACTGTGGGTGGATCTGTTCTCTGATATTCCAGACTGGTTTTTATTAAATATATAATATATTACCACGGTAGAATGTGATGGAGAAAGACACCTAATGCCAACCTCAAGCCTCCACACGCACGCATGTGCACACATACACACCACATCACATCACACACACACACACATATAAATAGTAAATAAATGAATAAAGAAATTGGCTTCCCAACCAAATCATGGTGAAGCCCAGGCATTTACATTTTTAATGAGTTGTATGTGTGTGGGTTTGAGAAGCAAATGTTTCCAGATTGGAGTGTTCTACAGGCCACATAGTGCTGAGTGGGTTACGGTTCAGTCTGGGGGGGGTCAAAAGAATGGGGGGGACTGGGTGGGAGGGCAGGGCCAGCTGATGATGGGCCAGCTGATGGGAGGGCTGATCTTTGCCCAGGCATGTCCTACTGGGGAAGGTTATGGAACTGGCCACCAGGGTGTGACCTGTCTGCAACTACCGCCTGTGTTGCCTTGAGTGTTTCTAGTTCCTTCTAATTCTTGACTTTTCCCTGGCTTCCAGGGAAGTCATCAGGACCCTCCCATCCCTGGAGTCTCTACAGAGGTTGTTTGACCAGCAGCTCTCCCCAGGCCTTCGCCCACGACCTCAGGTAAGGGGATTTGGGTTTAGGAAAGATGAAAACTGCTACACCAAGAAGAGATAGCTAGCACCTGAGGGAAGCTGGAGACCAATGGAAGCACCGCCCACCCGTGCCTGCTAGTCTAATGTAAACGTGGTGGGGTGGGGGTGGGGAGAGGTGGGGTAGAGTCAGTCCCTGCCCGGTAAAGGCATTTCCCTGACACAAGTCTTTGATTTCAATGCACCCATCAGACAAACTGCCTGGTGTGGGATGAGGAGGCAGAAATTGAAAGGAGAAGAAACCGTGAAGGCCCAAAGTTCTTCATATAGTTAACCCCAGGGACTGCAAAATGGCAGTGCCCCCCCACACACACACAGCTTTTCATGGTTGCGTAGGAGACCAGGGTCGAATTAAGCATAGGTCCGTCTACCCATATATTTTTAGCATCCTCAGTAAACTTAAAATCAAGTAAGGATCTAGATCCTTATATTATAGCATTGTTAAAAGTGAGACTATGTAGCCAAGCAGTGTCATACGCCTTTAATCCCAGCACTCAGGTTGCAAAGATAGGTGGATCTCTGAGAGTTTGAGGCCAGCCTGGTCTACAAAGCCAACTTCAAGACAGCCAGGGCTGTTACACTCTGGAACCCTATCTTGAGAGAAAAAAAAGAAAGAAAAAAAAAGAGAGAACATGAAATAGTACACGGTCTAAGGATCAGAAAGGTCAGTATCCAGTATCTTCAAAACCTAGGGACAACAAATAAAATAGATAAAAATTAACCTTATTCTAATGATGTATGTTTCTTGTTGATTTTGGAAAGTTGGCCTCCGGCTTTTGTCTCATTCCTTAGCCTTCAAAGTGCTAGGATTACAGGCCTGTGCCAGCATACCTAATTTATACCTATTGTGTGTGTAGAAGGGGTGTGATGAGTGTGTTTTGGCACATGTCCGTGAATGTACGTGTACACACATGTTCTTGCATGTGAAGGTCAGAGGTCAGTGTCAGATGGCTTCCTCACCTTATGTTTTTTATTACATTTTGCTTATTTATTGTACGTGTGCATGCACACATATACTCTTGAGCATGTACCAGACCACGTGAGCCCCAGAATCAAACACTGGTCATTAGGCCTTGGTCATAACCTTTACCTGAAGAACCAGAGCGGTTTTACCTTATCTTTTGAAATAGCATTGAACCTGGAGCTCATCTAGATTCAACTCTTGCTGGCCAGCCAATCATCTTCAAGGATTAAGCCCTCGTCCCATCCCCACACTCCTCCCCTCCCCCATGCTGGAGTTCCAGATGCCTGCCGCCAAGCCCAGCTTTTTCCTGGATGCCAGAGATCCAAACTCAGGTTCCCATGTTTGCATGGCAGGCACATTATGGAATTAAGCCTTCCTCCCCAAGCCCTTTTACCCTAGTCTTTGAGTCAGGGGAAAGACCATAAACTGGGCTACTCACTGTAGGTAGGGAATAGACTATAGATGGTCAACTGCCCCAGGGGTAACCAGGAACAGCAGTTCAATTCCTATCTCGCTTATCAGATAAGAGAAATGTTGACTACAACGAGTAATTTTGACTTTGGGAGTAACAGCCAGGGCCTCTGCTATCCAGAATAGAAGCGGTTTTCTGAAGGGCAGATGAGCTGTTGAGAAAAGTTGGCTGTTCTTTTCTAAAGAAAAATAGAGGGGAGGATCTGGGTGGGAGAGACAGGAGAAACTACAGTGGGAATTTATTATTTGAGAGAAAAATGAGAACAACAACAACAAAAAAGACTGCCTACGTTGTTCAAGTAGCCCTTTGTGTGTGAAGCTGGTTTAAGGGTCACATGGGCACTGGGAGGCACTGACTAAGCCAGGTACTAACTCTGTGTTTCTGAAAATAAAGACAGGAAATTAAATGGATGGCAAGACATGATAAAACATGGCACAATAAAGTAAGAGAATTCTGTCGATCAATCGGAATAAGGGTGCAGGCAAAAATCAAGCCAGGAGGATTTCAATCCAGAGGAGATGGTGATATGTTATATATTTAATAGAGCCAGTCTGGAATATCTGAGAACAGATCCACCCACAGTCAATCCAGGAGGGTCAGATAGTTGGTAACTCACACCTTTAATCCCATCATGGAGAAAGACTGGAGTGATGACCTATGCCTTTAATCCCTTAACTCCAGAGACAGATCTTTCTGTGTTTCTGTAAATTCAAGGCTAACTACCAAATAGTAGTAGCCCACGCCTTTAATCTTAACCTAGATGTAAAACAACTGGGTGAAGAAGGTATTTAAGGCATTTAAGGCAGGCTAGGAAGACAGATCATTCAGTAAAAGCAAGGATGAGCAAGGAAGCTGGAAGTTGGCTAGGTGAGATTTGACTATGGTCTATTTCCTCTCCCTGATAGTCCAGCTTTTCCAATATCTGGCTCTGAGTTTCATTTAATAACAACCAGAAATCCTATAAGAGGATGCTGATCACCACCAGGTGACCAGTAGGCCTGGAGACAGATGGGCCCACCAAGGAGCTGGAGTTTGTGGGGTGTTAATATTTCTCTGAAGATTTAATATTTTGAGACTCTAAAGAAGCTAACAGTGGCTTAGGCACATGTGTAGGAGTGTCACAAAAATGTGGAACTCTGAGAAAGCCCCTGTGATGCCACCCTCAGGCAAAAGGGGGAGATAGGAGCTAGAGCCTAGCGTGTTGGATTGAGTGGCCAAGCAGCTCTTGGGAGCATGAGGTAGGAAACTCCTGGAGAGATAGGTTGTCTTCATAGCAGCTTTGATGAGCTGTGCAAAGAAAGTACCCGCTGTAGGGCTAGTTCTTTAGAAGACTGAGGCAGGAGGATTACTTGAACCCAGAAGTTCTAGACCAGTATGGACAACATAACAAGACTCCCAATCAAAAAAAAAGGAAAAAAAAAAAAAAAAAAGGTGAAGAGGAAAACCAAATAGGTGAAGGGTCATGTTAGTCTCTTCCTGCTCCAAATGTCCTGTGCACATGAGCCTCCCTAGTGCCAGACAAAGCAGAGGGGAACAGGGTAGAGACCCTCCTCTCCATCACCCTTGACCTTCCTAACAGAGCCGGCCATAATCTGTTTTACAAAAGAACAGCTTTTCAAAGCTGTTTCTGTCTACAGTTGCTCTGAATAGCCATCATGAAATATGCCAAAGAAGAATATTTTGAGGTAGCCTATTTTGGTCTCCCACAAAGATTTTACAGGGAAAAATGTATTTGTGTTCTATTTATACAACTAAAAATATTCATCAGCGTGGGGGGGAAACTGGTTCTTCCCTGTCTTTGAAGTAAGGGATGGGTTAATTTCTAAGAAAGTAAATGCAAGTCTAGGCAAAATGGATGCTACCAGACACCAGCATTTAAATAGCTTGAATGAGAGAGCACACCCCAAATCTTTGAAATAGGTAAGCAGAGACCAGTTCTCCAGTTCTTACTCCTGGACCTGCGGTGACTAGAGTAAGGCCAGCAGGCAACATAGAGGACAGTCCTTGCAATTGGAAGCAGGACAGGATAGTGGCAGAGTAGAAGGCAGCACCCTCTACATGGGGTAGAATTTGGGTTTTACTCCTAACCCCCCATAAAGCAGAAAATATTTTTGTTTTAAATGTTTATTTTTTTTAAACTCTTGGGGGCTGGAGAGATGGTTCAGAGGTTAAGAGCACTGGCTCTTCTTCCAGAGGTCCTGAGTTCAATTCCCAGCATCCACATGGTAGCTCACAACCATCTGTGATGATAACTGGTACCCTCTTCTGTACACTGTATACATAATAAATAAATCTTTTAAAAAATGTTTATTTTTTGAACTCACAGAGATCTACCTGCCTCTGCCTCCCCAGTGCTGGAATTAAAGATGTGTGCCATCGCTATTTTTGGTGTGTGTGTGTGTGTGTGTGTGTGTGTGTGTGTGTGTGTGTGTGTGTGTGTGTGTGTGTGATGTGTGATGTTGCAGGTGTCCACAGAGGCCAGAAGAAGGTGTTGGAGTCCCTGGAACTAGAGTTAGAGTTACAGGCATTTTGTCTGTTACAAGGATAAACAGCTGAGTCAATCACACACACCTTTAATCCCAGCACAGGGAAAGCCAGGGAGTGGGGACCTACACCCTTAATCCCATAACTCCAGAGACAGAACTTCTGTTTCTGTGAGTTCAAAGCTACACGCCTTTAATCCTAACCTGCATAGGATAGGGTATATAAGGGCTGTAGAAACCAGGCAGACACAGAAGCACTAACAGAAGCCACAGACAGAAGAGAGCAGGATTGAGGCTGAGGAAGTTGCAAGACAGTTTGGTAAGAATTGACTGTGGTGCTTTCTCTCTCTGATATTTCAGCCATCCCCCAATATTTGGCTCAGAGTCTTTTTTTCTTACAACTCAAAATTGTGCTACTATACACCTTTAATTCCAGCACTGGCCAGGTAGTCAGGAGCATCTCTTTGAGTTCAAGACCAGCCTGGTCTACAGAGTTCCACAGGACAGACAGAGCTACACAGGGAAACCCTGTAGCTAAAGCCAGCTTTGATGGCAAAGGTCTATAATCCCATCCAGTGGGATGCTAAGAAAGGAAGATGGAAAGCTGAAGGTCAGCCTAGGCTGTAGCTCCAGACCCTGTCTCAAACAAATAGAAAACAAAACAAATCAAAAGCCAGTGAAGCCTGAGCAGTGTAACATGAGCAGAGGCTGTGGTGAGGGGCTAGTGTGTGGTGATGTGTTATATCTTTACTAAAACCAGTCTGGACTATCAGAAGAGATCCACCCACAGTCAACCCAGGAGGGTCAGAGAGTGGTAACTCACACCTTCAACAGGGAGTGGTGACCAACACCTCTAATCCCAGCGGATCTGAGTTTGAGGCCAGCTTGGTTTACAGAGGGAGTTCCTGGCTCCCAGGCAGGCAGTGGTGGTGTCATGCCTTTAATACCATAAATCCAGAGACAGAGATCTTTGTGTTTTTGTGAGGTCAAGACTAACTACCAAATAATAGTAGCTCACACCTTTAATCTTAACCTGGATGTGATACAACTGAATGGTGAAGGTATTTAAGGCAGGCATAGGAAGACAGATTCATTCTGTAGACTCAACTTGGAGCCATGTTGAGAAAGCTGGGAAGATAGCTGGGTGAGACTTGACTGTGGTCTGTTTTTTCTCCCTTTGACATTCCAGCTTTTCCCCAATGTCTGGCTCTGAGTTTCCTTTAATACAACCAGAATTCTTACAACACAAGTGTTCATTTATTTATTATTTATTTATTTGCCTTGGTGTTTGCCTGAAACTGGAACTACAGACAGTTGTTAGCTGCCATGTGGGTGCTGGGAATCGAACCCGGGTCCTCTGGAAGAGCAGACAGTGCTCTTAACCGCTGAGCCATCTCTCCAGCCCCCAACACAAGTGTTCAAATTAGTCACACACAGGTCTAGCTTGTTCATCCTAAGTAGGGGGGGTATCTTGTTAGCTCTGCCTCCCCAGCAGGGCAGCATGTCCTAGGTAAACAAGATATTTTAGAACTTAGCTTTGTTTGGGGTTTTCTTTTTTCAGTGTTTGGAGTTGAACTTGGACATCCCTCATACAGTTCATGCCTCAGCCTTGCAAATGTCTATTCTGTAAATATATGCTTGGAGTTGGGCCCAGCATACATGGGTACCAGACCCAGTCTGCCATTTATTTATTAGCTATGTGTCTTTGGATAAGTGACTATAGGATTTTGGGCCCCATTGTTCACTAAACAGGTCTATTAAGCCTCTTTATTAGCCAGACATCAGCACTGAACACTGTCTCTGGCCTCATACACCAAACCCACAACTGAAAGCAACAACTTCACCCCATGGTGACTGATCCAGACCACAGCAGGATTATTTGTGGTAGTCAGACAGTAGCTCTTTGTGGATGGGAGATCTCAATGGCAAGATGCCCTTCCCAGATGAGATCTGAGCCTCTGGATATTCCTTAGCAAGTATAGCTCAAGGCAGACCAGAAGCGAGAAGGGGGTGGGGTGGCTCAGAGTAGAGCATCTGAGCCTGCAGCAGCTTCAGAGGCAGGCTATGGAGCGTGTGTGCCATTCTACCTGCCTTGGAAATCAACCGTGGAGGGTTTTAAGCAGTGGGGATGGCTACATTTTGGAAGTAGACCGAGAAAACCAGTTTAGGCGATGTAGGAGGGTGGGAAGGTGAAGGTCAAGAGTAGCCCCAGAGTTTTAAGAATTGTGTAGGGGGAGGGTGTGAGAAGCTCTGTGGGTGAGCTGAAGAGAAGAATTGAAGATCCATTTTTTGGCCATGAGGAATTTGGGGTGCTTATATATACCACAGTGTCCTTATCTTCAAACAGGAGTGATAATGGTCCTGGGGGGTGCATGAAAAGAGGAGCATCTTGGGAAGTGTTCAGTGCCCACCCCACAGCTAGCTGTGAGCCAAACTTCATTTGTTCTCATTTTCATTTCCCAGGTGTGCAGTGAAGCCAACCCCATCAACATGGTGGCCAAGCTCAGCCAGTTAACAAGTCTTCTGTCTTCTATTGAAGATAAGGTACTCACAGGGGTGCCGCTTCTTGGTTTTTCTATACTCTCCTCTTTCCACCAAGAGTGTCTGTGTCCCACGTCCCTCTGACTGACTCTCTGATTCGTCACTGCCGTCCACAGGTCAAGGCCTTGCTGCACGAGGGCTCTGAGTCTCCCAACAGGCGTTCCCTCATCCCTCCCGTCACCTTTGAGGTAAGTAGACTCCGAAGGAGTGGAGCCTGACCTGGAGATGTACCCTTGGCCACTGTGGTTTGTGAAAAGAGGGTTTTGACTTGGGCTGTGGAAGGACAAGGGACCCAGAGGTAGAAGTGAAGCCTAGTCCAGGAAGTGGACAGACATTAAAACTGCTGCGTAAGTGCATCAGTGACAGCCCCGTGATGGGTAACCTGTAAAGAAAAGCTCCTCATTGGTCCAAAGGTGGTTTAAACTCTGTCCTCTTTTAAATGTGAAGGAGGAATATAACATCAAATCGAGGGTCACAAACTGCTTATAAAATAGTGTCTGGGGAGGGGACAATTAGAGAAAGCAACTCTTGTGATTTCCATAAAAATGACTGGCTTGGACTGAGACCCAGAAAGGTCTGTTTTCTTTATGGATCTCATGATTCTGGTGCTTCCAGCCCAACCTAGTCCCACTTTTATGAGACACCCACCCCATTGTCCACTTCAAAGCCTTCCTCATCCCTGAATACAGTAGTACCACAAAAGACAGATTTCCATTTTTCTCTTCCACCTTGTTTTTTTGTTTCACGTTTGTTTGTTTGTTTGTTTGTTTGTTTGTTTGTTGGTGTGTGTGTGTGTGTGTGTGTGTGTGTGTGTGTGTGTGTGTAAGCCAGAGGACAGCTTTGAAGAACAACTCTTCTTTTACCACGTGAGACACAAGGATTGCCTCCAGGTCTCCAGGGTTGGTAGCAAGCTCCTTTATCCACCAAGCCACCTTGTCCTGCTCCTTGTCACTCCTGTTTTTATTTGTTTGTTTGAGATCAGGTCCCACACGGCCTCTTCTTGCCTCCTCCTTTTTTTTTAATTTTTTTTAACTTTATTTATTATTTATTTATCTATTTGCCTTGGTGTTTGCCTGGAACTGGAACTACAGACAGTTGTCAGCTGCCATGTGGGTGCCGGGAATCGAACCCCAGTCCTCTGGAAGAGCAGACAGTGCTCCCAACCACTGAGCCATCTCTCCAGCCCCTCTTGCCTCCTCCTAAAGGGCCACCACACTCAGCTTAGATTTTTATACTCTGAACATGTCTAATCAAGTGCCCTCATTGTAATTATTAACAGTAGATGCTCAATTAGTGCTTGTAACAAGGCCCCAGAGTGTGAATCTATTAGAAGATTCTTCCCACAAGTAGATGACACATCAGATTAATAGCTGTTGTCAAACTAATCAGTGAATGAACCATTTCCCACAGTTCATCTGTTTCCTCCACTAAATCTGTTGGAGGTACAGCTGGGTGGCACAATGGGCGAGCCTGGCTCAGTTTTGGTGTGAGCCATTTTCAGGCATGCTGTGGAGTATAGGAGTGGAGTGTGTGTGTGTGTGTGTGTTAGGCCACGGTGGCCAAGGCCTAGAAATAATAGCCAGATAGCCCTACATAGGACATTGACCCAGGCTTCCCCAGCCATGTAGACAAATTGATCAGAGTTGGCATCCCCAAAGCCCAGCCACTGACTGCATCTCTTATACCCCAAAGGTGAAGTCAGAGTCCTTGGGGATTCCTCAGAAAATGCATCTCAAAGTGGACGTGGAGTCTGGGAAACTGATCGTTAAGAAATCCAAGGATGGCTCTGAGGACAAGTTCTACAGCCACAAAAAAAGTAAGCCACCTGCTCCTTATCTCATCTTAACCCTTCAACACACACACCATGTTCTGGTTTTGTGTGGTAACTCTTTCAAATGACCAGTGACTAATGTCTGCTCAACAAGTGACTTAGTTACTTTTTTCTACTACTATGACAAAACACCACAGCTAAGACAATTTACAAAATAGAACATTTGACATGGCGCTCATGGTTCCAGAGGGTTAAAAGGCCATGACCATCATAATGGGGAACATGGCAGTCAGCAGGCAATCATGGCATTGGATCAGTAGCTGAGAACCTACTTGATTCACAAGCTTGAGGCAGAGAGTTAATTAGGGATGCTGTAGGCTTTTGAAACCACAAAGCCCACCCCCCATTGCCACACCTCCCCAACAAGGTCACACCTCCTAATTCTTCCTAAATAGTTCCACTAGCTGGGAACCAAGCATTCAAATAGATGAGACTATGGGTACTACAGTGTCTTTCAGCAAAAGCCAGCCCTCCCCTCCCCATTTTTGAGGATGGTACCTGTCCCTGGTTGCTCCCTGAGCTTCTTCCTGCCTATGAAATTTCTTTCCTGCTATAAGGACACACTCCAGGGGTCTCCTCTGCATACTCTGCCAATACTTCTGGAAATGAGATTATAAATTAATTACCTATCACAACTGCCCCATAGCAGTCTTGCGTATATACATGGGGATTTTATGTCTCTGTGTATGAGAGTTCATCTCTTCCCAGTAATCATGAGCTGACCTCACTATACTGGAATAGGCCCTGTACTGATGGTGTGGCTAGGAGAACTGTTGGATTGGCATCCTTAGCAAAGCACTAACCCCATGGAAAAGAAGTATATGAACTATATGGTCCAAAGTCACATCCCAGCTCTGTCCCTTAGAAGCTGGGGACCTTGACCCACCTCTCTGAACCTCCGTTGAGGATGAGAAAGATTGAGTGAACACCTACAGCCCAGCACCTAGCTTCTCTGAGACCAACTGTTCTCATGGGCACTGCTGAGCCACTGTGGTTCTGTATGTCACACTGTCCAGTATTTATGCACACAGTGGGGGTGATCCCATGACAGCTGGGGAAAAAAAAGCTGCTGTGGGCAGAACAGTATCCAGGGCAGTGAGAGACCCATATGGTCCCTACCCACATGCAATTTATATTCTGGTGCATTGAGAATGAATAAATACGCAGATAAATCTATCGATCCAGTGGTTTCAGCTACTTGGGGGCTTTGAAGAAAACAGGGCAGCATCTGAGTAGAGAACCTTTGGGAAGAAGAAATGGTTTAGGAAGCAGAGGAGGCTGGCCCTTTTAAGCAGTGAGCATATGAGCTGAGACCTCAGGTTGTGAAGCGATGGGGCTGAGGGAAGAGTCTTCAGGGAGGGCAAATATCATGAGGTAGAGTAACATGGGATCTTGAGGAAGAACAGAAATGGGCTTGGAACAGGACTGGAGGACAAAGGGAGAGTTGGATGCCCTAGCCTCCTGAGCAAGGTAAGTATCTCATGAGGACGACTTTGAAAAAAACACCCAAGCAGGAAGCTTCAGGCTAGACCTTGGTGCTGTTGAGTTAGAGCCATTGGGGGTTCTGAGGGCAAATGTTCTTCACCACAACATGGGGTTTGACTGCCCACCTTCAAATCCAGGCTCTACCTCCTGCCAGATCTGTCACATTAGCCTAGTAACCTAGCCTCTCTGTACCTCCAGCCTTTATCTGTAAAAAGAGAATGATGGCAATAGATGTCACATGAAGGCTGCAGGAGAAGCCATGAATTCATGCTTATGAGACCTGTTTGCGCATCTCCTCACTGCTCTGCATTGGTTGGGAGAATGTCCAGGCAAGGGCTAGAGATGGGGCCTGTTGATCCTCCACCTCCTCTCCTGAGCCCTTCCTGGGCACTGGCCCTCTCAGGGGTAGGGTACAGCCAGGGAAGGGCCAAGATAGTACTTAGAAGGAAAAGGTCTCTTTCTTGAGTACTTGGCAGAAACCAGGACAGAGTATCAAGAGAAAAGAGAATGAAGTGGTCACATGTAAGTGTCACATGACCTGGAATCACTCCCAGGGAAACCAGGACTGGAAAGATGGCTGAGCAGAGGGTTGATTCCAGGCTTGGGAAGAGTGGGGAGTAGAGACTGAGAGCACAGAGGGGTGGGAATTTAGGGCAGAGGGAAGAGCTTGGCCATGCCTGTCAGATTCTTCTCAGCCTCCTTTGTCCTTGGCAATAGGATGTCCTTCCCCCCAGGTATGGACAGCACACTTGTCAGGTGAGGGTTTTATCACCAGCTTAAAATCAGACCAGAGAGTCTTTTCTACCTCTGCATTCCTTCTGTCAAGGTGCTATGTTTTGGGGTCCCGGGTTCTCAGAACCACCAATAATTAACATAAGTCCAGAGCTGAGTTCCCAGCTCAGCCATTGTGACTTGGCTTGGTGCCTTCTCTCTGGTCCTCAGTTGCATCTTGCAGGGCTGCTACAAGGGTTAAAAAGGTACCTGGCCTGGAGAGGGTGCTTGGTGCGACTGGTGTCTCTGTTGCAATTGTCCTTCCCATGTTGTAACAAGGACAGAATAGAGTAGGGGTAGTGGAGGGTGAGGATCAGGAAAGAGAGCCTCTGGACTCTGGAGGAAGAAGCTGCCAGGTAACTGCAGAATTCAACTCACTGCATCCAGTTGGGGAATGATGGTCTGAGCAGGAAGCCTGTACCGGAAGTGGCTGGCTTAGACAAGTATGTGCCACTTGTGTAGGGAGAGGAGGTCAAGAGATCCATTGCAGCAGGATCATTGGCTAACGAGGTCACAGTGAACTTGTGAGAAGTACTGAGGACTGGGTTGATAGGTGCTGTGGTCACTGTGACAGCTATGTGATTTACTACCCACGCTGCTTAGACAGATTTACCCATTCCACGCTGTACCCATGTTTTAGAGCCTCATGTGTGCCATTGTATATATGTAGTTTTCACTATCAATTAAAAGAAAAATGTCGAGGGGGAGAGAGAGAGAGGCTTCCTTTCTGTAGATGTTTTTATCTGGTTGGTTGGTTCTTTTGAAACAGACGCTCAGGTTTTTCATTTACTGTGTAGCTAAGGTTGGTCTAGAATCCCCATGTTCCCGACATCACTTGTGGGATCTGTATCTCATCGGTTTCAAGAAAGCAGAAAATACAAATAAGCAAATGTTTAAAACAAAATTCTTTGTTGCCAGGTAACCCTGGACTGTTCCCTCTCAGATCCTTTTTAAAGTAATAGTGTGAGGCTTCATATTGTGGTACGGCCTTTTAATCCTAGTTCTTAGCAGACAGAACAGGCAACTCTTTATGAACTCAAGGCCCATGAATTCAAGTTTCGGGCCAGCCAGGGCTGCATAATGAGACCCTGTCTGAAAAAAAAAAAATGATAGCAACAGTAATTGTGCAAGCTGGGCATTGTGGTGCATGCTACAGTCTCAGCAGCAGGGAAGCTTGTCCTTTTCCTTTTTTATAAATTTATATTTGTATATGCATGCATGTGCACAGATGACCAGAAGAGGCTTTGGATTCCCTAGAGGGGAGTCACAGACAGTTCTAAATGGCCTGACATGGATGCTGGCCACCAAACTCGTATCCTCTATGAGAGATAATATATTCTCTTAACTGCTGAGCCTCTCCAGTCCACCTTTATTTTATTTTATTTTTCAAGTTAAAAGTTTTTTTTTCTTCTTTATTTATTTTGTACCAGTCCACCTTTAAATGAGGGTTCACAGTGTTTCATATAAAAGGACCAAAGATGATTATTTTAGATCCCACAAAACCTAGAAATTTCATAATTTATAGTTGCAAATTTCATCTGTCCCCTCCTCAGCTTACAAAAGTCTGATGGTGGCTTCTTTATGGAAACCTATCTTTAATTGGAAATGGCTCCAGGTTTGGTGTCTTTATTCTTCTGAACTCACAGCAATGAAGGGAGCGTGGGACAGCATGACAAAAATTAATGAAAAGACAAAACACATGAGGGGGATGAGTTATGTAGATAAAAACAATCAGACTGTGAAATAAACCGGAGAGAGAGCTGAGCAGCCATTTTTTCAAGAGACCCAGGTTTGGCTCCAGGACAAACATGACGGCTCTCAGCCATCTGTGACCCCAGTTCTGGGGGACCAAATGCTCTCTTCTGGTACCAAACCAAATAGTCTTTGCATATATTTGGTGCACAGATACACAGGCAAAACACCCATACACATTAAATAAAAATTTAAATTAGCTGTATGGTGATGGTACATGTCTTTAATCCCAGCACTCAGGAAGCCGAAACAAGTGGATCTCTGAGTTCAAGCCCAGCCTGGTCTTCAGATCAAGTTTCAGGACAGCCAGAGCTACACAGGAAGGTCCCTGTCTTCAAAAATTAAATAATAATAATGACTAAAGCTAGGAGTGGTGTTATATGCCTTTAATCCCATCATTTGGGAGGCAGAAGGTATTTCTGTGGCTTGAAGACAGGTTAGTCTATGCAGAATTCAAGGATAGTCAGGATTACATAGAGAGACCCTGTCTCAAAAAACAAAAACAACAGAATTTTTAATTAAAAATATTTTTAAATTAATAGAAAAAGGAAGAACCACTCAGTACAAGAGTCAGAGGCAGGGGAATAGAGCCAGCCTTGGCTATATATGACCCCGTTTCAAAAATCCAAAAAGAAATAGATTTTTAAAAAATAAAAAAATTTAAAGGGTTAAAGGGTGTAAAGTGCTTATCTATCATGAGTGAGGCTCCCAGTCCTGCCAAAAATAGAATAAAAACATCGAAGGAATAAAAAGATAAATATGAGGGAAGCTCTCAGGAGGTAGCTTTGGCTTTATTTTCATCTTTTGAGGCAAAGTCTAATAACCTGGGCTAACCTGGGCTAGCCCAGAAATCACTATGCCATTTTGGCCAGAAAAACCAGGTCAATATGCATAGGCAAATAGACATGCCCACATGGTCCAGGCGCTCGCCCCTCCTCTTTCCTTCACCACTGATATTACGGTGTCTGTCACTAGGCCCAGCTGCAGGTAAGAACTTCCCAAAAAAGAACTCCAGTAGCTCAGGAAACAGCAAAAACTGAGAAATGGGAGCCTATAAAACTAAAAACTTTCTGGCCAGCAATGGAAACAGTTAACAGAGTAAAAAGGCAGTCTATAGAATGAGAGAAAGTCTTTGCCAGCCATATGATGGGATTGATATAGTGAGATCTGCACACCTGTGTCTATCATAGCCACATTCATTGTAGCCAAATTATGGAACTGGCCTTGGTGCACTTACAAATTTGGGGGAGAGTCTGAATCAAGGAAAGCCCATAGCAGTGTGCGGCGTGACCATAGCACCATCAAAACAGAAAGAAGCGGAGCGACTGTACAGTTACAAAACCCAGGAAAAGTTTAACATAGTATTTTATCCCTTGAGAATTTCATACATGTTTACAATGTATTGTGATCCTATTCACCCCACATTCTTCCCACAAACTCTTTTCAGATCCACCCCCAACCATCTCTCCTCTTAACTCTGTGCTCATGGGAGTGAGAGCAACCTCTGGGGTTGGTACCTACCAGGAGCCAAACCCTCAAAGAAAATTGGCTTTCTCTCTTCCAGCGGCCGGCTGTCAATAGCTCGTTAGCTAAGGGTGGGGTTTCTTGAGCCAACTCAGGAAAAACTATTTTAAGTTGGGTAGAGAAAGAAGAGCAAAGGGAAAGATTAGGGCTAGTCTGTCAGGGGCCTCGTCGTAGTCATGGTGACATAGCACTGAGTAGTGTTTAGCAAAAAAATGATGGAGAGACTGACAGCATGTTTGGTAGAGAATCAGAGTGTGTGTGTGAATAACAACATAAAAACAACTAAACCTTCATCTTCTACAGTAGAAGGCTAGTATGTAATAGGAAATCTTTCCTGTATTGTGTGTGTGTGTGTGTGTGTGTGTGTGTGTGTGTGTGTGTGTGTGTGTGTAGTGCAGGAGTGTGAGCATGAACTGTGGCTGTGTGAACTGTGTAGAGGTCAGAGGACAACCTGCAGAAGTCAGTCTTGCCTTCCACCCTCTATCTCCTTTCTGACCCTTTGAGCACACTCCTGACTGGCTTGCTCCAGAGTGTCTAGGTAATTCTGTCTTCAGCTCCCATCTCCCTGTAGAAACACAGCATGCTACTGAATCTAGATTTTTCTTAAAGTTCTGGAGATGAGAGACAGGTCACCTTAGGCAAGTGAAACCTCAGGAAACAGAAAGCTGAGGATTTATTCATTCATTCATTTATTTATTTATTCATTCATTTTTAAAGAAACTTGGGATGGGGGCTGGAGAGTTGGCTCAGGGGTTAAGAGCACTTGTTCTTACAGAGGACCTGGATTCAATTTCCAGAACCTACATAATGGATAACAATTATCTGTAACTCCAGTCCAGGGGACGGGGGGGAGAATCTAATGCCCCCTTCTGTTCACCAAAGATACTGCATATATGTGGTTCACAGACATACATGCACGCAAAACAACCATTCATATAAAATTTTAAAAATTATAATTAAAAAGAAACATGGGATAAATTTCAAAAAAGTTGGTAAACTTGAAATTAGTTATCTTTAGGGGTCATAACATTGGAGGGAGGTGGAGAGGAAAGGTAATATTAACATATTAACATAACTCTTTTTCTTTTTTTCTTTTTTCTTTTTTTTTTTTTTTTTTTTTTTGGTTAATGACAGGGTTTCTCTGTGTAGCCATAGCTATCCTGAAACTTGTTCTGTAGACCAGGCTGGCCTCAAACTCAGAGATGGATCAGTCTCTGCATCCCAAGTGCTAAGATTAAAGGCTTGCGCCACCACTGACCTGCTCATTTTTAATTGTATCTTCATTATTTTCAATTGTGTATATGTGTCTGTGTATATAATAAGTACAGGTGCCCCCAAGAGACCAGAGGAGTCACATCCCCTGGAACTGGAGTTACAGGTGCTTGTAAGCTGCCTGTTGTGGGTGCTGGGAATTGAACCCATTCAGGTCCATACATGCCCTTAACTACTGAGCTGCCTCTCTGGCCCTTTAACTTTTGATGAGAAAGGAAAACTACAAATTTCACATAAGTTTCTTTTTTTTTAACAAATTAAGCAAAACAGAAAGGAGGTGAGGAAGCAGATCAATGGATGGATAGAGTTACACAGTCAGTGTAGTGAAGCCGTTTCTAGGTGATTCTGAGTACCATACTTCTCAGGAATGAGCCCCTAGGGCTTAGGTCAGGTTGAGGGTTGGGTGCAGTGGACATTGGACACAGTGGTTGAAGGAGCAGATGATGAATCAATGAACTTCTGGTTTTCTGAAGTCCTGCAGCTCATCAAGTCCCAGAAGTTTCTGAACAAGCTCGTGATTTTGGTGGAGACAGAGAAGGAGAAAATCCTGAGGAAGGAATATGTTTTTGCCGACTCTAAAGTAAGTGACAATAGACATCTAATGTAGGGCAAGAAGGGACATGTGTCTTGAGGACTGTGATGCACCAGGGGATGCTCCCTGGGTTGTAGAGCATCCTTTTCACACCTGGGAAGCTGAGTTTAGGTGTTTAGGCTTTGGACCAGCTGGGATTTGCTGAGTTCTAGTTTCTCTATCACAGGATCAAGTGCTGTCTGCCAGCTGAGAGAAGGCAATCCTTTGCCTCATGCCCAGTGTTGAGCTAGCCAGGAGGCTTTTACTAACAGTGTCTCTTGGCTAGATTTAGTAGCCCTTTGGGTCAGCTTTGGATTTAAATCTGAGTCCTAATCAGTGCTTCCTTGTGAAGACTTCTGTTTTTAAACTCTGCTCCGCTCTGTGGAAGTAAGATGCCTCCACCATTGGCTGACAGAAGAAGAGGCGCTATGGGCCATGAGAAAACCCCTGGGTGCGCCTCATCCCAGCCAGAGGTGGGATCCCTGCCCTTTGATTGCTTACCTCCGAAGTAACCCCAAATGCTCTCAATCCCACACAGAGGCCTTGCTGTCCATGCTCATCAGTGCCATTTAAATGAGGCAGTGAGCAATGGATGAAAGAGCAGATAGGGCATGTATCCTGGCATGTGTGGCTGACCCTGCATGTCCGACACTGGAGACAAGCTAAAGGAGGTGGGCTCCCAGTACAGTCTCACAGAGGTGACCCCCAGCAAGTTCCCTAGGCATCTACTTTCACCTGTCCCGAGAGTGAGTATGAGGGTACAGTAGCAGATATTGGCTGCCAGGGACAATGGTGAAGGAATACAGACAGATGATAGAAAGTAAAGAAAAGTCATACAGCTGGGCAGTGTTCTGGGCTTCAGGAGCATTGGTCCAAAACTAGTTATTTCTACGCAGTTGCCAGACAATCAAAAAGATTGAGACTGACTTCTTGACCGGTCCCCTGCTAAAGACAGGTTTCCATAAAGAAGAAGTGATTGTTATGCCTTGATGAGCTATTGTTTTTGGAGTGGGCAATCATGAGACTTGCAATGATGAGGTTGAATCACATCAAATTGCTGGCTTTGTAACCAGGGACATCAGGCACCCGGCCTTTCATGTTGCACTACTTGAAATTTTGTGTGCTCCCGTTTAAAGCTGGCTGCCCTACTGACAACAGCCCTCTTGAGTAAGGAACAAGCCAGCTTCATGCTCCACTGTGAGCACAGGAAAAATAAGTGTAAAAGATTAGGGAGGCTCTTTTCTTCATCTGTTCTCTTGCCTTTGCTTAGTTTCATTTTGAAAATTCTTTTTAAAGGAATATTGGATTTATGTATTTGGAGGCGGGGCTTGCGTGTGTTACAGCGCATGTGTGAAGAAGGTCAAAGGACAATTCTCAGGAGTCTGTTCTCTATCTACCATATCAGTCCCAAGGATTGGACTCAGCTCCAGGGAAAACACCTTCACTGACTCAGCCATTGCACTGGCCTAGTTTTCTTACATTTTCTTTCATTAATAAGTCATCCAGTCTCACTGTTTTTTAAAAAATAATGTAGCAAATACAAATAGCCAAAAGTTTAAAATAAAAACAGTCCTCACCACTAACAGACTCTGGACTATTCCCTTCCAGGTGGCTTAGGGCTTTTTGTTTGTTTTTATGCTTTGCTTTGGTTTGGGCTCTTTTGAGACAGGATTTTGCAGTGTAGCCCTGTCTGGCCGGTATTCACTATGCAGCACAGGCTGACCTAGAACTCAGGCAGTCTTCCTAAACCTCAGCCTGCCATGTGCTGGGATTAAAGGCATGAATTCCCATGCCCCATGCATGGTTTTTGTTGTTGTTTTCAAAAAGCATGAAAGGGCAGTGGTGGCACCCAGACCATTTGAGTCCCCTACCTATGGACACACTGCAGTACCCTGATGTGGTTGGTTCTTGGTGCAGTTCCCCATTTTTGGCTTCAAAGCACACACCCTTGCAGCAGAGTGGCTGGGTCCAAGAAGCCACAGGCTCATGGCTTTAAACAATACCTCTCTCCAGGTGGGCGCCCTTCTCATTTATACATATGTGTGTATGTATATATATATCATATATAAATTTGATATATATCATTTTGATATATATATATAATGTGTGTGTATATACATACATATATACATTCACACACACACACACTCAGTGTTTCTAAGTTGACTGCATCCTTTGTAGAGGAGGGCCTTCTCAGTGTCTCCCCTTCCTCCTGCAGAAGAGAGAAGGCTTTTGCCAACTGCTGCAGCAGATGAAGAACAAGCATTCGGAGCAGCCAGAGCCTGACATGATCACCATCTTCATTGGCACTTGGAACATGGGTGGGTCCCTGTACCCCTTCCCTTCTATCAGTTTGGCTTGGATCCTCCTTCCTGCCTCAGCATCTGCAAATGGCACAAGTGTGCAGACACCTCCATCTCACATTCATAGTCCTCGTCTCTATCCCAGCTGTACAACCTCTTTTCTAGAGAATTCTGCCTTTGTCCAATGATGATAAACAAGAAAAATGGGCTTTAGGACTAGTGTACCCCAAGAGTAGCCACAGTAGGTTATTCTATAGCTTGTCAAAGGTCCTCAAGTTTTGAAGAAAGAAATCTGACCCTGGGAGATATAGGGAGGAGGTTAGGGAAAAGATAAATCAGTGGATGGGTGGATAGGTGGATGGATGAGTGGGTAGATGCATGGATAGATAAATAGTCCTAAGTTTAAATTTTGTAGAAATAATATATAGGTTTTTAGCATAGGTGTGTGGCTAGAAGTAAATAAACAGCAAATATATAGGCTAAATATTTGGTAACATATTTCATATGATAAATATGTAAGTGGAATATTTAAATAGTTATTTTGTATAAGTACTCAGCTAGAATTAAAAGCTAAAGTATAAAATATATATTGGCCTAAATATATATACTATGTGTTATACATATTACCATATATTATTATACTAAATATGTACATTATACTAATTGTCAATTATACTAAATAATATTTTGGTATAAATATTGGGCTAGAAATAAGTAGAAGATATCCAGCTAAATCTGAATCTCAGACAACCATTGCATGGGCAATACTAATTCTAAAAATCACCCACTTACCAGAAATTCAAATTTAATATGTATCTTAGTCTATTATTAATTCCTTAGGCTCTCACCCCCAGGGGTTCATGCATATGACACAAGCACATTTGTAGTTCTCTTGTCTGTCTATAAAGAGCTCTTTTGGTTGGACGTGGTAGGGTCATCTCACTGTACAGGGCAGGGGTGCTCTCCCAAGAAATACACATGGCTGAAACAAACTTGAACCCTGTTGCACATGGGCAAGAAGGGAGAGTCTCTGTACGTAGTCACTGAGAGCCCTGGGGAGCAGAGTTTGGCCCCAATTGTTATTCAGATTCTTGACTTCCTGTCTCTCTGTTGGCCAAGAGACATATACCTCCTTTGGACGGGGAGAGCATCTACTCATTCTTAGGGTATTTCCAGAAGTAGATCTCCCATCATTCCTTGAAGGAGCTGCTCCCACTCATCTTTCTTTTTTTTTTTTTTTTTATATTTATTTATTTGCTTTGGTGTTTTACCTGGAACTGGAACTACAGACAGTTGTTAGCTGCCATGTGGGTGCTGGGAATCGAACCCGGGTTCTCTGGAAGAGCAGACGGTGCTCTTAACCACTGAGCCATCTCTCCAGCCCCCCACTCATCTTTCAAAACGGAAGCCGAGGAACATTGCATGCTCTTCCTGTTTCTCTGTAGAATGCCTCTTCATCTCAGTTCTTAGCTGAACGTAACTTCCTTCCAGGAAGCCTTTGGTGTTTCTGGCAGTGGGATAGAAGTCTCCATACTGAATATGTCACCTGCCATTGGAATTGTAAACTCCTGAGTGACAGGGCTATATATCTCACGTGTTACTGCTGCCCTGGAGCTAGGACTGTTAGCCAACCTGTTCGTTTAGACCAGGGCTCCATAGAGGATCTCCCAGTGTTTCCATTCTTGGACATGTAATATTATCTTTACAACAAGATCTCACTGAGCTCTGACCATCGCAGACATGTAAGGTGATATCAGCACTGAGCTCTTCATCTAGGACATTTGCCTCAGTGATTTTTGTAACTGTGATCTCCCTTTATTTTGAATCCGCTGATGATGCATGTTCTTGACCTGACATGCCTTTGACTCATTTGGTGTTGGGTTTTGCTGTTGAAGGTAACGCACCCCCTCCCAAGAAGATCACGTCCTGGTTTCTCTCCAAGGGGCAGGGAAAGACCCGGGATGACTCTGCTGATTACATCCCCCATGACATCTACGTGATTGGCACCCAGGAGGACCCCCTTGGAGAGAAGGAGTGGCTGGAGATACTCAGACATTCCCTGCAAGAAGTCACCAGCATGACATTTAAAACAGTGAGCAGCTGGCTCAGCCCGGGGTGGGGAAGACAACATGCTTTTCCAAGCATCCCAGAAGTCAAAATACTTCCAAAGATGAATAGGAGTTCAGAGGCTCCCCCATTTTCAGAGACAAAGATATGCACCCAAGTGCCATCCTCAGAAGTTGATAGGATCCTGAGTCCTCCAACTATACCACTCCTGCTTACAAGGATAATATTTACTTTCTGGAAGTATTTTCAGCCCCAGATCTTATCTGTGAGGGGCTTTGTCTCGTTCTTAGGCATTGTTAGAAGTTCCCCCTGAAAGCTAGGGATTGCATTTCCAGGGTGAGAGCTGGGGTGAATCCCTTTGGGATGCTCAGGGTTCCAACCCTACACCTCAGCCTGATGTTGCAACATCATCTCCCTCCGCCACCACGACCAGGTCGCCATCCACACACTCTGGAACATCCGAATAGTGGTGCTTGCCAAACCAGAGCATGAGAACCGGATCAGCCACATCTGCACTGACAACGTGAAGACAGGCATTGCCAACACCCTAGGTGAGCACAGAGGGGAGTCCCGTTTCTACCCATGCTGCACCTCTTCCTTCTCTTGGCGATGTCTCCAGTCCTGTCCTGGGGTCCCTTCATCTTTAACAAATCCAAATGGTGTCCCCGGCAAAAACTCATCCAGGGGCCATACCAGCTCTGGAGAGCTGGTTGAATTGTGAGTTCTGACTCAGTTAGTCTCAGGTAGTTTCCAAAGTGCCATTGACCCTAGATCCTAATTCTTCCTACAGAACCCAGTGGTAGGGTGCTTGCTTAGTGTATGTAAAGTCCTGGGTTGAGTCTCTAGCACCAAAAGAAATAGATAATCTTCCACCATATATATATATATATATATATATATATATACTATTTTGTATATATGCTGTTTTGTTTTTTTTTAAACACTTCTATTTATTTATTTGCCTTGGTGTTTGCCTGGAACTGGAACTACAGACAGCTGTTAGCTGCCATGTGGGTGCTGGGAATCGAACCCTGGTCCTCTGGAAGAGCAGACGGTGCTCTTAACCGCTGAGCCATCTCTCCAGCCCCTATATGCTGTTTTTTTAAGATTTATTTATTTATTATGTATACATTGTTCTGTCTACACCCCAGATCTTATTCTATCTAGATAGTTGTGAGCTGCCATGTGGTTGCTGGGAATTGAACCCGGGTCCTCTGGAAGAGCAGCTGGTACTCTTAACCTCTGAGTCATCTTTCCAGCCCCATATATGCTGTTTTGTTTGTCTTCTAGCACATATTTTTAAGCCCAAGAATCTCTGGTTCAGGCATCTGGTATCTGCCTTTCCAGTAGATTCCCTGGGGCTGCTGTGCTGGCTTAGAGAACATATTTTTAAAAAATGGAAAATGAAAATTAGAATATCAGCAAGATGGGGGGGGTGTTGATCCCATTCAAGATCCTGAGTGGATAGTCAGTTTATTGGGAGCCCCCCAGGCTGTTTTAATCCTCCCTGTCCCCTATCTGTTCAGTACAGTGACCCCCCCAACATCCCCATACCCAGAAATGGAAGGTAGCAGTAACATTCTCCCTCTGTGCTATAGAGATAACCAGGAGGCTGCCACCATCTACCCATCACCAGCGTATCCCGCCCCTTGACCTGTCTACTTTCCTCAGCCCTTTCTTATTTTTTTTTAAATGTTTATTTATTTATTGTGTATACAGTTTACAGAAGAGGGCACCAGATCTCATTATAGATGGTTGTGAGCCACTATGTGGTTTTGCTGGGAATTGAGCTCAGGACCTTTGGAAGAACAGTCAGTGCTCTTAACCTCTGAGCCATCTCTCCAGCCCCAAAACTTTATTTATTTATTTATTTGCCTTGGTATTTGCCTGGAACTGGAACTACAGACAGTTGTTAGCTGCCATGTGGATGCTGGGAATAGAACCCGGGTCCTCTGGAAGAGCAGAGGATGCTCTTAACCGCCTCAGCCCTTTCTTATTTTTTTGTTAACATCATCAGTGCCCTTTACCTCACCTCAGGCTGGCCTGATTGGCATTCTGCTTTTTCTCTTTCTTTCCTCCCTCAGGAAATAAGGGAGCCGTGGGGGTGTCCTTCATGTTCAATGGAACCTCCTTGGGGTTTGTTAACAGCCATTTGACTTCTGGAAGTGAAAAAAAACTCAGGTAATGGCACTCACCCCTCCAAGCACCCAAATAGCCCTAGCCCCACCCACCCACCCACCCTCACTCCCACCCTCCTGCACACCCAGATGGCTTGCTCAGCCTTAGCCTCAGACCTTCCAGGCCTCTGTTGCCCAAAGACAACTGTAGCATAGTACAGACCTCAGGTAATGTATATCTCACTTTTGTCTAGAGGACAGAAAAGATAATGTCATTAACCTAAAAGACCCACCCCTTCAGCCTGGTCCATTTCTAAAGGAAAATACTCAGGAGCATCCCATAGTGCAAAGTTCATTCTGTCTGCAGCTGACCCTGTCGTGACCCTAGCCATCTAGTACATTTACTGATCCTATTTCCTGATGGGTAGGTTCCTGCTTGGGACCTAGACTGTCTGATTCCAGTTGGGTCTCCAGGTATGCTCAGGTGTCCACTGAGACAGAACTGCAGTCTATTAAGTCTCCGTTTCTGACCTGTCACCCCTGACTTCCTGCCATAGCAGAATGAGGACAATGCCCCACGCAAAATGTGCTACATGGCCCTTGTTTCCCTGATTTAGGCGAAATCAAAACTATATGAACATCCTGCGGTTCCTGGCCCTTGGAGACAAGAAGCTAAGTCCGTTTAATATCACTCACCGCTTCACCCACCTCTTCTGGCTTGGGGATCTCAACTACCGTGTGGAGCTGCCCACCTGGGTAAGGAGAGTTCACCTTGAGCAGAGCTGTATGGGACAGAGGCTCCCAAGAGTCTGTTCTGGACGAAGAACAAAGAGACACCTGAACTCTCAGAACCAGGCTAAGGCAGCGGCTCTTCTCTGGGACTCAATACAACTCTCATCTTGGAGCCTCTGACTTTCTTTTACAGTTCCTTTCTGATTATGTCTACTTTGCCCCCAGGATTTCAGTGGCCACCCCTCCCCAGTGACATTGTCCCTCCAGTCTGCCAGCAGCAGCTGGGCTTGGTCAGGAAGCACAGGCATCTTGGGGGATCAGCTTACTTATCTCAACAAACCATGGGATCATTAGTGGATCTATGGCATTGCTTGCCTGCCTTCAGGAAGGGACCACAGGATGTGACCACGGGATGAGTCTAGAACCCACACAGTTGTTTTTCATGCCCATAAAAGTTGAAGCAGGATGTCGACAGTGTGAGGTGGAAGAGTGAGTGTCCTTCTGTCTAGAAATCAGAGTTGGCAGCCTGTTTTCGCCCCCACTGAGGGACTTTAATGCATGCCCACTCTAGTCCTGTGAGGGACAGAGGGAACACAGCAGGAGCTGACCCTGTTTTACAATCAAGCACAGAGAGGCTCAGAAAGCTGCTGAGAGGAGACTGTACATCATTTATAGTTGTAGCTGAACCTCCGGTGTCCCTTAATCTCAAACATCTCTGTAGATTAGGAGCATCTGCAGCCAGCTCACCTCATCTTCCTCACTAGAGATCCCCAGATGATATCTTTCCTCCCCAGGAATGAGCAGGCAGATCTCCTGGGGAAGGGCTGCCACAGCCCCACACTCACCTGGGAAGGAGCCAAGAGCCAAGTTCAAAGTCACAGAGAAGTAGACAGGAGGGAGGACTGTTAGACACCAAGGCCAGCACACTCCTTACTCCCCCACTCAGTGTGGCACCAATTATTGCTGGGCTGGTCTCAAGCATGGTGATGCTCAGAACCAGGAATTCCCTCCCACTTGTGGGTTTACAGCTGGATGTCCTTGTTCTCACAGAAAGAGTCAGAGAAAGCAAAGGAAATACTACTACCTTTCTCATGAAGTATTGCTAACCATGGCATTTAAAAGCCAGTATGCAGAAACAGCCGATCCCACATGCAAATTTGGGCTAGCCTAGAGCTAGTTATGGCCATGGTACAGCCCTTCCAGGCTTTCCTTATCCCTACAGCAACCCAGGCTACTGGGGCTCAGGGGGAAGTGTGGGGAGGAATAGAGTCTTACCAGGCATGTCCTCATTCCAGGAGGCAGAGGCCATAATCCAGAAGATCAAGCAGCAACAGTATTCAGATCTGCTGGCCCATGACCAACTTCTCCTGGAGAGGAAGGACCAGAAGGTCTTCCTGCACTTTGGTGAGAAGAACACACTGTCTTTCCTTTGCATCCTTTGCCACTATCTTCTCTCTGCCTGAATGTCCTAGCCAGGGGAAGGGTTATGTCTGCAGAGGAAGGAAACTGACCTAGAGGTATCAGGGAAGCCAAACTGAGGGCCCTGTGTCTGTTTCAGAGGAGGAGGAGATCACCTTCGCCCCCACCTACCGATTTGAAAGACTGACCCGGGACAAGTATGCTTACACAAAGCAGAAAGCAACAGGGGTAAGTCCTACTGGAAACAGATCTTCTTCCCCATCAAACTTCCTTTTTCGGGGCTGGAGAGATGGCTCAGAGGTTAAGAGCACTGACTGTTCTTCCAGAAGTCCTGAGTTCAATTCCCAGCAAAACCACATGGTGGCTCACTGAAGACCACTATTTGGGGCAAAAAAATTCACAATTAAACATTTAAAAATTATAATATGAATTAATAAAATAAATATTTAATTAAGACAAAAAATTTAAATTAGAATAATGAAGATTTAAAAAAAAAAAAACTTCCTTTTTCCAACTCACCATTCCATGGTGGTTCCTAGAAAGTGGGAAGCATCCTCCATAACCAGGCAACAACAAAAACAAAAAAATTAGAATGCACGTGGGGGGCTGGGGATGTAACTGGTGGTAAAGTGCTTCCTTAGTGTGCACAAAGTTCTGGTTTGCATCTCTACCTCAAGCCAGACATGGTACCAAGCATTTCTAATGCAGGAGATGGAAGGAGATAGAAGAAGCAAGAGCATCAGGAGTTCAAAGTCATCCTTGACTATATAGTGGGTTTGGGGCCACTCTGGGCTTCATGAGACTGTCTCCAAAAGCAAAACTTTCACTGCAGAAACTGCCACCAACTTGCACACACAAAAAGCTGAATTAATAATGGTCCTATTCTAAAATGCTGAGAGAATTTTAAAGCATTGGCTTTTAACTGTACAGAAAAGCTAGTTGTAAAGGTTTGTTTATTTTTATTTTATGGAGGTGAGTGTTTATGCCTGTGTGAATGTCTGTGAATCACATGCATGTAGTGGTCTGTCTGGTCACAGAAGCCAGAAGAGGGTGTTGAATCCCCTGGAATAGGAGCTAACGAATGTTTTTGAGCTGCCTTGTAGAGTTTAAGAGGCAAACTCAGAGCCTTCTCCAAGATCAATCAGAGCTCATAACCACTGAATCCTCAATACAGCCCCATAAAGCTGATTTTAAAAGCCCCAAACAAAGCTCCCTCCCAAATTCTGTTAGCAGAGATTAAACAGGTTTCCATGCATTTGAGTGTGTTGGTGCATGGTTATAATCCCAGTACCTGAGAAGTTTAGGCCAAAGAATCATAAGTTTAAGGCCAGCCTGGACACAAGGCTAGACTCCAAAACAACACCAGCAAAACTGGTGTCTTTGCTACAGGGCTTATCAGAGCCCTATAGGAACTTCTGAGCATTATAGTTCTCCATAGGTAAAACCAAACTAAACTGGTCCCAGAATGACTATTAGTATATATTAACAAGACTGCTCCTATTGAAAGGACAGCATTTGGGGAAAGAAGCAATAACATAATATTTATTCAGAGTTACTGATGGCCAGGAATAGGCAAAGCCCTCTCCTGGGTGAGGATCTCTGCTAAGTGATGAGAGGTCAGAACTGAATGAACATTGGCCCCAGGCTGTTTATAGCAGGACGGAGATGTCAAGCTTACAAATGATTACCCGAAGAACACGATGTCACAAAGAACAGGCAAAGGAGGAGACGGCCAATGGACAGGAAGGATGGGGAGGCTTCTTAAAAATGCCATCTGAGGTGCCTTGAAGAGCAGGAGGAATTTAAACTGGGAGGTATGAAGAGAGACAGGGGATGACATTTCAAGTTCAAGGAGCCATTAGAAAGAGCCCAGCCAAGCAGCAAGTTCTGGACATCTGGTCATTTTTCATGAGGTCCAACCCAAAGTCGTCAACCTAGATGAGTTCAGTGATAAGCAATACTGGATGATGGGCACTGAGAACTGCTTAAGCTAAGGATGCAAAGAGAAAGCTCAGAGCCCTGTCTGCATGAGATGAGATCAGGCACTGGGACAAGAGTCAATGGAATGGAAGGGGAAAGTAGGGTGACATACTGGGAGGGTTCTATCGGGAAGGACGAGGGTGTCCAGATGCAAGGTGAATTAACCTCATTCACAAATGGACTCCAGGACAGCTGAAGGTCTGGATCCAAAGTAGAGTTTAAAGAATTGAAGAGTTTCAGGTTTAAGTGAAGTAAGCCAGACTCAGAAATGCAAATATTATATTTTCTATCATATGCAGAATTTATATTTAAGTATATATTATCTCTGCTTATAAACATAAATGTATTTTCTGTTATGTACATATAACACATATGTAATATACACCAAAGCAGAAAGGAGGCTATGTGGGGGAGGGAGGGTACTGAGGGATGAATATGGACAGAGTACAGTGGTACGTATATGATGATATCATGATGAAACCCATTTTTATATGCTACTCTAAGAAGAAACATTTACAAAATAGTGTAAAGAGCTGAGCTGGCTCATTTATTAAGAGTACTGGATGATCTTGCAGAGGACCTAGGTGTAACTCCAGCTCCAGGGGATCCAACACCCTTTTCCGACTTCTGTGAGCGCTGCACATATGGTATACATACATATATGCAGACAACGCTCATGCACATAAAATATATGTTAGATAATTTACTGCATGGAAATTCCCTAAAGAGCCAACAGTGGATGGATTTGAGGATGTCAGATATTGGGGGGGAGGGTGTTTGTTTTTACTAACAACAAAGGAAGTAGCAAGCATGCTATGAAACAGTGATGTTACTTTGCAGATGAAGTACAACCTGCCATCCTGGTGTGACCGAGTCCTCTGGAAGTCTTACCCCCTGGTGCATGTGGTTTGTCAATCCTATGGTGAGTGGAGTACTGGGAAAGTGTAGGCTAAGGTTTGGGGCTCTGAGGACAGTGGCAAACTGAGGGCCATCTGTCCTGTAACCAGGAATCCTGAAAGGGTTGGTACATCCGACTGAAATGCAATAAATAGCCCTGCTTGAAGAGACATTAAAAAGCACTTTTAACACCAGCTTTTTTTCTTATAATTGAGAATTTCATAGTCATATGTATTCTGATCAAATCTACCCCCACATCTTTCCCTCCAGTCTCTCTCCTTTCTTTCCCTTCCATCACTTTAGTCTCCAATTTATGTACTCTTCTCTTAAAAAACAAAACAAAACAACACTTAGTCCAGCTAGTGCCCTCTCTATGTGCATGGGTGTAGGAGCATCTACTAGAACACAGATAGCCTTTTGGAGACCAAATCCCTAAAGAAAATATCCTGTTTCTGCTCCAATAGCCATCAATCACCAGTAGCTCCTCAGTAGGGGTGGGACTTCATGAGCCCCTCCCCCATCCATGCTAGGATTTTGGATGGTTTGATCTTGTGCAGGTCTTACATTTGCTCTCATATGTAACAAATATTTCACTGCCTATGTCCACTCCCTCTGGCTCTTACAATCTTTCCACCCCCTTTCCTGCAATGATCCCTGAGCCTTGGAGGGAGTGGGTGTGAGATATATGTTCCATTTGGGACTGAGCACTCTGTAATCTTTTTCTCTGCATGTTGACTACTTGTGGGTCTCTGTGTTGATCACCATCTCCTGCAAAAAGAAGCTTCTCCGATGAGGGCTGAGAGATGCACTAATCTAGGGAGATAATTAATTTAACAGAATAATAGTAGTAGCTTCTCTCCTAAAGCATGTGGCCCAGCCACTCATAGGCTTTTGGTCCAGTTAACAGTAACAGTCATGAGTTCTGTCTTGGGGACGGGAGCTTAAATTCAGTCAGAAAGTGATTGGTTACTCCTATGACATTTGTGCCACTATTGTACCAATGAGTGTATACTTCCAGGCCAATTGTCACTGTGGCTCACAGGGTTTACAGATAGGTAATAGCATAAACAAGGCCTTCTGGTACTATTCTTTAAAAAAAAAAAAATTAGGGGCTGGAGAGATGGCTCAGCGGTTAAGAGCACCGTCTGCTCTTCCAGAGGACCAGGGTTCGATTCCCAGCACCCACATGGCAGCTAACAACTGTCCGTAGTTCCAGTTCCAGGCAAACACCAAGGCAAATAAATAAATAATAAATAAATAAAGTTTAAAATAAAAAAAAAAACTTTAAAAAAAATTATATTGAGTTTGAGCAATATAAAAGTGATGTTTTTATAGGTTTAAAGCAGACAACTACTTTACACACACACACTCACTCTTTAAAGGCATCACAAGCTCCTAGTCAGTGGCACTCGGCCCTCATCCCACAATGCAATACAAATGAACAATTCACAAGCCAGAATCCCCTGATGGGCAGTTCATGATCCATAGCTGTTCAGCTGAGCCTTCATACCTACACAGCCCTCAGAGTGAGGAAAGGCTGGGGAAGTTTTGCCACTGTGGCAGCTGCCTTATGGCCCCACCCTCTCTGAAGACCAGTAAACTCTGATCCCGTAGACGAACTTTGTTTCTGTTCCCTTTATCTGTTCATATCTATGTGTTGCAGTGGGATGGTTTAGCATATGCATTACAACCCCCTCCTCTTCCTGCTCTTGAGCTCTGTCTCCCAGAACTAGTTCACTAGATGAACTTCATACAGCATTTAGGTGTGTGGTACAGTAGCAGCGTCTCTTACACTCTTAGCTTACACCCTTACTCTCTTACACTCATAACTTTGGCCAAGGCACTGTTCTGCCTTCAGGACCTGAAAGTGGGACAGGAGCTATATATAGCTCAGAGGTAGAGTATTTTCCTGCCGTGCATAATGCCCTGGCTTCAACTCCCAGTACTGCCCAAACCCGCCAAACAAGATAAACAAAGACAGAAAGTACCCATTTCTCATCCTTTACCCAGACTCTCTGAGTGTTTCTTGTTTGCCCGCCCCCACCCATACCTGAGCTCTTCAGCCCTATGACCTTATTCCCAGAAATAGACAGAGTTGATTATATGGAGATATACTCCCCAAATCCTGCAGCCCTCAGGGTCTCAATTTCTGTCTCAAAAAAAAATTATGCCAACTATCTCCATCAGTCAGCTGCCTTAGCAGAAGGCCAAATTATGGAGGCTCATAGAATTGCCACTTTCTTTTTTAACCCTAACCTTGGCCTTCAGAACTGCCCCCATAGTGCAGGTTTTAGGAAAGGAGATGGGTATGAAAATGGCAACTGGGGTTGAGAAGGGCATACATCCCACACATTACCTAGTGTGTGAGGGGCAAAGAGGAAAACCAGCTTACATGTAAGGCTGTGTTCTTTCCCAAGGAAGGCTAAACACATAATATTTTGTAATATTTTATTGAGTACCAGAGGACACAGTAGAAGGGTTTAAGGAGTTAAAGGAGGCCAAAAAAGGGTCCAAAGAAAAGAAAATACATGATTGTATAAGGGGAGGAGCCCGGGTTTTATTCCAGCTGTTAACATAAGTAGGTGTATCTGTTATCTATAGCTGTGTAACAAAATACCCTAAATCCCAGTTTTCAAACCACTGAATCTTTTGCTCACAATCTTCTGGGCTGGACTGAATTTGGACAGCTCATTTCTGCTGTCTGGCCACATTGACATATTTGATCAGATCTGGGGTCGGCCAGCTGTCAGCAAGGGTGATGTTGATAACTCCTGACCCAGGAGGCAAGGTCAGGCACCTTTGCTTCCTGGACTCAGGATTTCCAACTTAAGGTTCCAGCATGTCCCTGCTGTGTGTTTGCCATTCATGCCTTGACCAGGAGGCCTTCTCCACCACTGCTTAAAAATACCTTCCCTCTCTTGCAGGCAGTACCAGTGACATCATGACAAGTGACCACAGCCCCGTCTTTGCCACATTTGAAGCAGGGGTCACATCACAATTTGTCTCCAAGAATGGTAAGCAGTGGGCAGCATCAGCCTTTCTTGTTTTCCTCAAAGACAAGGGCCCAGGGGCATTTATTCTTGGTTGCAGCTACCAATTGCCCATGTTAGATGTAGATCCATCCTTCCCACAGGACCACAGTCTGCCCTACCTGGTCTCGTCCTGTCCAGGCCACATCACAATTTCAATCCAGAAAAACCTACTTTTGAAACTCCCTTTTAGTGTAATTAAAAGTGGGAGGTTATAAATCAATGTTTACCAAGGTGTGGGCTGTGTAACATCAAGGGAGATAGGACAGATATAGGTAGATAATTGAATCTACCTGTAAACAGACTTAGCCAACTAGGATTCTGGACTGGGGCTACATGGATGAACATTTATAACATTTATCTATGATATTTGTACTTTAGTGCGTTTTAAATATGTCTCTTCTGGATAAGCAAGTACTTCAGTTTCCTCCAATTATGGAATATTTTATTTAATTACATCTAAGTTTAAAAACTGACTCTAATTAAAGAAAATATTAAGCCTTTGTTAGTGTGGGTGCATGGTAGGTTGAGATGATGAAAATTGTGGAGGTGGGATGCAGATGAATGAGTCCTGGAAAGCTGGAACAAACTGATGTGTAGAGGTGCGTTATGTTTTCAAATTGCCCAGCCTGGCCCTGGTTGCCAGGCTACCCTTGTCACAGGAGGGACTGTGGCCTGTTACAAGTCTATCTAGCTCTTGGGTGATCAGGAAGCCATGTTGTCATCTCTTCTGCCTACCCTTTACTCCAGTGCAGCAGCTAAATGATTTAGGGATCCTGAGTGTGAGGAACCCAAATATAGGCAGAGAACTGTCTCACTCTGCAAGAGACACAGATGAAACTAAACCATTGTCTTCCTGGGATGCTCTCCTCCCTACCATTGTGTCAAGCATCTGTGGGTCTGTTGTGACCTCCCTCTCCATCCATGTCTTCACCTGGCCTGACTCCTTCCCACATCTGGCGTTGTTTGTTCTATCACCCTGCCAGCCTTTAGGCTCTGCCTCCTCCTTGTTCACACCCATCTCCCCTTTCTTTGAGTTCTAAGCACTGGTGAGTAGGCTCTGTCACACTCTGTCACCAGGTAAAGAATCTTTATTTTCAGGCTTGATTTTCTTCTGCTGGGACTCAGTATATAGCAGGTGCTTAAAAATATCAGTCACCAGTATTGAGCTTTGATGGAATATTTGTCTAAGCAGAGTCTGGCCCAGACGCTGTGAGGTTTAGAAGAAAGGAAAGAAGGAAGGTTGACAGGCATGGTGGACGTTACTCTTAAGTGGCTTAGAATTTATATGAAGCTGGGCAGTGGTGGTGCATGCCTTTAATCCCAGTTCTTTATCTGGAGGTAGAGGCAGGCAGATCTCTGTGAGTTCAAAGCCAGTTCAAGGAACAGAATGAGTTCCTGGATAGCCAGGACTGTCTTACAGAGAAACTCTCTCTCAAAAAACCAAAACAACAACAAAGAAGAATTTATATGGGAAGACAAAACACTTGCTTAAAACCAGCTCAAGGTCAAGTGTAGTGGCACACACCTTTAGTCCCAGCACTTAGGTGCCAGAGGCATCAGATCAGAAGTTCAGTGCTGTTCTTAGCTACGTAGTGAGTTTAAGGCCAGTTTGGGGTACATATAAGACCCTGTCTTACAAAACAAAAACAATGATAAGAACCAGTTTGAGGTGTGTGAATTAACATAGTTATGAGCATGTTAGCTGAAAGCCAACAAGTCCAAGAGCCCATAAGGACCGGACATAACTGTGCCGAGGAAGTAAGGGCAGACCTCCTTAGCTGTGGACTAAAAACATCAGATTTGGATGGTGAACCTCTAAATAGGTTTATTAACTCTCTGTCAGAACTAGTGGGGAAATCTGGGCATGTTGGCTTGTGCCTTTAACCCTAAGCAATTGAGAGCTTGATGCAGGAGAATCACACATAGCCTTGGCTATGTAGTAAGTTCCAGGCAAGCCTGGGCTATCTAATGGAAGGAAGGAAGGAAGGAAAGAAGAGAGAGAGAGAGAGAGAGAGAGAGAGAGAGAGAGAGAGAGAATCAGTAGAGAGGCTACAGGTGGGTCCTTTCTGTCTTTACTCTTTCTGTTCTGCGCTACACGGCCAGCCTGTGACAGATCAGAGAGGCTGTGGCCATCCTCAGGGATGCTGAGCTTTTGTGGTAAGTCATGAAGCTTTAAGGAAACTCTCTCCTTCTATCTGGACATTCCCCATCCTTGGGCCCTAGAGAGAGCCCAGCATGGCGATGGATACAGAGGAAAGAAGTCCTAGAGAGAAACTGGGAGGAACCTCCATCTCCAGGTACAGTGTACTGATAAATCCCTGGTCTCTCCTGCTTCAGGTCCCGGCACTGTGGACAGCCAAGGGCAGATCGAGTTTCTTGCTTGCTATGCCACACTGAAGACCAAATCCCAGACCAAGTTCTACTTGGAGTTTCACTCAAGCTGCTTAGAGAGTAAGTGGCTGGTAAACCACCCTTAGGGTGATTAGAAGTTCCTTTTCATTAATGATCGACCCCTTTCTGGTGAGGATTTATGGATGGGCCTCAGTGGGTTCAGTGGTGTAGGCTACAGGTGGGGTACCTACAGGGATACCCTGTGGCTAGGAGGCCCCTTCTCCACCCTTGTGGTCTGGAGTCTTCTACAGTCTCAGCCCTGGAGATAGGGGCAGCCACTAGTGTACTGACCCTTGGGCAAAGCTCCAGAACACTGATGATTCAACAGGGTCTAAACAGTTGCTGCTGCCTTCCTGCTGTGGCCCTGGGCCCACTTGCCCATTCCATATCATGGCACTTTCATTGTGGGCTCACTGTGGCCAGAAGCAAAGAAGGGATGGACAGTTCCATTTCATGTGGCCATGTTGGGCACCCACTGTGCTTATGAAGATCCTTTCTTTACATCTCCAGGCATATTGTCTGAGACTCCCATGCAAGAGAACTACGTGCTTTCTTGTTCTCCTTGGGATAGCCAAGAGCAATGGGGGAAGGGCATGAACCAATTCTGCAACTAGGTATAGATTCCTTGCTTCTAGAGCCCAGGAGTCCTGCCCCCTAGTACCTTTCTGCACCTTCCTTCTCCAGTCCACCCTAGCTCTTCCTGGGGATAGTGCCACCTTCACCACAATAACCCGAAGCCCCCAACTCAGCAGGCAGGGTCAAAACAGGGATGAGGGATTTTGTGCGGGTGTTTTAAATAAACTATCAAGACATTTGCATAGATTTCTATGGAAACAGCATATTAGCAGGCTTAAATTAGAACTTCAAAAGGCTGCTATCCTGAGTGGCGTGGGATGAGCTGTCATGGTTCCCAATCTTCTTGCCTGCGGTGTGATGACTTCTTTGTTTTCTGGTCTGTTGCAAAAAAAGAGTCAAAAAGGGGGGGGAATCTCTTTGGTTTTGTTTTTTTTTCCTAAAAATAATTAGACTGTGTTGGCAAATGACCATCCCTTGAACAAAAACAGAATCCCCAGCAAACTAGCGTCCTAAATGGTGCCTGAGGCCCTAAAGACTTCAGAAGAAAGAGACAAGTCTCCCACAGTCCAAGACCCTCGGAGTCTTTTCTGTCTGTCCTTTGCTCTGTGGTCTGCAAACCCAACTTCTTATCTTCTGACAGGTTTTGTCAAGAGTCAGGAAGGAGAAAATGAAGAAGGGGGCGAAGGAGAATTGGTGGTGCGGTTTGGAGAGACTCTTCCCAAGGTAATACCGGAAGAGAAGGTGCCTCGGGGAGGGGCCACGGCAATGGAGTCCAGCATGCGGCTGCAGCAGGCCTGCCTGCCCAGACTCCAGCTTACACTTTGTTCTCAACTGATATAAGGCATGCTTTTCAGCATGGATAAGTAACATCAGGATTCCTAAATGGTTTTCAGTCCCTAGTATATACATTCCCCTTTGGTTCTTATTACCAGCTTGGTGCTTGTAGTACTTGAAACTGAACCATAAGCCTTTGCACATGTGTGCCAGGCAAGCATTCTACCGTCATGCTTTGGCCCTGATATCTCTGAACAATTTTTAGTAGCAGGAAGTTGGGGGCAGTGCTGACATTCAGGAGTCTGTCACTCACCAAGGCACACTTGAAGCAAGCCACAGGGTACTTCAAGCCCAACTGAGGGTCTTTGGCAACGACATACATTTTCCCAGATCGGGAGCAGTCCCATGGTGCCCTCTTTTTATGCAGCTGCAGACCTTGAAAGGCTGAAGGGGAAGGGTGGTACTGCAGGTTTCATTCTAAACCTGGCTTCTGGTCCTTCCCCTGGCCCCTGGGAATATGCAGAGAAGGGAAGAAAGATAATGTACAAGGAGCCTGGAAGCTCAACCCAATTTTGGGAGGCAGGCAAGAAAGTTATTCCTCACTTGACTGAGCAAGGGACGCCACCTGCTCTCTTGGGCATGGAAAGCCAAGACCTGAGTTTGGTAGGAAGAAAATCTCCAGTTCCATCTTTCTGTGTGTTCTAACATCAAGACTGGTGGCCCACATCCACTGGTCCGTACCTGTGGACTCTAATCTTGTGCTTCCTCTGCAGCTAAAGCCTATTATCTCTGATCCTGAGTACCTACTGGACCAGCACATCCTGATCAGCATTAAGTCCTCTGACAGTGATGAATCCTATGGTAAGCATCCCAGGCCAGGGACCTTACCTGTCCATTAGCCCCAGCCTCTAAAGTGAAGGTGGCAGTAACTCAGCCTTCCAAGAAAGCATGTCTGCCCTTGCCCATCATGCCATGATGATGCTTCTTTCTCTGTCCCTCGACCACCATTTTCCTAACATGTTATCATCCCTGCTTCTTGTGACTTCTGGGCACAACTTCCAGCCATCTCCCTCTTAGCCTTGCTGTATGACTGCAGGTACTATGGAATTTCATCTCAACAAGGCCTCAAGAGGCAGGTTCTGTTCCCCAATCAGCAAACAGGTAAACTGAGGCTCATAGAGGTCAAGTGACTTTCCCAAGTCACACAGTCATCATCTGAGCTGTAACTTGAACCCAAGGCTTCCTGTGCCACTGCACCTCTCTTGTGTTTCCAACCAGCTCCTCAGACCTAAATGCAGGATGGCAGCCCCTCCCTGCTGCCAAGTCAGCCTGCCTTCCTTTTAATTCAGACTTCTCCTTGTTTAGACCTTTTAGATTGACCTGTGCTCCTACCTGCTCATCTGGTTTTGTTTTTCTTGTACTGTTTCAAACCTTGGGAAGTAAGCTTTCCCTAAAGCCATCAGATTAGCATTTAATACTGTTTCTTGGATGGATTTTCTAGGATTTAATTTTCCTTTCCACATTGATCTATTAGAGCCTTTTTTTTCCTATGAGGCTTGAGACATTCGCCCCATGTTGCTAACGCATTGATCGACAGGGTTTGCCAGTTAATCCCGGCAAGGAATTGTCTCCCTGTGCTACATCTACATCCCCAGGCATGTTCCATGTTTGTCTCAGGCCAAGGTTTTCATGTTGATGTTTTCTCTTCTTTCCCTAGGTGAAGGCTGCATTGCCCTTCATCTGGAGACCACAGAGACTCAGCTTCCCATATACACACCTCTCACCCACCACGGGGAGATGACTGGACACTTCAGAGGGGAGATTAAGCTGCAGACCTCCCAGGGCAAGATGAGGGAGAAGCTCTATGGTAAGCCAACCCCTTCCCAGCCTTCCCAGAAGCCACTGCACTAGGGACAGGCATGTGCTTTCTCTCAGCAAAGCTATCAAGTATTCTGTGATCCAAGACCTCTGAAGAGATCATGACTGGAAAGCCTCTAGGGTAGTATTGTGGTGCACACTTGTAATTGACACTTGGGAGGCTGAGACAGTAGAATCATGAGTTCAAGGCTAGCCTGGGCAACATACTAAGACAATGTATCTGACAAGAAGGGAGGAAAAGGCATCTTGTTTATCTCTCACAACAGCCCTGTGAGGCAAGAATGATTTTCTCTATTTGGCAGATAGGGAAACTGAGGAATAGAGAGGCTAAGTGACTGGTTGAAGGTTACAAACTCAGGAAGTGGCTAAGATAAGGCTCACCCAGGGCTAAGCAGAAGTTGGTAGGCATAGTGGTTGCTTGCCTGTTACGGAAATAGTGTAGCAGAACTCTCCACGCAGGAGAGCAGCCCGACCCAGAAGGCTTTAGTGCACCAAGGGCCACGGCTTCTGTCCATGTGACTCCCTGTCCCCTGTGAGAGATCTTTTCTCTAGCAGGACAGTGGGTTGAAGGGATACTGGCCATTACCTAGCAATCATGCCAAATTCAGAAGTAAAATTGAGGATCCCTTTAAGCCCCATAAACAGATTAGCTTTGCATGTGAGGTACTTTTATGGGGTGGCCTAGTGATGTTCATTTTGTTCTAATCTGACAAGAAGTACCTGTTGTTCTGTCCCTGGCTGAGCTAACAAGTTAGAAATATTTTATTTATTTATTTAGTTAGTTAGTTAGTTAGTTAGTTTTATGTGAATTGGTGTTTTGCCTGCATGTTTAACTGTGTAAGGGTGTCAGATCTTGAAATTACAGACAGTTGTTAGCTGCCATGTGGATGCTGGGAATTGAACTCAGGTCCTCCAGAAGAACAGTCAGTGCTCTTAACCGCTGAGCCATCTTCTCCAGCCCCACAAGTTAGAAATATTTTATGAAGTAACAACTGAATCCTGAGTATCTGTTCTTCTTCTTCTGGACCCATGGCAGACATCATTAAGCAATCACCAAACCAAGATTTTAAACCCTAAAAATCTTGCTTGAAATACCACTCTCTGTATTTGCTTTCCAGATTTGGCCTGCCAGTGGGTACCACTTTGCCCTTTCTAAGTCACATGATGGCCTGTCCTTCTCACATTTTTTTTTCCTGAATCTTCTCTCCCAGATTTTGTGAAGACAGAGCGAGATGAGTCCAGTGGAATGAAATGCCTGAAGAACCTCACCAGCCATGACCCTTTGAGGCAGTGGGAGCCTTCTGGCAGGTAGGTGAAACTCACTAAGACCTACTACAACTAGCTGGGTTGTGTGAGCCAGAATCCAGGAGAGGGTAAAGTGAGGCAGGGGAAAGCCAAGGTCGGGGAACAAGGAAGGCTTGTTCTACTCAATTGCACATCCTGAGTTCAAATCCCCATCTTTGGGGAGGTCAGCATGGCTGTGACAAAGGCTGGGACACTCTTTCATGTTAGAATAGTTCAGCTCAGCTGGCCCTTAATAAGCATTATATAATAATATACTAATAAGCAATATAATAACCTTATATCAGGAAGAAACCAATGTAAATACAGTACAGTCCATGACCTAGGGACTCACCACCGGCTAGTAGAAGGGTGTGCGGTCCAAGAAGAAGGAACTGTAGATTCCTGAATAATTCTGGGGCAAAAAAAAAAAAATGTTTTCCCTCTGTCCAGAGAGGTCAGGAACACAAGTGGTCAAAGGTCCCTATCTGTGACTTCCCAGTTTCATTTCTGTTGCTGTGAGAAATACCCTAAAAAAGGGCAGCCTGGGGATGAAAGGGTTTATTTGACTTTCAGGCCCACATTACAGTCCATTGTTGTGGAGAAGTTAAGGCAGGAACTTGAAGTATTATCCATGCACCCTTACTTGCTCTTAGCTCTGTCTTTTACTCTTACATAGTTTATGGCCCAACCTAGGAAATGATGCTGCCCACAGTGGGCTGGGTCTTCCTACAATGAAGACAAGTCCCCATAGACATACCCACTGGCCAAACTGGTCTAGATAATTACTCATTAAGATTCCTCACAGGTAATTTTAAATTGTGTCAAGAGGTCAGGTAAAACTAACCAACACAAAAAGGTACAGTAGCACATGCCTTTAATTCCAGCACTCAAGAGGTAGGAGCATGCTATCTCTGTGAGTTCAAGGCTAGCCTTTTCTATACAGTGAGTTCCAGGACAGCTAGAGCTATGTAATGAGAACCTGTCTCAAGGAAGAAAAAAATAAACAAACAAAGAAGCAGTGATAACAGGAAAGACTGAATTGAGAATTATTTGGATATTCCAGCCTATATTTTTAAAGGACAACATTTCCTAATACCATAATCACCTCTATTTCCTAATGTGGTTTTGTTAGTCCTCCTGAGATGAAGCCCAGCATGGAGCAAGGTGTGGTGTGTGACTACAAGGGTAGTAGCCTCACCTAAGTCTGGACTGTCACTTCTAATTTTAAGGCAACTGCCTTCCTTAACACCTCTGGCCACAACCTCTGTGACTGTGCATTCATTCTTCTTGCCATTCAGATGCTTTACATGGAATGTGCAAATCCACATGTTCCACATGGACTTTGTCCAGTCTGCCTTGAAAAAATGTACTCTTGACCCACCACACACACACACACACACACAGAGAATGCCAGCTCTCTCATTCTACTCTCCCTGTGTGCTGGCTGGTCTTCAGAGACCCTTGCAACAAGCCAATCTCTATCCCTGACCTCTGGGCTTTAGCATGGACCTTTGCCATTGAGCATCCTTCCTTTTTTTTTTCGTTCGTCATCTCATTTCAATTCAAAGGTGACCTTCAATGTCTCTTCTCCAGCCACCTTCTGCCTAATGGCTCTCAACCTTCCCGCTCATCTCACTTTGATCTCTTGTCTCTCTTTACTGCATTACATGCATACATAAATGAGTGACTGAATTAATGTGCCCCAGAAATGAAGGTACCAAGAGACTGAGAAACTGAGGAACATTTTCCTCAGGCTGGTGCCAACTGTGAAGAGAATTGGCCTGAGATGTACCTCCACATCTTCCTACAGGGTCCCTGCATGTGGTATCTCCAGTCTCAATGACATCATCAATCCAAACTACATTGGTGCGGGTCCTTTTGGACATGGAAAGTCAACCCTATCACCAGACCAGCAACTCACAGCCTGGAGTTATGACCAGCCACCCAAGGACTCCTCCCTGGGGCCTGGGAGGGGAGAGGGTCCCCCTACGCCTCCCTCCCAGCCACCTCTGTCTCCAAAGAAGTTTTCAACTTCCACAGCCAACCGAGGTCTCGGCCCCAGGATGCAAGAGGCAAGGTTAGTGTCCTCTGAATTGTGTTTTCCTGCTCGCAAACAACCCCTGGGTGTTCCCAAGGATGGTGGCCTGAAGAGAGCAGAGTTCTAGTAGGTTCTGCCCACTGCTTTGGCTTCTGCTTGTCTGAACAGTTGGTGTGACTTGATTCTAAACCCAGGGGTGGGGTGACAAGAACAGCATCTTCTTATAAAAACTGCAAATACTTATAATAAGTAGTTTCTGTCCTGGCCTTTCTGGCCTAGCCTTGAGGATCAGACTCACTGGCAACCTTGCTGCCACTTAGTCCCAAATAATCACACAAAGACTTATATTAATTTTATGCTGATTGGCCTATGGCTCAGACATATTGCTAGGTAGCTTTTGCTTTTAAACTAACCCATGATTCTTATCTTGTTTAGCCATGAGGCTTAGTACCTTTTCTCAGAGCACCATCCTGGTCTCGTTTCCTCTGTGTCTGCTGCAATCTCTGCTGGTGTCTCTGTCTCACTCTTCCTGTTCCCAGAGTTTTCTTAGTCTGGTAGCCCCACCCACACTTCCTGTCTTTCTTCTGGCCAATCAGCCTTTTATTAAACCAGTAAGAGGGATAAATATTTACAATGTACCAGAACATAATCCCACAGCATATCCTCTTTTTTTTTCTTTTTAAAACAAGAACCCCAAAATCTAATATCCCCTTTTTCCCTACCATTATCTATACAACTTATAACAACACTGTAAACAAAGACAAACATCCATAATACATTTTTTTTTTGGAATTGTGGGCTACTTCCTGCTGGATGGGAGCAATGGAAATCCCATGGAAACCCAAAGAAAAATTTAGGATTATGAACGACAAGTCCTTAGTGAAGTAGTCTGTAAGGCTGGGTCATTTCAAGCGGTCTCCTTGAAGCAGAGCTCAGGGGAAACTGTAACAGAGGTGCTCTAAAATGCTGAATCGTTTGGGTCTTATCTCTTGCCTGAACAAGTGGGGTGAAGGAGAAGGTTCCTGCACCTAGTCAGATCTAGACCTAGCCTCAGTAGTCCTCCCTGGAATGAGGACCAAGATCTCTAACCAGTAGTTACTAAAGTACTTCTCTGATCAAGGTAATCTCTTCAGTAACCCCAGGAAGCAAAGCTACAAACAGCCACAAAGAAACCAGAAGTTCACCATATAAGCATCAGAAGTCCCCAGCTTGGTGGGAACATGTTCCCTCTAGCCCTGGGTGACAGACAGCACAGGGGTAGGCATCCTTCAAAGCCCCATAGGATGAGGTTTTAAGCTCATCTCTCACCAAAGAGAGAATTAGAAGCGCCCCTATACCTGCTGTTCTAAGTACCCAACTCAGCCCGAATAAAGCGATGGGGCATCACTGTTCTTCATGGGCCTCCCACCATTCCCATGGGACTAAGACAGGGGATGGCTTTTGGCATCTGTCAACATTTTTTGTTATGTTAATGACTTCCAGTATTTCCAAAAAGTAAAAGGTAGACTGCTGTTGGCTTAGTAATAAAGGTACTTGCCACCAAGCCTGGCATCTGAGTTCAGTTCCTTTAATTGATGTAGTAGAAGAGAGTTGTCCCTACAAGCTGCCCTCTGCCCTCCACACAAGTGCATGGCTTTCTCCTTTTCTTCAGTCTAGAACTCCAGCCTGTGGAATGGTGCTGCCTACAATGGGCAAGTCTTCCCTCATAGTTATCTTATCAATTATGTATGTCTAAAGGCATACATATCCATTAAGTGAAATAATAAATAAATAATTTTATTAAATAGATAAATAAAAATTTATCACCAGTTGTGATAACACATTTAGGTAAAATATGCTGAAGAGGTGAAGGCAGGAGGACCATGAGGCTGTCCTAGACTATACCTTTAGCCTGACATGATGTTGCAATGCCTTTAATCCCAATACTCAGCAGATAGAGAGGCAGGTAGATCTCTGTTAGTTCTGCATGCCAAGGATACCTAGTGAGACTCTGTTTAGTGTGTGTGTGTGTTATCAAGGTGAAAAATTATCCCCTGGAAAATGAACAATCTGGTGTCATTTGGTATATTACATGTTATACCACCACTACTGTATTTAGTCCAGGACATTTTTCTTGCCCCTAATGAAAGGCCAGAGGCATAAAACGTCTCCTCTCCAGTTCTTTGTTTCTAAACATGTTTCTTCCCCTTTCTCCTCTCCTCTTCCCTGTGGTTCCAGACCTGGTGACCTGGGGAAAGCAGAAGCTCTGCTACAGGAGGACCTGCAGCTGACGAAGCCAGAGATGTTTGAGAACCCACTGTATGGGTCTGTGAGTTCCTTCCCTAAGCTGGTGCCCAGGAAAGAGCAGGAGTCCCCCAAGATGCTGCGGAAGGAGCCTCCACCCTGTCCAGACCCAGGAATCTCACCACCCAGCATCCTGCTCCCCAAAGCCCAAGAGGTGGAAGGTGTCAAGGGGACAAGCAAACAGGTCCCCATGCCTGTCATTGGCCCCACACCCCGGATGCGTTCCTTTACCTGTTCCTCCTCTGCTGAGGGAAGAATGCCCAGTGGAGACAAGAACCAAGGGAAGTCCAAGACTTCTGTCAGTTCCCAAGCCCCAGTGCCAGCCAAAAGGCCTATCAAGCCTTCCAGGTCCGAAATGAGCCAACAGACGACTCCCATCCCAGCTCCACGGCCGCCCCTGCCGGTCAAGAGCCCTGCGGTCCTGCAGCTTCAGCACTCCAAAGGCCGAGACTACCGTGACAACACTGAACTCCCCCACCATGGCAAGCCCCGCCATGATGAAGGGCTGCTTGGCAGGACTGCCATGCAGGTGTGTTGAATTCTGGGAGGAAGGACTGAACTAGGGGTTAGAACCTGGTACCTCTGTTCTGTGCTCCCGATTGGTCTTACACAATACCCGCAATGATTCTCAAGAGAAGCATAGGAAGAGTTATGGATAAACTCCTAGCCTTGTAACTTAAATGAAATCTAGGTCATTTATATTTTACTTTTATCATCCTCAATTAATATATGCACTTAGAACATTCCTGGTATTTTAAAAACTTCAGGCAGAATGTTCCCTTCCAACAAAGTATATCCTAGAGCAAAACTAAAACTGATTTTTAAAAACACACACAGTTGAGACTGGACATGGTAGTACACCCCTATATAATCCTAGCATTCTAAAAATCTAAGGCAGGTGTTCAAGGTCAGCCTGGACTATATAACAAGACACTGTCTAAAAACTACCAGCAGCAGCAGTCTGGGGTTGTAGCTCAATGGTAGAATACACAGAAAACCTCCATGAAAGCTTCAGCTGAATCCCCAGGACTGCAAGAGAAATGAACAGATTCTAGAACTAGACTGCTGGCTGTTCTGTTATTGTGTTGTTGTTGTTATTACTATATTACTTGTTTTTGATTTTTTTTTGACACATGATTTTTCTTTGTAGCCCTGGCTGTCCTGAAGCTCACTCTGTAGACCTGGCTGACCTCAAACTCAAAACTCCACTTGCCTCTGCTTCCGAAGTGCTGGAATTAAAGGCTTTCACCAACAAACCTGGCCTGTTATTGTATTTTATTGCAGTACTGAGTGTCAAACTCAGGGCTTTATATGCCAGACAAATGCTATACTGCAGTCCTGTGTCAGATTTAAATCCCGAGTCTACACTGCCCAGCTCTATACCTTCTTAATCTGTCAAAAAGAGGATATTAATGGTATCTGCTGTATAGATTTATGGGAAGAAATATATTATGCCATATGCTGTTACTTTATGTCATCATTTTTAGTTATTACTCATGTTTCATATAGTATATATAACACGTATCTATTTCATATAGTATATGCATATATGAATTAGCATATGAGCTATCAGCCTGATCTAGCTCACAGCACTAGGGGTCAAATGTGGCCTGGAGATAGCAAGCCCTGATAACCTTTCTCTTCTCATCCTACAGTGAAGTCTTTGGTGAGCTGCTACTGATGGCAGCCTGGAGGAACAGCACAAAGCAACTCAAAGCCTCTCCCAGGACCTCCTGCTAGCTCCTCTTGCCCAGCTTCAAGTTCAAGGCTGTGTATTTTTCGGTAAAGGGCCTCACTTCTCTGTGGCCCAAAGAGTGTGCTGGCTGCAACAGTGGGTGGCAGATGCAGAAGCTGGATGAAAAACACTTACCATATGGACAACAGACAGCCACACCTGGGTCTTAGAACCTGGACTCCAGGGCCTTCTTCCAGTTGCTGTTTTAAAGAAAGGAACTGAGATACTCGTCTGAGGGTGACGATAAATAATAATAATATTAATAATAATAATGGCCAGATGCCATGTGCTGTGTTAAGTATGTTATGGACATTTGTCAGGCTGGCCTCCAGGCTGAACCCTGAGCCCAGACCCACCAATCCCAAATGATAGGTCCTGAGACGTCTAAATAAAGCATTAAGAAAGCCAGCAAAACCCTAGAGCTAGCCGGGATCTACTGCAGGGATCTGAAGAGCCTGCATAGCTAATAGAGGGTATAAGGAGCCCAGCCCTGTCCAACTTCAGAGATGCAAGCTGCTTTTGCTAAGGCTAGGGTTCTGCCTAGATCTGCCTGGTTTTTGTTGGGTTTTCAGTCTGCTGGAGTCGGAGATCAGCTCCAACTTGCCATTGAAGAGATCCAGCCTCAACCTAAGCCAGCCATGTCAGACCTCTGCTGAGCCTCTGGCCCCAAACTCCATGTGCCACTATAGGTGGGCAGCTATTGCCATACCCTGGGTTGGGCCAAGCACCCCCCACTCCACTTCTGATGTACCAAGGAAGAATCTACCACTGTCCCAATGGCTGAGCTCTCCAGCCTGCTGTCAGGGAAATTGATCCTCGTTCCCAGGCTCTCAAAATAGTATATCCTCTTCTTCCCAAATTGTGCCACTTGCCCTGTGTCCTTGGTTATACCAGGAGAATAGGATGCAATGCCTTTTCTTGTCTTGCTTTTTGATATATCAGGATTAATGTAGGAAACCAGATCCAGAATGTGCAGGAAAGCAGGTGTATTCCCTGTTTCCTAGTCTGTGTGACCAATAAATTGTACCTTTCTAACTAGGTTCCTGACTGTGTGGCATCTTCCTGATACCCAGAGCCACAATTCTTCCCTCTGTTGTAACGACTTCGGAGAGACTTTGGAACAGGAGGAGGCAGTTTAGGCTTCCTGATGGCCAGAAAATAGTATCCTCACCATGGAGACAGTCTCAAGTTGAGCATGGACATGAACAAGGGTAGCCGTCATAACAACTTTCATACCTATAGTTGTGTGGGACTCCAAATGTCTTGTAGCCACCCAACTTCCACAAGTGTCCTCTGACCCTGGCTGACCAACAGCCTACAAGTTCTTAGCTTTTACCAGTGTTGCTTATTTCAGGGACAAGAGACCCATACAAACCATCCCTAAGACATTGGTTTACAAGTTAGGGAATAGTCTCAGGCCAGAGGACCAGCATAGATACTGCTCGATACCACTTGTGAGGTGCCATGGCCCATGTCACCATTCCTTCCACTTTGAGATACCCAGCATCTCTCTTGCTCACAGACCCCAGACCTAGGCTCTAAACAGAGCTCCAGAGAGTGGCATCCTTGGGAGGCACCGAGTAAACCATTCACTGTCTGCTTTGATGGTTCTTGTGGACTGGTAGATCCAAGGCTGAGAATATTCCAGAATAGCTCCTCACCTCTACTTAGGTGAATGTCCTTCTATAAATTCACCACTTGGTCCCCACAAAGAATTTTAAAGCCATCTCCAAGCTCTAACATTCTGACCCAAAGATGAGTAAACCAAGGGCCCCTCAGCATTCTGACCTAGTAGACCAAGAGCCAGGTAGAAACTTGGCTGGAGATACCTTGATATTCCAAAGGAAAGATACAGGAAGTGTGGCCATGATCCACCCAGCTGTTCTTAGTATTTTTTAACTATTAATGAAAAAAATGTTTGCATATCCTCCACTGTAACCCATCCCACTCCTCCCCCTCCCCCCAGCCCCACCTCCCATCCCTTCCTCAAAGCTGGAAAGGCCTCCATGAGTAGTCAGCACAGGCTAACATACCAAGTTGAGGCAGGACCCATCCCTTCCTCGCTGTATCAAGGCTGAGCAAGGCATCCCACCATAGGAAGTAGGCTCCAAAAAGCCAGTTCATGTATCCAGGATAATTCCTGGTCTCATAGCTTGGGGGCCCATTAACAGCTTAATCAATACAACTGTCACCCACCCTCATTCAGAGGGCCTAGTTGGGTGTCACGCAGCTGCTGTTCTTCATCTCACTTCTGGAAATCCACCCTGGTTCATATTCCCTTGTGACCCCAGAGCTGAGGGCCAGGGTCCTATTGCCTTTGGCCTATGGGACACCTCCTGCTACTATAATGGGCTGGCTTGCTGTTTGGGGTGCCTGCAGCTGGCCACCCACAGAATAGCAAACAGCTGTTTCCTGTGGATGTCCAGGCTTCCGCTATCATTTCTGGAGGCTCCTGGAGAAGCTGCGATGGAGAACCTATGTATGTGTCCTGGCCCTTCACTCTGAGCTCTAGCCCCTGTTCAGACTCTAGCCCTTTTCCTCTTTCTCCAAGGTCCAACACAGCTGTCTTAGGAACCTAGCTCTGCATGTGGATGGTCCTCTGGGGCCCCTTGATGCTCAAAACTAGAAACAGGACAAGGAAGTTTCCTTCTGGTCCTCCCAGTTCCTCTCAGTCCTGTACACACCCCTGAGCTCCCTGACCACCACTCTGGGCTCTGGGCCACCATTGTCTCCCAGAACCCATTCTCTCTTTGCTATCAATTCTGTCCTTTCCCACCCTCCGACTTAGTTCTCCCTTCTACACTAGAGGAATGAGAAGACAGACATTGGTCCCCTGTCATCTCAGTTTGCTTCACTGAACTCCATAAGAAGTTAACGAGCTTCACTAACAAACTGTCCCACCGCTAAGATGACCATCACCCCTAAAAATGTAGATCAAGAGTCTCTGTCTTTCAAGAAGCAAATCTGTCCTCTTTTGCATGACTATATGAAGCTAGTCAAAGCCCGGATTCCCTGTTACCATATAATGCTCTCTGGCATGAATGCATCTGCCTCTAATCGCCATGCAACGGATCCAGAGGGCAGCCTCTTTACTCCTCCTCAATGCAGCATTTCTGCCACTTTACTGTGGCTTCCTAAGCATCGAGAGGAAAATGAGTGAGTCACTGAGCAAAGCTCTCTCCCACAGATACCTTCCCTAACCCCAGCCCACCAGGTCTGTCTTTGCTTGTCCTTAAAATAGCTCCTTTCTGAAAACTAATTTCCATGGAGACTCAGCTATGGAAAGACCCAGAAGCTTTCTAGGAGGCAGTTAGCTCACTCTGAGCCTTCACTCCAACAGAGAGGCTCTATGAGGCAAATATCTGGTCTCACCCTCACATTTACCCCCCAAGGTCCCATTCTGGGAAAACTGTTCTGCTCTGCTCTGCTCTGCTCTGCTCAGGGGCTCACACAGGCACACAGTCCAGCTACTGCTGACCAGTGTCTGGTTATGCTCTGGTTAGTGACTGCTCCAAGCTGATCATTTCTTTCTCAGCTCACAGATGACACACTCTTGGGTCCGTCCTGCATTCAAGTGATTTTAGGCTTGATACACATACATGCACAGTTCATTTAACCATCATCCATTTAACCACAGTTGTGCTGGGCCTGAGGAGACCATGGGGCAGGAGAGGACCATGAAGGTGGGTCAGACAGAATGGGATTTAAATACTTTAGTTTATGTTTCCTGAGAATGAAGTTTAAGCAAGCCTACAACCTGAGGTGGATCCCCAGAACTCACTAAAAAGCTGGATGCATAACCTGCAATGATGGTGCATGCCTTTTATCCAGCACTCAGGAGGCTGAAGTAGGTGGATCTCCGAGTTTAAGGCCATCATGGTCTATAGAGTGAGTTCCAAGACAGCCAAGGCTACATGGAGAAACCCCATCTCAATAATAAAAAAAATTAATTAATTAAAATTTTAAAAATTACCAGATGCAGTCATGCATCTGTAACCCCAGCACCCCTACTGAAAGGTGGAAGAAAGATACAGGAGAATTGGCTAGAAACTTATGGGCCAGACAGTGGGGTGTGTGTGCATCATAGCAGCAGAAACAAGAGAAGCCATGCCTCAACCAAGTGAAGGTGAGAACCATCTCCCCCCAGTTGCCTTCTAACCTCCATACATGCTCTGTGAAATGCATATGTCCATACCCACATATGCATACATGCAACACACACACAAGTACATGTGCGCGCGCGCGCGCGCGCACACACACACACACACACACACACACACACACACACACACACACCAGGCAGCAGAGGAGGAGGAAGTAATTACAGTTGTCAGGGTGGCTGATTTGAGGCCCAGAAATCTGTACTTGTCTCATTAGTTTGAGTTCAGATAGAAGATAGATTCCAGGGCAAGGAGGATGCAGTAGAAGGCAGGGACCTGAGGCAGGAAAGGAAAGAATGTCCTCACAAGTAGGTGACTGCTGGGAACAGCTGCGCTTGACTAATGGACAACAGCAAGGGGCAAATTCCTATCACCCCATCCAAAGAGAGTTGTGTTAAGGGGTGCCTCTGGAAGCTGGTTAATCCTCATCTCTCCTGGTCTAAGCAGAAAGCTAGCTCCAAAAGCCAGGCAAGAGTCTTCCAGCCTGAAGACACATGGGCAAGCCATGTGTGATACACACAGGAAACCACTTAGCAATAGCACTGTAGGACAGAGTTTCAGTACTAAGCCTGCCCACAGAACACTGGCCCCTCTTGCTACTACTGTGTGTCTACAGGCTGAGACTTCTGGGTGCTCAGACAGATATCTCTGAAGAGGAGCATTCTCTTTGAATATGTTTTCTCTTGAGGAAAGCCAGCATGGAAGACCCAGAAAAGAGCATTCTGGACAAAAGAGGGTACATAGGCAGGCCCTAAAGTAGTATCTTGAACATGGTAGAGTGAGAGAGATGGGAATTGGAGGGGATGCCAGGAAGTGGGGGCGGCGGCACTGGGGTTCCTATAGGAACCAGTGTCCAGATGCAGAGAGCCATAGGATCTGTGTGATCATGAGAGAGGCCCAATAGTCATAGTGGATCAAAACCAGGGTACTGCTTGGTAGCTGAAAGGCAAGAAGGTATTGTTGAGAGTGTGCTGTAAGAAGCAGTGAGAGAGAAGGAAAAGGGAGAACATGGGGACCAGCATGAGTGTCTTCTCCACATTGTCCCTGGCCCTTGACCCAGGACAGGCATCCTGAACCTTCGCTAAAGCTTCCAGAACAAACACAGACATAGGGACCCAAACAGCTCTGCATTATAGGGCTCCATGGTCAAAAGCTCATCAAGTTTAGCAAACAATGGTGTAAAATGCCCAGTTCAATTTGATCATTTAAACATCAGCAAATTGAGAGCAATGTTGGCTTGTAGCAATAGATGGGAACTCAGACAGGAATGAAGAACACTGGAAAAGGGAAGAGGTGGATAAATAGAAATCACTTTTTTTCAGAAGTTCCCTCAAATATGAAGAGATGAAGCAATCATAGTAACAGGATTTATAAAGCAAATTCAATACTTTGATAACAGTAGGGTGAAGGATGGATGTGAAGGGTCATGAATGGAGTTAGGTTATCATGATGGTGATGCTTCATTGTCAACTGGATTCCATTTATAACTCCCTAGGATTGGGGCTGGAGGGATGACTCAGAGGTTAAGAGCACTGACTGTTCTTCCAGAGGTCCTGAGTTCAATTCCCAGCAATCACATGATGACTCACAACCATCTATAATGACATCTGTTATCCTCTTCTGTATACTGTATATGTAATAAATAAATCTTTAAAAAAAATAATTCCCTAGGATTGATCTGTGAGGTGTTTCCAGAGAGGCTTATTGAAGAGGGAAGTCCTACCCTGCATATGGGCGGCACCATCCCCTAGGCTGGGGTTCTGAACTGAAAAAGCAAGAAAGAAAAGGAGCTGAATCCTGAAACTCTTTCCTCCCTGCTTCCTGTCTGTGGAGGCAATGTTACCTCACACTCATGCCACTACACCTCCTCAACCCTCAAACCATGAGCCCAAACAAGCCTTCTTTCAAAGTTCCTTTGTCAGATACTGTGTCCCTTCAGTGAAAAAAGAAGCAAAGTCTCTGTATCTCTCATAGAGTAAGGCAATATTCCAATATTTGCTGTAAATGGGCTGTGGTGGATACTTTTGCCTCTAGTGCAACCACTTAGAAGTGGGAATTCCTTTTTTTTTAAGATTTATTTTATGTATATGAGTGCTGTATCTGCATGTATACCTGTATGCCAGAAGAGGGTTCCAGATCCCATTATAGGTAGTTTCTGAGCCATCATGTAGTTACTGGGAATTGAACTCATGACCTCTGGAAGAGCTCTTAACCACTGAGCCATCTCTCCAGCCCCCAAAGTGGGGATTCTTGAGCTGGTGACAAAGTTCAGTGGTACTCGCTTACGTGTGGGTTCAATGATAAGATGTGGAGGCTCATGGGGCCCTCTGCTTCTTCCACTGGTTTCCGATTCCATATCCACATGTCCTACCTAACTCTGGTCTTCTGACCCTTTTCTATCTCATGGCAGACCCTGTCTGATTTCTTCACTCCCCACTTGCCACCAACAGAAGGATGCATCATAAAGCAGACTTCACAGAGAGTTTTGAGCAATGAGTGATTGCTATTCCTAACTATACAACTATGTACAAATAACTATTATTCATCTGCTTGTGTGTTTGTTTGTTGAGACAGGGTTTCCCTGTGTAGTTTTGCCTGTCCTGGAACTATGTAAACCTGGCTGGCCTCAAACTCACAGAGATCTGCCTGCCTCTGCCTCCTTGAGTGCTGGGATTAAAGGTGTGTGCCACACTGCCGGACTACTATTATCCATCTTTGTTATGAAAATTCTTCAGCCAGCTGGCCAACCAGAAATCTTCTCCAACCTCCCACATCCCCAATTTACCCCAAATCCATCCTTGCCATACCTTAGGGTTATCATTTCGTAACAGCTATGGTCCTTATACTGTCCTTTTACAAGAGAACTGCATTCTCTCTGAAAATTTTCCCAGTCAGCTTTTAAACTGCTTTTCTCCCTCCTACATATAGATACGCTATTAAGCTATCTCCTCGCCTCATTTGCTATTAAACAGGACAAGAGAGCTCAGATCACAACTTGTAACACCAATTTATCAAGGCTTTGAACCCATTGAGAGCCTTAAAGGCATCAATTCACCCCTTTCCTGTGATTATTCTTGCTAATGTCTACTCCTTGGGTACCATTTGCCATGCCAAATAGCTTCTTTTTTTCCATGCAAATATATGTGTATATTTCTTACTATGTGCTAGGTACAAGATTTGGGGTCAAAATATTATATCCTTTACATTCCCTAGGAGGGATCTTTCTGTTGTCTCCAAATCATCTCCCTGGTGCTGATGTGCATGGGGTCACCTGCAGGCCAGTTTCAAAGATGCAAGGATGATGATGATGTCTACCAACTGAGACCCGGGGTGGACTGGGTTCTAGCTATAACATCTAAGAGCCATTTTCCTATAGGACTTGCTTGTTTTCTTACTATGCAGTTCCAAGGAAGAGGTAGAGGGAAAGGAAAAAGAGAAACAGGGAGGAGGGCGGAAAGGGAGACCCAGCCACAGATGCTAAGGCACTTGGAGACAACAGGGACACGGTATCTTCCCTTTTCTTAGGTCTCATGGGTAAATATTACCCAATTAGTTAGAGTCAGGGAAGACCAAAGCCTCCAGGAAGGCAGAAAGGATGTGAGTTAAAGTATGTTGGTTGCCTTCTGTTCTCCTACCCCCTCTGACTCTTCTTTTCAGTCATACTCAGCCAGAATTCAGAGGGCTAGGGAGCCTGGTTAGTGATAGTGCCCTTGAGAGCTAGCCTGCAACCCAGAGGTCTAAGGAGTCTGGTTAGTGATAGCACCCTTAAGAGCTAGCCTGCAACCCAGAGCTCATTGAGAAGTGCAGAGAATTCATGGATGGGAAGAGCTCTGTAAGTGGAGAAAAGCAAACACAACCTCTTACAAAGATGAGTAAGACCATCTTAGACAGCAGCTCACAAACTATACATGTATTGAGAGTATTGGGGAGGGGGAGGACAAGTGTCCAAACAGTTAAGGCAAGTAGGCAGTGCCAGCGATTGGCATGGCAGTCATTTGTAACTACATGAGCTAACAAAGAATTCCTGGCATGCCTTACCCCAAAGTCATTTGGATTTGGCTTAGAAAGCAGAATGGTTTTTATAACAGATTTTTCTAATTATGTTTTGCTTATGTTAATATGAAGATTTTATTCCTCAAGTAAATACCACCTGATCACAAAGCAGCGGGGCCCAAAAGTACACTGAGCGCCAGGTGGAAGCCAGGCTGGAGTTTCACAATTTGCTGCCGCGCAAAGGTTTGTATTCGTTCTGCGTGGGCTGCTGTCTCCAGCTCATCTGTGAAGCATGAGGGCAGCTACTCTATCTTCTGGGCTTCCTCTGAATTCCTTCAAAATAACGGCACTTTGCTAGTGGTACATGGCTAGAACCCCTGGCTGCCGGGAGATTGAGGCAGAGAGATACAAACTCAAGGCCTGCCTGGGCTACAGAGGAAGTGCAAAGGCAACCTGGGCAGCTTAGTGAAACCCTGCTTCAAAATAAAATAAAAATGGTCTAAAAGGGGTCTGGCTATAGCTAGGTGGTAGAGCTCCTGCCTGTGTATGAGGCTCTGGGTTCAATTCCAGTGCTAAGAAAAGTCCATTCCAACTTGGTTTTATGTAAAATTACCTGAAGAACCTATTTTAATGCAGGTTTCTAGACCCTACCAGGATGATTGACAGGTAATTGATTCTATTGGTCTAGATGGTACCTGGCGAAGCTGAATTTCAGCAAGTATTCTAGATTCTTTTGGGATACTTAGTAAATGTTTCTTAAAGGATTCGATGCATGATTCATGCTTGAGGTAAAGCAGGCTAGTAAGTAAAGTGAAGAAACAAGACAGCCGTGGGCCCAGACCCCACCTCGGCATTAGGGAAGCTTGTTTACTTCTCAGACTACCACTTGTGAGAAAGAAAATAAATAAATACTCCTCAAAATCCTGCATGGGAAGACTGGAGGAAATAATCCCTAAGTTAAAAAAAAAAAATGAAGCACTACCGAATGGCTTTCAATGTTGTATCTGGAAGGTTCTAGAACCTTTATGATGCCTGCCTTCAAAAACCTCATAGGGTCCATACCTGGGAGCAGTAGCCTTATTTCCATGGGTCACTGGGCCATCTTGTAATTCTGTGTTTTAGAGCTCAGACTGTATATTGGGGAGTGTGTGTGTGTGTGTGTGTGTGTGTGTGTGTGTGTGTATTCAATCACCTCTGGGTCCACATGGGAAGTCAAAAATCTTTCTCTAATTTTAATCCACCAAATTTTTTGAGACAGGGTCTCTGACTGCTGTTTTTGCTTGATTCAGTGGTCATTGGATACATGGGATCTATCTGTTCTGCTCATATTCCCAGGACTGGTGTTACGGGCACAAGCTATCACACCCAGCTCTTACACCAGTTCTGCAGATCCTAACTCGGGTCCTAATGCTTGTGTTACATGTACTTTTCACCATCTTCCTAGCCCAGAGCTCAGACCTTTTAGGCTTCTCAATCCCTTGTTTCCACTCATGTATTATTATTCATCCTGCAGCATATGGACAGCAGGTTTTGTACCCGCTCTCCCTTGATGTTGGCACTGCACCATTCAACAATATGGTGTTAACAAAAAATATTAAAACTAGCTGTCTTACATTTTTGGTTCTTTTTCATAATGTTGCATAATGAAAAGGAAAATCTTTCCCACAGTCCCAGTGGCGCAGAAACATTTAGAGAGAACTCTAAATATAGCCTCCCAGATGACAGAGAGCTTGTTTTATGTCATTCTGTGATTTCTTTTTCACAGCATGTTCTATGTGCCGGAATAAAAAAAAAATTAATGAAGTCAGAATGCTAAATTTAAAGGCACCTTTGCTCTCTGCTGGTTGCAAAATACATTTTGTTACTGTTTAATTTGCTGGGCATCTTGGCATCAGATTCTAGGCAACAACAAAACAGGAAGCAGAAAGCAATGGCCCCAAGTACACCAAACCCTACCCTCCACCACGTATGTCTCTCCTGAACTGTTAGCGATTGACTCCCAGCATGTAGAAAGAGTTATGATGGTTCCTCCTAAATTCCTCTGACTAGGTTTGGGTATATGGTAAGAGAAAACTGAAGGGATCCAGCATTTTACATAATGTAATTACTAATCCCAGGTAACATACACTAAAGCTCCCAAATAACACCAGAATACTGGTTAGTAAGGAAAATGAATTGTAACTACAAATACTTATAACTCAGCTACAAAATCTATAGTAACCTATTTGTGGCTATAAAACTTCAGTCCTGGGCTGGAGAGATGGCTCAGTGGTTAAGAGCACTGACTGTTCTTTCAGAGGACCTGAGTTCAATTCTCAGCATCCACATGGCAGCTAGCAACTGTCTGTAATTCCAAGATCTGACACCAATTCAGTTCACATAAAATAAAAATAAATATGAAAAAAAAACCTTCAGTCCTATATTCCATTCAATTATAACAACAAGCTTTCAGCTTCTGCATGTGAATCAATGGGGGACATGATTCAATAGATAGGACATAGACTTGGTTATTTCCCAGGAGAGCAGATTTGGTGAGCTGCATATGGATAGTTTTCCTTACTGAAAAGAGAAAGTTCTGAGAATAAACTTTTCCAAGGTGTTTTTTCAGGAAGTCAACATGGCCCCTAGCTCCTAGCTCCTAGCAATTCAGGAGATGCTGTGGCTGTTGAACTGGGTTCCAGAATGTCTCCAGTCCAAACTGCATGCAAAGAGCTATGTGAGTGTGAGTATTTCCTGTCTCAGTGTGCTTGTTTCCTGGGGAGGTGTGTTCAAGATAAGGCTTCCTTGGTGTTTGTAGGAGATAGTAGGCAAGTTCTGGCCTCTGGGCTAAAATTATGATCCCTGTGATTGTTGATATTGTCAACAATCCTAACCCTAACCCTAACCTAGGATGAAAGCCTATGGGCACACCTGTGAAGAAGTATCTAGATAGGATAACCTCTAGGCTTCATCATGAGGGGATTGTTACAGCCAGAAGTTTCTGGCCTGGCCCGTCCAAGGTCTAGACCTGCAGTCCTACAGCTGCTTAGCCCTAAATAATTACACAAAGGCTCATATTAATTACAAGATGTTTGGCCTGTGGCTCTGGCTCATTACTTGCTAGCTCTTTCAACTTAACTCAACCCATTTCAATAATCTGTGTATTGCCACATAGCTCATGGCTTACCTGTGTTTCTTTACATCTTGCTTCCTTGGGCAGCAGCTAGCAGAGACTCTGCTCTCCTTCCTCTTTATCTGTGATTGGATTTCTCACCTGCCTCTAAGCCGGCTTGCCATGAACCAAAACAGCCTCTTTATTAACCGATGGTATTCACAGCATACAGAAAGACATTCCACATCACTTCCCCTTTTCTATCTAATTAAAAAGGAAGGTTTCAATTTCAACATAGCAAAATTAGATATAACAAAACAGCTATCAAGCAAGAATTACAATATCTAGTCTACTTATATTTAGCAAAATTAAAGAAAATATTCTATCATCTACCTTATTCTTGTGAGTCTAAAGTTTTATATCTAATTTACCTTTTATTATAACTAAGGAGAGCTATAATTATAATTATCTGATCTCCAACTCCATCAAAGACCACAGAATAAAATAATATTACCTAAGTAAACAGGAAGTGCATTGCAAACAACTTCCAAATTCTAGAAGTGACAGAGACATCTGGGTACCTGGATAGTAACCAAAGTTCCTTTGTAACATTGAGGCATCCATCTCCAGCCTACAGGCCTAGTCTCTGGCATACCTTTCAGTGAAGCAGGAAATTTGAAGGACTGCTCCTCCCATTCTGGCATAGTTCATCAGTCACTTCTCCCTCTGTTCTATAGAATGTCTGGTAGTCCCTGTGAAGCAGGTACCTGAAGAACCATCTTGGCTTGTTCTGGCAAAGTTCCAGAAGTCAATTTCCTATGGGTTCTGCATGCCCAATTTATATAGCATATTGTCAAGCAGTCAAGGCAAGAACAATTTCTTGCCCAGTGTCTAACTTATGCCACAAGGAAAGTAAATTCCATATGGAGTTTCTTCAGTGTTCATCATCTCCTTCAAATAGATTAGTGCTACCAGGAAAAGACACATCTCATTGTCCAAAAAAGTCTAAGTTCTTAAAATACTTTAAATGCCATATTCTGTAGGTCTTTAAAGTGTTTGAAGATTACATATCTAATTGAAATATATTGTTGTATATCTAAAAAAATTAACTAATATGACGATAAGTTTGATTATCATAGATGACTATTAATCTGCATTTCTTAATTATACATTACAATTTTAAATGAGTTACATAAATATAATACCTTAAATAAGAGTAGAAATATACATACAGTATAACAAAATTAACCTTAAATTTGTATTAATAAGCCAATGTAATGTATTTTGAGATTAATAGCTGTTTTTTAGATTAAAGTAGATTCAATAATCTATATTTTTAAAATCATGTTTATATCACATCCCCCATTTTTTCCTAGAAAGAGACTGGGACAAGGACTTCAAGTATGACACTCATACAAACATCTTAAGCAGAGGTAGAAATGTATAGTGCAAGATGACAATAGTATGAATGATATTTTGGGATTTGGGCACAGCTTTCCATACCGCTTCCTGCTATTTAGGGGCACTGGCAATCTTATGTGGATGCTGAGGCTGGATCATCTTAGTCTGCAGCCTTGAAGCTGATGTGGCCATCTGTTCCCATAAGAGATTTTTTAGGGGGGGGGTCTTCCTTGATCAAACCATATTAGCCTAGAAGCTGAAAACAAAAGCAGAACTTCTTTTCCAAAGCAACATATTTTTAGACCCAAATTTCAAAATCAAGATACCTTTAAAATATGTATGTTGGTTTAACTTAGCAGCCTTTACAATCAAATTTCTTTCTGCAGCTAGTTCATTAACAGTTAAAAAATTAATTTTTTTAAAATTTCTTTTAAAAAATTAAAAGAAAACACAATAATACACATAATCCAGACCCTGTTTATTTTCTATCTTTATGTGTTTATTATTTTTATTTATTTCTCTATTTTTATTTATTTATCTATTTCTCTTTTTTAAGAACTTTTTCCATCTACCCTGGTTTTTTTTCTCTCCCAAGCCTACATATTTTCTTTTACACATTGTAATCCTCTTAGAGGTTTTCTCCATTCAAATCTGTTTTATTGTGTATTGTTAATCATTTTCTAACCAGGAGAGTTTTTAAATTGCTAAACTGTGTGGCTAGGGTTGAATTGCTGTTGAATCCACCCCCACCTCCTCCCTAACTCTCACTTGACTTTCAACAAGGTAGCAGTCTGCAGCACCCCACAGGCAGCTGCTGGGAGATGAGTCTCTGAGCTGCTGCTGGCATGAGACTGTGGGACCAGTGTGGCTCCACTTTTGTGCATTTAGAATCCTTTTTAAGGCTTTCTCAGGCTTTATGAGAATGTAAGTGCCCCATGTTGGAATACCATTTGAATTCCTGCCTGCCTCTAAGCTGGCTTGCCATAGGCCAAAGCAGCCTCTTTATTAACCAAGGGTATTCCCAGCATACAGAAAGACATCCCACATCAGATTGTGATTCAGTTCATGCAGGTGGGAAGGCCTACCTTGCATGTGGTTGATACCATTCAGAACGGCCTGAAAGGCTAGCTAAGCATCAGTAAGATTCTTGCCTCCCCACAATAGCTTTCCTCCACTGACATAGTAAGCCAGATAAAGCCAAATTTAAAAAGTATAACAGGTTTATTTGAGCAAAGCAAATCCCAGGTAGGTTCTCCAGTCCCAGAGATGAAGGCCAGAGAAGCCACATTCCCCATCCCCACCCCAACTAAAGCGGGGAAACCTTATAGGTTGCAGGCAAAGGATGATGATGTGTCCACCACAAGTTGGGTTTGTGCCCAAGTATGGTCAGAAGCCGAGAGCTTTAGGAGGGAACTTGGGTGGCTCGCAACCTCAGGAGAGGAAGCAGCCAAGAAATAAGAACTGGTTTTTTTGGCGCCTTTCTTTTGGCTAAAGACTCTGAGTGGGTGGGGTTTGAAGAGAGAAAGAGACAGAAATGGGATTCTCAGACCATGCAGGGGAGAGTCGGAGATTCCAACCAAACACGCACCAACATTTATTTCTGTGTATTGATCATGGATTCAATGTGACAGGCACCCCAAGCTCCTGTCACCACTGTGTCCCCTTCATAATGGACTTTGCCCTTGAACTGTGAACCACAAGAAGGCTTCTTCCCTTAAGTTGCTTTGGACAGAACATTTTATCATAACAACAGAGAAATAACTAATGCTGATGTGAGGGAGAGCTCACCCTGGGTCTGGCTGGATGTTAGACAGATTCCCCAGTCCACAGATTCACACATGGAATCCAAGAAAGATTCAAGGAGGTCAAAGTCTTCCAAAAGTCTGTTACACACACACACACACACTGTACTACAGCACTAGATATAGACCTACAGGTGTTGTCAAAGATGGTCAGACAGGGTCTTGCACATGCCAGACAAGTATACTGCCACTAAATTATAGTTTCAGCCATCAGACTGGAGTCTTACGAAGTCTAGGCTAGCCATGAACTCACTTGTACCCAGGATTACCCTGAACTTCTGATCCTCCTGCTTCCATTATTATAGATGTGTGTCACTGGGCCTTTTTAGGTAGTGCTGGGAGTTAAACCCAGGGCCTGTGTATGCTAGGCAAGTAATCTACCAGCTGAGCTATATCCCAGCCCTGGAATTTTCCTTACTTTGAAAAACTATACTTATTTTTTGTCAGTTTGTACACACACATGCACATGCTTCCATGTGCACACAAGTGCCACAACATACGTGTGGCGATCAGAGAACAGCGTGTGGGAATCTGTTGTTTGTTTTTATTCTTTCTCTTTTGGCTCTTTGTTCTTTTGGGACCAGCTCCAAAAACACAGAAGCTTTTCCTTAATTATAAATGCTGGCCTTACCCTGGGCTTGTTTCTAGCCAGCTTTCCTTAATTTAATTAAATGATTCTGTCTACTTTTTGCCTCTGGGCTTTCTCCTTCTCTTCACTTCTGTATTTCTTACTTGTACTCTTACTCTGTGGCTGGCTGTGTGGCTGGGTAGCTGGCCTCTGATTGAAGTCCTCCTCTCCTGTTTCCTTCTCCCAGATTTCTCCTTCTATTTATTCTCTCTGCCTGCCAGCCCCACCTATCCTTCCTCCTGCCCTGCCATAGGCCACTGAGTTCTTTATTAGACCATCAGGTGTTTTAGACAGGCAAAGTAACACAGCTGCACAGAATTAAACAAATGCAACACACCTTTGCATTGTTAGACAAAGGTTCCACAGCATAAACACATGTAACACACCTTAAAGTAAAAACCAGTTTTCTCCTTCTGTTCCTTCCATTGTGTGTGTCCTGGGGATCAAACTCAGGTCGTCAGGTTTAGTGACCAATGTATCAACCCACAGAGCCACCTTATCAGTAACTTGGAAGACAAACTATCTTCACCCTGGTTGTCTCTCAGAATAAGTAGTTTCATCCCTGTACTGGAAAAAAATCACACTCTAAAAAATATAAAATGTTTACACCTGAATGACCTGGACTTAGTCCTCTGCTACACTGTGAGGTCTGCATTCATCCTCTCAGAAGTGGGTAGCCTATACAGGGGTAGTCTCCTGCTTCTCCCTCCCTGAGAGAACCTCAGCTTTGTTTGGATAGCACCCTAAAGCACAAACCCACAATCTATTTATTATTCTCGAACTTCTGAGGCTGACTGGGCTCAGCTGGGTGCCCTGACCTGGAGAGCTCTCATGAAGTTACAGTTAGCTGCCCAGGCTGGGCCACCCAAAGCTTCCCTAAAGTTCTTCAGACACAAGTCTGAAGCCTTAGTTGTCATGGCTACAACTGAGGACCACTGACCAAGCATCCCTCTTCCTTCCTTTCCATCATAAGCCTGTCTCAAGCCTCCTTATAGTAATGTGTGTGGCAGATGGCTTTTTACAGGATGCAGAGGCAGAACTATAAGGCTTTTATCATCAAGACCCAGAGCTCTGCAGTACCACATCTTGTCAGTGGTCCAGTGGCAGCCCAGACAGTCCAGGAAGAGACGGAACACCAGGTTGCTATAGGGCGGGGACATTTCCTTTAGACCATTTGATTTTTCTCCTGGGCTGGGCTGGAGGGGTAAGAATTGTCATGTGGTGACCTCCAGGCTCACTGAGAGACTGTTTCAAAAAATTAGGTGGAAAATGATAAAATGAGACATCCGTGGTTGACCTCTAGCCTTTGTATAACCTTGTACACATGTGCACCTACATGCACCACATGCACACATATACCAGTGCTCCCCGCCCCCAAACTTAACTGTCAGCTTGACTGGACTGAGAGCTGCCTAGATTAGCAAAGAACAATTCTGAATGTGTCCATGGGGTTTCCAGAGAGATTTAACTAATGAAGAAAGACTTGCCTTGATATGGGTGGCACCATCCAATAAGAATTCTGGCTGGGCAATGGGCTTCTGGATCCACCTGTCTCCTTCCCCCACCACTAACCCCAGTTCTGTGTTCTAGACACACACAGTGAAGACTCTGGGATTCCAAACTCTGATAGAGCCTCAAGCCTAACTGTCAACACTTGACTGAGTTAGCATCCCTGCCCAACAGTCAAGGATAATTGCCACATTAGGTGTTCTAGTTTGCAAAGCAGGTCAACAAATTGCTTTTTTCAACTCTGAGTCTTATTAAAGATAAAACGTCGATTTGACCGCTAAGCAAAGAACCACATCTCATGGCCTATGGTATTTCAGCAGCCATTTGTTAATTCCTCTTCTGCTGCTGCACTTTCTGGTTCTGCCGCATGAGAGTGCAGTGTGGTGAGACACCCTGCAGAGCTATAAATATCTCATGACTCATTTGAACAACCCATTTTGAAATGGTGTCCCTTCATTTTCTGTTTAGGAAGAAAAGAAAAAATAGCTTCAACATATGGCAACAACAGTATTTTCTAATATTCTAAGTTATTCTCATCTTTCTAATTATAACTTTTAGTTTACAATTTTAAAAAAATTCAGTATCTCACCAGCAAATACTATCATTTAAAACATAATTGAACTTACTCAAAATTCATGTGATCTCAGCCCCAGAAACTCCTGAGTTTTGGACAGGGCTGACACCAAGTGCTAGGGAGAAGAATAGCATGTCAACTCTGGTCATCACTTGTAAGTGGAAAGGACTGACATAGTGACTGCCTTGGTGTCTGCCTAGCTCTGGGCTTCCCTGCTGTAATAGTGGTAGGTGACAGGTAAGGAGAAACACTCAACGTAGTCCAGACCATGCATGTAGCCAGAAAGGAAGAGGCTGTTTACTAAAAGGAGGAGGAAAACTGGGCAGTCCAAGAAGGTGTGCTCTACAAGTCCCTTCTGGGAACTTCCCAACCCCTCCAAAAATGCCCTCAAGGCAGATTGGCCTATCTTCTTGACACACTGGTTGTTCAGTAGAGGCTCCTGCTGGTCCATCAAAGTCTTTTCCTGTGAATTAAGACTGGAGCTCAAAGATCAAGCTCTATCACAACTGGGTAACAAAAAAAGGAGGACCACAGGCAAAGGCGAGGGGAAACAGCAAGTTGTAGATGGAAAGGGATGTCAAGGGCCAAGTATTTTGATTATTTTGTATCTAGGCTGCAGGGATTCCTGAGGGCTGGCCACATCCCTGCTTCACGACACCCCGAATCTGGATGATTGCCTCTTGCTCATATTAAGGTAGTCATATTGCACACCTGTCTACCACTGGCAATGCAAAGCATTTCAGCACTTTATACTAAACCCAAAACCAACAACAAAGAGCTTGTCTTACAATTAAATTGGTGAGATTTGACATGACATTGGTCTTCCTGTTATATCTGAACTCGGTCATTTACTAAGCTCTTCTTTGTGTCTATCTCCCCATCTATAAAAATGACATATTAATAGTTATTTGGACCACAATGTTATGAGAAAAAAATATCACCACATGTGCAAAAATCACCCAACAAAGTTAACCGGTATTCATAGTAGGAGGAAGCAAAAATGATTAAGACAAATATAATTTCCTTAAAGATTATAGAAATGTAGATTCCCCTCCCCTGCAAAGAATCACAATCCCAACTTGTTCAAAGTGTGGAGGGGACTGGAAAGATGGCCTATTGGTTAAAAGCACTTGCTGCTCTTGGAACAGATCTGGGTTCAGTTCTCAGCACCCACACAGTGGCTCATGACTATCTGTAACTTCTGTCCTAAGAGATCCAGGGCTGTCTTCTGACCTCCAAGGGAAACAGGCATGTGCATGGTGCACATATATACATGCAGGCAAACCACTCATACACATCAAATAAATGAATCTAAAAACTAAAGCATCAGCCACATCATGTGAAATCCTTTGACCAGTGTTTCAGATGCTAGGCTGCCAGCACACAGAGGAGATAACAAGGACCCCCGCTAAGGGGGATGATAATGTGGATATATATTACATATTTAGTAAAACCTGAATATTGGAGAAGGAGCACCCAGTCAAATCCTAGGTAGACAGCTCATAAAATTCTTAAACCTTGAATACAAAGATAAACAGCTGAATCAGTCACACACACCTTTAATCCCAACATAGTAAAAGCTGGGAGTGGTGACCTCCACCCTTAATCCCACAACTCCAGAGACAAAACTTCTGTCTCTGTGAGTTCAAGGCTACAGTCACCATGCCATTAATCCTAACCTAGATGGGTATATAAGGGCTTGTAGAAACCCAGAGAGAACAGAAGCAACTGAGAGAAGCGACTGGCAAAAGTGACTAACAAAATCAACTAAGGCAAGACAGCTAGGTAAAAACTGACTATAGTACTTCCTCTCTATAATATTTCAGCCTTCCCCCAATGTTTGGCTCTGAGTCTCATTTGTGATACTACAGATAATGTGCTAAAGTCGCCAAGTGCTGATAATGCCATCTTGACCAGTTTTTAGATATGCAATCTGCAAATCAAGGCATGGTTATGCACCTGTTGTCCTAGAACTTGAAGGCAGACACATGAGGGGTGCCAATCCTAGGTCAGCCTGAGCTACAGATTGAGACTCTGTCTCAACAGCAACAACAACCAAGTATGCAGTCTGCCAACAGAAATGAGGACATTAGCTTCAGGGATTCTCTGTGCAAGGATTCTTCACAATGAAAATGTCTTGTGGTGTGTAAGCATCTGTGAAATCAGTAGCGCTAAAGGCAACAAAAGGAAACAGAGTAGAAAGGCCAAAGGATGACTGCCTGTAAGAGAGTCCACCATTGACAATGAGGTGGGGTGGGGGACATCCTGGTGTGTCTGAAACCCTGTGTAAGTTGGTTTCTTGGCAATCATTAGGTTCCCTACCACCCTCTAGGGGTAACACAGTAACACAGTTCTCTTCATCTGTTTTCCACTTGGGGTGATATATTTTGAGGAAGAGTTGAAAAGAAATGGAAATAAAAATGAAGAATTAAAATACAGAAACTTCCAGACACGGTAGTACATACTTCTAATCCAAGCACTCAGAAGGCAGAGGTAGGTAAATCTCTATGAGTCTGAGGTCAGCTTGGTCTATAGAGCAAGTTCTAGGACAGTCAAGGCTACACAAAGAAACCCTTTCTTGAAAAACCAAAACAAACAAATAAAATAAAGATGCATGCCACCACTTCCGCAGCAGAACTGTAGTTTTTAGAAGAGAGACTAAAAGCAAAAGGAATAAAAGAGAACACAAGTGAATGGAAGCTTCAGGAACTTACTGCTATTACGTATTACATTCCACACATAATGTGGAATCAGGTCTCCTAGAGAGAGTTCCTGGAGGCCAGGACCTGGGATGTCTTTGTCTCCCAGGAGCTGCTCATCAGTAAGCCCAACTCACACTGGGACTGAACTATTTTCTTTCGCTGATTAAAAGACAAAGAAAATCAAGGCAACAGAAAGAGCAAGGAAAACAGCACCAGAGGTCAAAGGCTGGTCTGGAACTCTTCTGGGTTAAAGGGTAAATGACACCCCACAGATAAGGGCAGGACACCTTCTAGCATGACAGTTATTTCTATCTTCATCAGAAGTAACTGTGGCTACTTGTGAGCATCCTTTAAGACCAGACCTTTTGGCATTCCTTCATAGCATGAGGGGGAGGGGGAGGTCCTCAGACCCTCATCAGAGTCTCAGGCACTCCCTAGTGCAAACCCCTGCCAGTATATGCAGTTCTGCCCCTGATGCTCATGGACTTTGGAGGTGACACACAGAATGCATACAGTATGAAAGAACAATTAGAGGGTACATATGGGGAAGTCATCCTTAGGGGGACTTCCCAGACATCATTGTTTTGGGTAATATAGCTTTTTTAGGGTCATCTACATTCCTGTAACTTCTCACCAATGCTCCGTGAGAAAGCCCAATAAACTCACTGGCTCATTGAGTTGAGTCTTGGTGGAATCCCTGTTGTTTGTCATTGGTACCCTATCAGGGGAGTAGCTGCTTGTTCATGTCTGCTGAGGAAAAGTCGCCCTATGTAGGCTTAGGGTGAGAACCTCCTGGAAGGTCTCTGCAGTAGAAACTCATTATGCAAAAGCAGGCAGTGCTTTGTCTCACTGAAATCAGACTTCCCACAAAGTGCCTTCCTTGGTAAGTGATGCTCCTTCCACTCCTGTGAGCAAATCTGTGTTGATTATTATGTTGCTACAAGAGCTGGGAGATATTTCATGTTCTGCTTACATCCTTTATAGACAGTCAGAATCCATTTCACACATGCTGCTTTCCAACAAAGCATGCTGAATCCTGTAGACACTCATTAGTTACCAGAACAGAGAAAAATCTCTTCAGATCTGTTATCAGCTCCTGGAAGATTCAGGCAGCCTCATTTCCTGCTGATTTCTGTTACTAATCTCTGGTCCATTTGTTTCCCTTAGAGCCTGTAGATGCACCAAGGCCTCCTCATCATTGTCTGCTGGCTACCTGCCTAGATGCCCTCCTTACTGGCTAATTTGCAGATGAATTACAGGTTATTTAACTTTTTTCTCTATCCCATGTGGGTGGTGACACATGCCTTTAATCTCTCCACTCGGGAGGTACAGGCAGCCTGATTTCTGTAAATTTGGGGCCAGCTTGTTCAACATAACAAGTTCCAGGACAACAGAGCTGTCTAGTGAGACTCTGTCTCTAAAGACAAAAATAAAACACAATATAATAAAATAACATTTGTTTGTTCAGTGGGTTCCAGTGAGCTATGCTGCCAGCTGGGCAAGAGCCTAGCTAGATGAGTAAGTGGTTAAGGGTACAGTACTGGCATCCAGCTACCTCTCTCTGAACCCAGGTATAACCAGGCTTCTTCAGGAAAGTTACTTAACCTCTCTGTGCCTTAGATTCCTCACCTATAAATATGGGTGACAATGCTAATCCTAGCTAATGTTAGCCGAGTAGTGTTATTGTGAGAAATAAATGAGTTCTAATATGTGAGATGCTCAGAAGAGTGCATAGCTCACAGCCCTACAGAAGTATTCCTGCTCACATTATTGTCCACAGAACTGAGCATGCTGCTAAACAGTTGGTTTCATCAGTAACTACATGATCATTGGTTGAATCTTTTCTAGCATATATAGTACATATATAAGGTCTACCAATTAGAAAATGCACAGAAGGCACTGTGGTGATTTGAATGGGAATGCCCCCCCCATAAATTCATATATTTAAATTCTTGATCATTGAGGAGTATCCATACTTGACAGGGATTAGGTGTGGCCTTGTTGGAGGAAGTGTGTCACTGGAAGGTGGGTGTGAGAGTGTTAAATGCTGAAGCCAGGTCAAGTGTCCCCTTCCTGCTGCCTCTCAGCTTCTCTAGCACAGCATCTGCCTGCATGCCACCATGCTCCCCACCATGACGATAATGGACTAAACCTCTGAAATTGTAAGCTAGCCCCATCTAAATGTTTTTCTTCCTAAGAGTCATTGTGGTCATAGTGTCTTTCACAGCAATAGAACACTGACTTAGACAGGTTCATAGACAAAGAGACTGAATGCTTGGAAAAGCTGAGGACTAGGAGTATGAGCACAGCTGTAGCCACATAGTGAGTCTGCAGCTAGCCTGGGACTGCAAGTGCATTGCAAGTGTAATGCCCCAGCATTGCAAGTGTAATGCCCCAAGATATCATTAATTATTTTTATTCTTTCTTCACTAAACTGTGTTTGATGACCACCTACTACAAAATTTTCATGTCTTTGCTCGATGAGTAATAATAAGCAAAAATGCACACAGCTATTGTCTCATGGAATTTATAGATAAGTGAGGAGAGTCAGGCTTCCATCAAGTAATGACACAAATATTTGTAAAGCTCCAAATGCAGCAAATGCTATGAGGAGATGTGCACGTGCAAGAGGGAGATCTGCCCTGCTTGCTGAGAACTGTTCTCTGCAAAGGAGTGTGGCTACTGAGCATTAAATCCAAGAAATCAGAAGGGAAGAGTGTGCCCAATACTCTGCAGGGGGAGGGAGCACAGTAACAGAAGGAAGAATGGCTCAGGGTAGTTCGGGGTGTGCTAGCCATAGCTGTGACTAAGAGGTCGGTGCAAAGCTTATTGCACTTAGCTTAATAATTATCCTTCACTCAACAAGTACCAATTGTGTCTGGGGAGTTAGGAATACTTTTAGACAAATAAGATCTATGCCATATACTGCTTTTACTACAAGCAATTGACAACGAATCTACAATAATTTAGCCTATCTTGTAGGGTTGGAAAAACCATCTCTAACTTTATTATTAACAATGCTATGACAAACACTTTGCATATGGACATGTGTCAAAATATTATTTGACATACTCCAAGTGGATGTTGGCTGGGCAAATTAGGAAAACTATCAACACTATTTTAAGTATGCTCCCATAAGAAAATGATGATGATTAGTTGTCAAGGCTTGACACCATGGCCTTTTGCAGTTGATGCCTCTGTTAGAGTTGCAGATATTCCTGGTGACTTCGTTTCCTCCCCTGTAGGAGGAAATCACTTACATCTTCAGTTCCCATGGGTCCTTTCAGTGTCTCCATAGTGATTGCTAATGGAATGGCCTTCCTATAGTTCTAGAATCATCCACTCCATGCTTGTTCTGTTCCAAGGATTTCTTACCCGTTTATGAAGGATCTTATTAGAAGATTCCCCGACATTCCTTCCCCCTTCTGTGACTTCCTATTTTGTGTGATTCCATTATTTTTTAAGTTGCATTTTATTTACTTATTGTATGTGCATGTGTATGTGTGTGTATGTGTGGTAAGAAGACAACTGGCTGGAGTCAATTATCTCCTTTTCCTGTGTGGGTCTCAGGAGATGAACTCAGGTCATCAGGGTTGGCAAGAGTTGCCCTTACCTACTGAGCCATTTTATTAGCCCCTGTTACAACTTTATTAACATGTTAAAGGCAACGTATTCTCTAGTCTGTTGAAGGCAATGATATTCAGACAATCCTATTTTGATCCAAGCTTTCTACTTTATTGAACTTGTCAACCAAAGTCATCTTTTCAAGCATCTGGGCAGCATCAGTTTCTCCCATCCAAATTCTACTAATGTTAGATGCCTTTTGAGGCTCCTAGGGTAAAAGGGCCAGTCAAAGAAATCCATCCTAGCCTTGAAACCAGAGCCAGTGAAAGAAACTCATCCTAACTCTGAAACTAGAGCTAGTGAAAAAACACACCCTATCCCTGAAACCTGAGCCGGTGAAAGAAACACTTTAGTTCTGAACCTAGAACCTAAGACCCTGACCCTGAAACCAGTGCCAGGGGCTGGAGAGATGGCTCAGCCGTTAAGAGCACCGTCTGCTCTTTCAGAGGACCTCGGTTCGATTCCCAGCACCCACATGGCAGCTAACAACTGTCTGTAGTTCCAGTTCCAGGCAAAACACCAAGGCAAATAAATAAATAAAGTTTAAAAAAAAAAAAAAAAGAAACCAGTGCCAAAGAAACATACTTTAGCCCTAAAATCAGAGCCAGTGAAAGAAATATGCCCTGGCCCTGAAATTAGAGTCCAAAGGCTAAAAAAAGGGCCAGTTTAAAAAAACACACTTTAGCCCTGAAATCAGAGCCAAATCTTCCCCTGACCGCCTAAGCAGAAAACCAACCAATTCCTGAGCAGAAAACCAACCACTCAGCATGAGATCTAGCCAATCTGAGTTTAAGGACTAAAATCTGACTAATTCCCACCCTGAAAATTTTCTCTCTGGAAAAAAAATGGGGTTAGAGAGATGGCTCAGTGGTTAAGAGCACTGACTGTTCTTCTGAAGGACCTGAGTTCAATTCCCAGCATCCACATGGCAGCTAACAACTGTCTGTAATTCCAAGATCTGACACACACAGTTATACATGCAGGCAAAACACCAATTCACATAAAAAATATTTTTAAAAAAAAACTCTGCCCCTAAGAAATCCTATATAAACCCTGCACCTGTTGAGTTTGCTGCTGCCTTTTTTCCACCCTGACTGAGGCAGCCACTCTCCTGGATTCTTCCATCCCAATACATCTCTTGAATGAGGTCTGGATAATAACCTTGTTCCACCAGAACAGATATGCAGAGATGGAACCTCGGTGGAGTAGAGTGGAGCAAGTCTTTAGCAATTTCACTGGGGAAACCTTCCTGTAGTGGAGCAGAGTTGTTACACTCCGGTAGACTGAAGCAGAGCTGTAACAGCTTTACTGGGGAAACCCTTCCCTGCTGGAGCACAGCTGTTACACAGGGGAAGCCTTGCCCTGGAGTAGGGCTATAAGCTGCTACACTTACAGTGACTTGTGGTATTCCTTGGTTTCCAACTGCTAGAACACTTTTCCATAAGCTGTAACATTTAGTATTCTCCTGCTCCCGATTGCCAGAACCCCTTCCCATCTGAGCTGCAATGCTTACACCTAGGAGTCTAATGATACAAACTCTGATTCACTGTTCATATTTTTTTTATTAGCTCTTGTTTTCATGCAACTCCTTCTCCAGTGGTGGTGAGGTTGTTTCTAAGGTTAATGGTTCTGGGTAAGGGGCATGTGACTGTATGAATTTGGGCTGGAAGGCAACCTGAGAAGAGAATCTGGGAGAAGGGGATCCTAGAAGACAACTTAATCCTCACTCCTAACTTTGTATAGCTTGAGAAACTATCATGAAACCATGGTCCAACTTTCATAATAAAACTTCACTTTCTTTTTTTGTTTGTTTGTTTGTTTTTCAAGACAGGGTTTCTCTGTATAGCCCTGGCTGTCCTGGAACTGGCTCTGTAGACCAGGCTGGCCTTGAATTTACAGAGATCCACCAGCCTCTGCCTCCCAGCCTTTAGTTTGTTAACCAAGAACACTGCACAGACTTGCCTGCAGGCTAATCTTATGGAGACATTTTCTCAGTGGAGGTTCCCTCTCCCAGACTGTGTCAGGTTAAAAGAAAACTAACAAAACAAAACCAGGACAGCATCAAGAGAGCTACATGAATAATTTAGTAGCTGCATCCCAATGAGAATTTCCCATGTGCTTAAATGTCCTTGAGCCTGCAAATATCTCTCCTAGCTAATAAAAAAACCAAGGCTTCAGGGTGGCGTTTTTTCTCACATGTGTGTGTATTCACAAAGGGTCTGAATTTCTTCAGCTCTGACCTCATGGGCTTTTCTGGAAAAATCAGAAGAAATACCCTAGAAGAGTAAACTAGTCCACTATGATTTGGAAAAGGAATGCATTACTCCATAAATTATGCTACCCACCTGTTTTATAAAAAAAAAAAAACATTTTTTCATTAAAATGTCAATAAAATTCCCAACAGAGACAACTTTGAAACAGCTTCTCTCTCTCTCCCTCCCTTCCTCCCTCCCTCTCTTTAGCGTTTGTGGTGATATATTGTATATTTAATAAAAATCAGCCTGGAATATCAGACAACAGAATCACCACTCTAACCTTCCTGGCTTGACTGTGGGTAATTCTGTTAAAAAAAATAAATAAATAAATATACACTATATCACCACGCGTGTTTGCATTGCTAAACTTCTGCTTAAGCTGTGTCTCTCAACAGATTTATTTCCTTTGAGAGCATAGGACCCAAAAGACCAAAAGGATGGTTTGAGTCCTGGAGCAGAGAAGGCACACACACAAACACATGTATGATAAGTCAGTTGCCTGCCCCACGTTAGAGGTTGGGTAGGCCTTGCGGGGAAATGGCTATTTAAAGACAGATCTGCCATGCAGCTGAGACATAAATTATATTGTATAGTAGCTTTTTACAATCCTGTTAAATACCATTACTGTTCCTATTTTACAGGTTAGACAAATAAATGCTTAGGGAGGCTGTCACTCAACATTCAGCTACTAGGAGGGGAATGGCGCCCACTTCTGACCTAAAATGAGAAAAAATGGTGGTGGACTAAAAAAGAAAACATAATACATATCTTATATAAGTAGCAAGGAAGACAGACACGAGCAAACAAAACAGCGCCTTTCGCGCAGCCAGGGCGCCCCACAGCGACAGCTTCTCAGCACCAACGCTTCCGGCTTCAAGATTACGTCATTTGAGAGCGTCCCGCGACGTCTCCGGCCACGAGCTTGCGCGCAGCCTATGACGTCAGACAAGGAGGCCGGCCTTCCGTACTATTCCAAAATCATTTCCTGTAGGGACCGGAAAATCATCCCCCTAGCCTCAGAGGTGCCCTGTGCGTGGAGGTGAGGTTCCGGCGGCCGGCCCCTTTGCGCCTGGCGATCGCTGCACGCTGCAGCCTGCAGTCCCCAGGGTTGGCGCGGATCGGCGGCCTTGAGGCGCCGGGGCAGCGTTCGGCATGTCGTCGGGTCTCCGCGCCGCAGACTTTCCCCGTTGGAAGCGCCACATCGCGGAGGAACTGAGGCGCCGGGACCGGCTGCAGAGGCAGGCGTTCGAGGAGATCATCCTGCAGTGTGAGCCGCGCACGCCGGCCCGGGGTGGGGAATGGAGCGGCGGGGCGCGGCTGTGAGAACCCCAGGCCGAGCCCTGGCTCCGCCCGCGCGCATGGCGGCTTCGGCGGGGATCTTGAGCCCCGCACACCCCAGGCCCTTTTTTAACGTAAACTTTAGGTGGGATCATGAATGGTTCCGCTTCCACTTTCCTTCCACGGGCATCGTTTGTGGTTGTAAATCTCAACAGTCCACTCGGTGTTAGGTTGTCAGGCTCCCGAAACACACTGTTTAGGCGATCAAGTTCGAGACAGACATTGACTTTAAGCAGAATGCTGTGGAATCAGTGGCCTTTGATTTCTCGAGCTTCTTCATATTTTCTGTACACATTTTGAATCTTGTGGCTTGTCCGTTGGATCATAGCCTTGCTATTATTGAAAGCTTTAGGTGAGGAAGAGGTTGGTTTTCTTCGCCGCTCATTACGACCTTAGGGATCAAAAGTATCTTTTGGAATTCCTAAGGCAGGTCCCCAATTTTGCCAGTCTGTTTGACATTTGAGCGAAGAAATTGTCATCTAAGGTCCTAAGGTCCCATCTGCTTCCTGAGTTAACCGTTTGCATTCTGATTGAGACAAATCAGTAGCTTCCAAGCTTATCTGCACCTTAGAATCATCTGAGGATCTTTTTAAAAATATTTGAAAATCAAAGACACCTCCAACTAAATAAGGCAGTATAAATGGTGGAACATGATTATCCATTTCAATGCTTCCTGAAGGGTTCTGAGCACGTTGTTAAGTAATTGGAATGTATTATTTCATCTTAGATTCTATGAAGCACCAAGTCAAATAATGATTAAGTAACGTCTTTGGAATTGCAGTGTGGATTAATGGTGGACCTGGGGTTTACTTTCAGTTTTAAGACACTTAACTTTTGCATTTGCTCTTGTTGGATCTCCCAAGAAATGGTCTTTCTCTTTCACTACACTTAGCATCTTTAAAAGGGAGTGCTGTGTCTCTGTAGTGTTAATCGCTGTACTCTTGGCTATTTCCGGAGAACAGAAAACACTCTGAGAGAGGGAGGAGGAGGAAGCCGCTTCTTTCTCAAAATGTGTTTCCTTTACACATTTCATGGGTTCAGTTCTTTCATCTTTAGAAGGTAATATACTTCTGGGCTGGAGAGATGCCTCTGTGGTTAAGATCACCGGCTGCTAAAGGGCCTGGGCTCAAGTCCTAGCTCTCACATGGTTAGCTTGTAAGTGTTTGTAAGCTCGGTCCCAGGGAATCTGGTACTGTCCTCTGGCTTCCATAGGCACCAGGCATAAATGCAACTCACAGATGTATACATGCTGCCAAAACACCTATACACATAAGTAAAAGATTTAAAAAGAAAAAAAGAAGATAATATACTTCAAAGTCAAATTGGGTTGGAGGCCTCACTAGCTTCTTACCTTTTTGTTTTTCTGGTTTGATGTGTCTTTAAAATGGGGGTGAAGATTTTCCCTGCTCAATTCATAAAAACAGTATAGTGTATAAAGGGGCTTTAAAAGCCATCTGTATGATAAAACATAATTGCCAGGTGCAAATAATCTCAGACACAAATTCAATCATTTTTTAATTTAAAAACTGGATGTCCTGCTGATAGGAGAGGGTAGAACTGTCTAAACAGTCAGATTTTGGTTGTGAGCCATCTCTCCAGCCCGGAAGGAGGAGTATTTTCAATAATGAAGATTCCAAGTTCTTGAGGGGTGAGCTGAGACAAATTTCAGGTCCTTAAATAATGCTGTCTACTTGAAGCAAGGGAATCTGGGATATCCAACAACCACAGAAAAGAGATGTCTTATATTTATAGATTGGAAGTTGGGATCTCTGAGCTTGTGAGGCTATTGAAGGCAGCAGAAGGGCTATAAAGGTGTAACTTCGAACTGTTGTCGCACCCTATCTTGGGCTGATACATACATACATACATATATATATATATATATATACACACACACATACATATATACATATATACACATACATATATATATACATATATACACACACTGCCAGTTTAGTGAAGGTGCTGGACATGATCCTACAGAAAGAATTTATCTTCATTCAGATAAGTAAGGGCTCTTGGGGGCTCAGAGAAGTGAGAACACTCTGAGAGGGAGGAGGATGGACAGACAGCCTTTGCTTGCTTAGCTCTTCCTGTACAGGCCAGGGCATTGGGCGGCACATCTCTTCCATTTGACTATGATCTAGTTCATTCTAGTCTTCTCAAGGCAGTTCATTCTGACCATCTACCTGTGTTTCCTGTGCAGTTCCTGTCCGAGCCCAAAGAGCAACATGAAAAGAGAGAGGCCTTGGGAAGGGATATGTAACTTCCTTGGCCTTCTGTGTAGGAGAAAAGAACCTTTATGAAAGAGCCCTCTTGAGTGCATTGTGTCCTTTAAAAGACCTACCTAGTCTTATCACAGGGTGTCCCATCTGTGGTGAAACTAAATGACATGCCATTTTAAATCCCACTTTATGTCATGCCTAGTTAACCACTTCCTACTGAAGTTCATCAAATGTAGGAAAAGTTCCATTTTCAAGGAGGAGACTGCCATCCAGTGTGGGTTTAGCTGTATTGATTTTTAACTACCCTCCTTCAGAGGTTTATGATGAGGTTCCCACTGTCAGTTTCCTGTTCTGCTTGCTGAAGCTGGAACTCAGAGGTGGTGGTGTTTTATTTTTTGAGACTGAGTCTCTCTGTAACCCAGATCCTCTTAAAGCCTCCAGAATGCTGAGATAAGAAGGGTCACCCTTCTCAGAGCTCTGTGGCCCGTGTGTCTTCCATCCCAGGAAGTTTTTAACATTTCTTCACATCACCGAGTGAGAAATTGTTTTCTTTTTGGCAATGAGATGGCCTCAAGCCCAGACACTCAAGTGTGCTAGACTAGAACTCTCCTACACCTCTGCATGCGAACGAGAAAACTTGTTCCAAGAGAAATGCAGTTGTTCCACATTCTCTCCCAGTCAGTCTTACCAGGTAACTAGGGAAAAATGAGATCCCAGGAGAGAGGATTTTAAACTTCATTGTCTTTGTTTTCATGTGTGTTTTGCTTGGCTCTGCGTTGACTGACCATGTTCTTTTCTGTTAATTTGCTTTTCATTATAGGACTGTAGGCTTTGACTTTTGGTGGAGGGATCGCCCCCTTTTCTGCCCCCTCAGAACTCCTCAGACCTCATTGGACCATGCCTTTTGTCCCTCACTATGTTTTCAAGACCTATCTGTTCTGAATTTCTTTACTATTCGCCATCTCATGTGGGTAGAAGGAACTTGTTTTATTGCTAAAGTCTTTCATACATCTTTCTGACATAAACCTCCTTCTAATTGCCTGAGCAAGAAGCCTCACAGTAGACTCCAGCATCTTTCTACTTCAGTTTTTTTTTCATGTAGCTGCCTACTTTTAAAGTCTCTTATTTTATCATTGCCAGTAAGAAGTCTAAATACTTCAGCTCACACCTTTAATCCCAGCACTCTGGAGGCAGAGGCAGGCCAAATTTGAAACAGGCTGGTCCACAAAGCAAGTTCCAGAACAGCCAGGGTGACACAGAGAAACCCAGATTTAAACAAACCAGCAAGGAAATAAATAAATAAAATCTAAATATTTCATCCTTCTTTTCCTGTGTTGGACTCCAACTTTCCCAGTACCCTGATTTAAAAACTATTTAAATTCTTCAATATAGTAAATTCTATAATGCCTAGCCTTTTATTTTGCTGTGATGCATGGTATTTTGTTCCTGCTCCTGATGTGGAAAACAAGATTCTTGGAGGTCGGAAGCAGTTTTAGTCAGTGTCCAGAGGTGTCTAGATGAGGTTTCTCAAACTCAGGCCAAGAGCATCTGAGGAACTGAGTTCCTAGATGGCTACATGTGACCAGGCCTTCCACAAACATAGTTGCCACCTAATAATGATGACACATGCCCAGGACATCTGGTATGTTTTTTGGACCCAAGCGTTAAGGTAAATGCATGGTGCAATAATAGCTTTTTATTTTCTTTTTATATGTATAGATACCAAGTTGCTGGAAAAGTCAGATCTTCATTCAGTATTGGCCCAGAAACTACAAGCTGAAAAGCATGACATACCAAACAGGCACGAGATAAGGTATTCTGAAACAAACTTATATTGTACATTTTATTTGAAGCTGTCTCAGTGTTTACCTCACGTGTATTTATTATTTTTCAGGCAGGCCACACGCTACAGCCCAGGCCATCCTCTTCAGTTTCCCAGGAGCACACCAGCAGACCTTGCCCAGTTGGCACTTTCTAAAGCAAACACTTGTTTTCTAGCTTAGTTTTTCTCAATCATGTGACTAAAGTGGTTGTTCAAAAGATGTACACATATGCCTCTAGAAGCCTTATCAGTATGGTATTATGAAGCTAAGAAACTTCTGAAGGCCTATTCACATGGTACTTATCTCAGGCTCTTCTAAGCCGCTGGGTTCTATTTTTTTTTTTTTTTTTTTTTTTTGAGGAATCAGAAACAAGGGCTAGGTCTGGTGTTGCACACCTGTATTTTCAGCACTTGGGAGGCAGAGGTCAGCAGATTTCTGAGCTCAAAGCCAGACTGGTACATATCAGGTTCCAGGCTAGCCAAGGCAACATAGTATGACCCAGCCTTAAGAAAAAAAAAAGAAAGAAAGAAAGAAAGAAAGAAAATTGAATAGTCATCCAGAGCCTTGTTAAAACAGGATTATCTGGCAAATAAACACAGATTGCTTTCTATTATAGTTCTGGTTTGTTTGATCCTTTTTAGCCTGGTGTTTTTCAGCTTTAGCTTGTGAAATTACCAGGTTTCAACAGGTTTTTATTTATTTATTTTACAAGAACTAGATTGGAAAAGTAGCAGTATTTGTTAATGGGAAAAGGTAAGTCCTGATAATTACCCACGAATGTTCATGTTGGGTGTTTGGTTTGTTTATTGAGACTTAATGAAAAGCAATACTCTAGTGTAAATGAGGGTCAGAGTCTTTCTGTTCTCTCCATACTGTCTGTGGTGTTTGCGTAGTTGATGGCTGATATGGGAACAGTGCCCATTATTAATCAAAAGTCCTTATTCTTTTTGCATGTTGACACCTAGCAATTGTTAAAAACAGGGTGGCTAACTGAAGGTTTTAAAAACTGAAACCAGAAATGTTAGGTGTATAGCCTGCCATTTACTTCTGCCTGTAAATGCATTTACCACTAGCCTTCTATCTTCCAGGAGGTGACAGCGTGGGGAAAATCCTAGAGAATTTATGGTTCTGTCCGGCTTATGTTCTGTCTTTTACTTAATCACAATTTAGGAGATCCTTCCTGTGTGACCTGAAGAGGCTTCTGTAGTGTTTAAGATATTACTTATAATGATCTGATTAGTTACAGGAAATGTGGTTTTACCTTGTTCATCTAAATTCATTCAGTTACAAGTTTGTGTTTCTGTCTGGGTGAGCACTTTGGTTTCTTGAGACAAGGTTTCTCTGTATAGCTTTGGTTGTCCTGGAACTCACTTTGTAAACCATGCTGGTCTCAAACTCAGAGATCTGCCCACCTCTGCCTTCTGAGTAGGGAATTAAAGGTGCGTGACATCAGGACAGCTTGTCTGGTAAGCTCTTGATGACTGTCCTAATTAGGTTTCTGTTTCTGTCATAAATACCATGATCAAAAGCAACTTGGAGAGGAAAAGGTTTATTTGGCTTCCATTTCTCAGTCAGAGATGTCATAAAGGGGAACTGGAATAGGCAGCGTGGGAACTTGGAGGTAGCAGGCCACAGAGGAACTCTGCTCCCCATGGCTCACTCACTCAGCTTGTGTTTTCAAACACCTCAGGACCCCCTGCCCAGGGTTGGCATCACCTGGTGGGCTAGGCCCTCCCACATAAATCAAGAAAATGCCCTGTTGGCTAGCCTACATGCTAATAATCCAATAGGGCCCATTTTTAGCTCAAGTTTCCTCTCTCAAATGGCCCTAGCTTGGGTCAGGTTGATGAAAACAATCAACAAACACAGTGGCTATTCCTGTGTATCATTAACAAATTGATTTGTTTGGGAGGCTATTGTAAATATAGACCGACAGCTCTTTGTATGAATTTTATTAGTGTAGTTGTTTAACTGGAAGTCTGTCTTTTCCCCACAAACATCCATAAGGAGCCAGTTCTCCTGACTGCCTTGTTTCCATTGGTGATGTCCTTTCCACAAGTTGTCTGGGCTTCCTTTCTTCGCTAGTTACTCTTTTCCTCCCATATCCACTCTGTCAGCCAGATTTTGGTTGTGATTCTGTGTATTAGTTACATTTATTTTTCTACCACTTTTCTTTCCTGAATTATGCCTTGAGTCTCTTTCACTGTAGACTTGTGACTGTAGTGTTTCCAGACACTAGGGGTCAAAGGTGAGGGTTAGGAACCTTGGGACAGCAGCTGAGCCAGAGGCCAGCACTAAGGATGTCTGCTTGGAAACAGAAGGTATCAGTCCCTTTGTTTTGTTGTGAGTACGGGGAGTCACTGGTCCCAGAGCAGGGGAGTCCTGGCCTTGTTCTAGCAGTTCTGGTGGGTGCTGAGTCCGACTGTCCCCTCAGCCTGCTGTTGTGTGTGGAGTTAGTCACCTTGGAAAGTTCTCGCCATCACTCTCTTCAACTCTCCCAACCCTGTGTGAGGAATGACTTGACTTTGTCACTGCTTCCATTCATGAGCCTCTCCTTGGAATGCCAGTTTGCAGGTTCGGAGTGAATTTGATGCTTTGCATATTCCATGCTGCTTTGGATTTAGAGAAAGATTTGGTGAAATACTTCCTAATCACTCAAAATCGTTACTAATAAGGGTTTTGGATAAGGTGGTCTACTGTTTTAACTGCTGTTTTCTGTTTCTTGCACTAAAATCAGGGAATGATCCAGTTGCCTGAAATGATGAAGTAAATGAATATTTATGCTTAGATATATGATAAAAGTCCAAGTATAAGTAGAGATTTAAATTGCAAAGTTTAACTATGCTGTTCTGAGACTGGGACTCTCTGTTTAGCCTTGGCTGTCCTGGAATTCCCAGAGCTCCTCCTGCCTCTGCTGAAATTAAAGGTTCTCACCTCCATGCTCAGCTTATTAGACTCCCCTCTTCCATGGTAGCCTAAATCTTAAGGTGCAGGCTGTTCTTTTTCCTGTAAGGCGTATTCTGATCACCGTCCAGCCAAAAAGAACCATAAATCTTCAGTTGCTGTTAGCCAAATTTTTCTGAATCCCTGAAGTACAAGTGTTTATTAGTACAATTCGAGTGGTGACCAAAAATAAAGAGCCAGATCCTGGTCCCCTCTGCTGCTGGGAGCAGGGCTGGATGTCCTTGGTAAAGATGTACAGTCGCCACAACTGATCAGAACGATGGACAGTTTTGTTTGTTTCCCTGAGCTTTGGGGAAGAGATGTTTAGGACTGGTAGGAATTCTTTGAGGAGAAATGGCCACTTCTGTTTGGGTTCGAGTCCAGCAGTTTCTCTGAATAGGGTTTAGTGCCCTGGAGGTCTGTTGTAATAGGATCTAAGCCTGTATTTCCACATAGTTTGTTTTGCCCACAGCTGTTAACTGATTAACTTCTTTTATTTCTGCCCCTCTGCCCTCTGCCTGTAATTTAGAGCCTCTCACTCAACATCATAGTATTGTTTCTGAGATAATATTAAATTTCTGACAAAGTTCCCAAAGCAGATCACTGTTGTGGCCTGTACTCCTGAGGACCCATGCGCTTCTGTGTACTGACCTTACCTGTGTGCCTTCAGGGCGGATGTCTAAAACAGTCCTGTCTAACAGCAGCGCCTAGACCTGCTCATCCTCAGTGCCATGCAATTCATTAATGATACCTGGCTTGCTGGCTGCTCCAGCCCAAAGCCCTGAATCATCTTTTTGATTCCTGTCAATCTTCATTCCCCATAACCATGTCTTGTAGGCAGTCTTTAGAATGTGTCTAGACCCGGAACTGTCTCCACCAGCACCACTGTGTTGTGACCTACCTTGTCTAGAAGGGTTTCCGGTGTCTGCTAGTTGATCTCACTGGTTCTGCTCCTGCCCTAGCACCTCCTCCCCACTCAGACTGCTAAAACCCTTCCTCAGTGAGTGACTGCCACCCCAAGTCCTCGGGAGTGGAAGGCTCAGCATCATCTTACCTTCTGAGTCTTGGCTCTTGTACTGCTCACTGACACTGATCACCCAGGTCTGAGATGTGCCCCCTTCTGCTCAGAGGATCCTTATCCCAGTGGGGTGCACACGTCTGGCCCTTCATATCTTTCTAGTCATCTTAGAGAAGCCCTGCTTTCTTAAAATGACCAGCTAGGACTTTCCTCTCCTCGTTTGTGCTTTCTCTGTAGCTTGTAACTTCACACATTTACTTGTCTTTGTCCGTCTGTTTTTACTGATGTCAGATGCCTGGGAACAGAGCTCGCTCTCTACCCTCTCTGCCTTCCTCCTCAGAACCAGCAGTACCTGGCACAGGACTGGTATGCAGATGCCTGGTAATGAGTGGCTGTCTTGGTTGTTCACCTACACTCGGTTCAGGAGCCCGGCCTTTGCTCCTGCTCTGACTGGTAGCTGTGGTTGTGTTTGGTTTTCTATTACCAGTCTCCTGCTTTCTACTCATAATAAATAACTCAAGATTTGCCACTGTTTCAAATGGTTTAGCAGATTGGCGGGTTTAAATTCTTGAGTTAGTGCTCTGTTGCCTGGTGGGAAAAATCCAGAGTCTGATTCTTACTTCGCTGTCTTCCTTTGCATGTTGCCTTCACGTGACTGGTGGTGATTGTTTAGTCCTGGACACGATGGTGCATGGAATGATAGTCAGCTACAAGAAATGGCCCAGCTGAGGATCAAACACCAGGAGGAGCTGACGGAGCTGCACAAGAAACGTGGGGAGGTAAAGGAAGCCCCTCTGGGTAGAGGCAGGAAAGCAGTCACCTGCCTGAAACTTTTCAGGATCCTGGTCTAATTTGACATTGCAAACTCGCCATGAGTCAGGGTGGAGGGTAAGGGGCACAGGACGGGACACAACAAAGGAAACCATCAGTCAACATAAGGTCTGTCATCAGGAGGTGAGCCAAAGCCAGACCACTGACTGCTCTAACAGCAGTGTTAAGAGAAATGTCAGGAGAGCCTTCAGGAGCAAAAAGTTTTTCTCTGTAATCCCCTAAAGGCCCTCCTGATACATTGGCCTTTGAGTAAACTCTCACATATCACTCACTGAGGTGGAGTGCCTTTCCCTAGTTCTGGTCTTTCATAAGAAAAGCTCTAGATAAGAAAATACCTTTGCTGTGTTCAGCTGAGTCAGTCACTAGGTGGAGGTATCTTCTCTAGGCACTTCTTCTTTCTTAAAATAAAAGAAATAGTAACCCACTATGTAGCTTGTGGTTGAGACTTAGCAGTTTCTTGTTTATGAGAGTTATCTTTCTCTCCCAGTTAGCTCAGTTGGTGATTGACCTGAATAACCAAATGCAGCAGAAGGACAGGGAGATGCAGGTGAATGAAGCAAAGTAAGTAGAGACTGTCCCTGGGTCCCCACTGGCTACACATTGGTTTTGCTGTACTGTGAGCAGGGCTGGTGGCAAGCAGTAGCCACCTCTCCATTGCTCTCCATTGCTTACAATCTGAGGTTCTTTTCCAAGTAAAGCAAGGGCAGTGCCCTTGGCCTCCTAGGTGCTGGGATATGCCTAAGGAAGTAATGATGGTCCTTGCAAGTAAATGTTCCAGAGGCGTTCTCCGTTCTCCATGGCCATTGTGTGTGATCACTAGTGTCTTCTTCCACTAGAGGTGGAGCCAGTGCCTAAGCATCTGTCTGATAGGACGGTGTAGGGTACATTTGTGAGCAGAAAGATCCTTAACTAGTAAGAATTCTGGCAGACCAGACCTTGTGCCTTAGAGCTGGGGAGGTCGTTACAAGGCCCTTTGCCACTTGGGGGGTGTCTAGAGCTTCCCCTTCTGTCAGGTCCTGTTTTCCTGCAATCTACTGTTACTGGCCATTTGTGGTCAGTCCACACTTCATCCTGGGCGTTTGCTCCTAGAAGTGTTCTGCACACCAAGGAGCTGGTGGGCCAGGTATGGTGGCCGGTGTTCCTGGTGCTGCTTGCTCAAGCCCACCTAGCTGGCACTTGGCCAGGTGCTCTGATGAGGGAAAGCTCCTCTGAAATTGTCCTTTCAGAATTGCGGAGTGTTTACAGACCATCTCTAACCTGGAGACAGAGTGCCTTGACCTGCGCAACAAGCTGCAGGACCTGGAGCTGGCCAACCAGACCCTGAAGGATGAGTATGATGCCCTGCAGATTACTTTCACTGCTCTAGAGGAGAAACTGAGGAAAACTACTGAGGAGAACCAGGAGCTGGTCACCAGGTGGATGGCTGAGAAGGCCCAGGAGGCCAACCGCCTCAATGCAGAAAATGAGAAGGACTCCAGGTAAGGCGATAGGTGCCATTAGTGTGCTCCGAGGTCAGCGGAGCAGATCCTGGATCTTTTGGAGGTGGGGGACATGCGTGGCAGTTGTCGATGTAGTAGGTAGCAGTAGAGATGTGAACCAGAAAACACTGACCAAATGAGAAATGCAGGAGTCAGAGAAGTCGTATTTGCAGCTGAGCAAGAGATAAACTGGAACACACTGTTCAAGTGGCATGTCCTTGTGAAATGGCTCCTACTACCTCCCACTTTCATGACCTGTTCAAAATTTTAATTTTCCTAGTTTGTAAGAAGACTGTGGTTTAATCTTTGGAATGTAAAATTGAGATTCCTAAACCAAATTTATTACAAATATTTTTTAATACAATGACGTCTTGGGGGAGTTATGCCAGGAATTCAAAGATGGGTTACTGGGGTATCAGTGACAGCACTTTGATTTTTTTTTCCCCATGCTGTTTGGCTTATGTCTCAGGCACATTATTGACTAGCTCTTTCATCTTAATTCAGCCCATTTTCATTAATCTACCTGGCCACATGGCCATGGCCCAATGGCCCATACCTGTATTCCTACATGCTGCTCTTTTGACGGCTGGATGGAGCCTGACCAACTCCACCCTCGTCTACCTGTCTGTCCGCTGATCCTCCACCTACTTCTGTGGTGCTCCACATAGACCAAAACAACTCTTTATTTACAGAACTGCATACAGAGAATAGTCCCACCACATTTCCTCTTTTGTGTATAATCAAAAAGGAAGGTTTCAATTTCAGTATAGCAAAACTACATACAATAGAACAGCTATCAAGCAAGAATTACAGTTACAATATCTATTCTATTTGTATTAGCAGAATTAAAGAAAATACTCTATTATCTACCTTATCCTTGTGAGTCTAAAGTTTCATATCTAATAGACCTTTTAAAATATCTAAGAAAAACTATATCTATAATTATTAAACCTTCAACCACATCAAAGACCACAGAAGGATATAATATTACCCAAATAAACAGGAAGTACAAGCAACTTCCAAGATCTAGAAATGACAGAAATGATACCTGTCTGCCTGAATAGTTACCCAAAGTTCCTTTGTAACATTGGGACATTGTAGAGAGCTGCCTGCTGCTGCTGTACGGGCTGGGGGGCACGTCGCCGCCCTGCTCATAGGAGCTGCGGCGACTGTAGGGACTCGGACTGTAGGGACTCGGGGAGCGCGGCAACCTCCAGGAATAGGGACTGCTGCCACCTCCCACTGGGCTGGGAGACTTGCCACTCTGGAGGCTCTGTGAGGCCCTGCAAGACACTGGGCTTTCGACCCTGCCTCCCAGCAGGCTCAAGGACCGCTGCTGCCACCTGTAGGCCTTGGGCTCGCTCTTGTCCTCCCAGTAGGCCTTGGGCGGCTCCTTGTAAGCAGAAGGCGGCTCCTTGGACGACTTAGTCCAGCTGCGGTGGGCCTTGAGGTCCCGGTCCTTGTGGCTGGCCATCCTCTTTAGCCTACAGGCCCAGAGTCTCCTTTCACTGCTGCAGGAAATCTGGCATAGTCTGTCAGTCTCTTCTCCTTGTGTCCTGAAAGATGCCTGGCCATTAGGAACCTGAAGTACCATTTTGGCTTGTTCCATCAAAGTTCAGAGATCACTTTCCTATGGAACCTGCATGTTCAAGTTTATACAGCATACTATCAAGCAGCCAATACAAGAACAGTTTCTTGTCCAGTGGCTAATTGTTGCCACAAAGTAAATTCCACATGAAATTTCTTCAATGACCATCATTTTCTTGAAATACATTGGTGCTACCAGGAGCAGACCTGTCTCAATGGTCCAGAAAAGTCTACATTATTAAAGTATTTTAAATGCCATATTCTTCATGTCTTTGAAGTGTTTGAAGACTACCTAATTAAAACATATCTTTGTATACCTCTAAAAACCTAACTAACATGACTATAAATTTGGTTATCATAAATGACAATCAACATTTCTTACACATTACAATCTTAAATGAGTTGCATAAACATCATACCTTAATCAAGAGTAAAAAAGTACATACAGCATAACAAAATTAACCTTAAATTTGTATCAATAAACCAAAATCCATCTCTATCTTTTTTTAATTATTCCTATATCATATTCTACCCCCCCTTTTTTTTAAAAAGAAATTGACTATGGCCATTAACCATTTATAATGAAAACAAAGATTAATAAGCAATATTTTGGGGATTTGGGTGTAGCTTTCTTTCCTTGACTACTTCTGCTGATTAAGGGGCACTGTCAATCTTACGAGTGTCTTGAGCCTGGATAGATCATCTTAATTGACATTCTGGAAGCTGATCTTCCCATCAGAGAATTTTCAGATGGTCTTGGCAAATGAAACCACATTTGCCTAGAAACAATCCACAGGTTTTGATCTTCTGGGTTCCTTGTGTGGTTCTTCTTTGGAGGCTGAATGGAGACTCGATAAGAATTTTATAACCATTCAGTTAGCAGTGTTTCACTTGTTCTCATTAAAACCCCATCAATCCAGAACAGCAGCAACAGCAAAGCTTTTGAAAAGAACACCTGTCTGACTGGTATCCTATAGGTGTTTTAGTAGGGAATCCTCCCACTGTGTGATAAGACATGCAGGAATTTAGAGCACAGGTAAGTGTACACAGAGATGCTGATGTATGTTCACGGTCAAGACTCACTATTACCACACATGCTCCCATTCAGAAAGACTACATGTCAAAATATCTGTCTCAACAATCTCCATCTGTAGCTCAGTCTGAAAAGAGTTTTAGTTTATCTACAGTGGTGATAGGAATGAGTCTGAAGGACCAATATGAGTATCTGCCTACCCTGCCATGTTCTGTGGTCACAGTGGCAAAGTGAAGCCTTAGAGGTTGTTAGGAAACAAATGAATGCTGATTATTTTATGAAGAGTTCCTACACAGAAATATTAGAGAACTTTACCATCAGAAAATCAAATACAATAGTGACGATAAAATTGTTAGATTTCTTAGTATGAGTGAACAGTTAATTAAGAAATGCTCTTCTGTTTCATTACTGTGTGTTCTTGTGTACGTGCTCACACCAGGTAGGGCGGGGAAGGCACCTACCACAGTGCCCATGTGGAAGTTGGAGGACACCTTTGTGGGATCAGTTCTCCCCTTTATGATGTTCCAGCAAGTCAAACTTAGATCATCATACTTGCACATCAATTACTCTATCCACTGAGCCAGAGATGCTCCTCTAATGAAGTCATTAGGAAGAGAGGGTGTGACAAGCAGCAGTGGCTATGTCAGGCAAGGGTGACCGAAAGGTTACCTAGTATGTTCTGGAAGCACATGCAAGAAAACTTGTTCACAAATGTTTGGTCAGAGTGGCACGTTATTCATACTGGGAAAATTAGGTCTTTATGTTTTAAGTTGTGGCATAAGCACACAGACAGAATTTTATGAAGACATTTAAGATTAGGTGTTATAGGGTTTTTGTTTGGTTGGGTTCTATAACATTAATGTGTGTGAGTGTGTGTTTGTGTGTGCACTTGCACACGTAGACACACACTGGTCACCGTCAGGTTTCTTATTTCTGTGTTGTGACTGAGTTACTGGGTTAGTAGATAGTTCACTACAGGAAGCTAAGTCATAACCATAACTAGCTCTGGGATCATGAAGCACTTTTTTGTCCCTGACAGCCATGAGTCCCTACAGGCCAGTTTTCTTTTGTGTGTGAGAGAGTACATCCTACAAGAGATCTAACTCAAGTCATGAGGCTTGGTGGCACAAACCTTTTAACTGGCCCTGGATCCTTTTTATAGAGGGGATCTCATTAGTACTTGGATGTCCTTGGCTGTACTAGCTGTTACTTGAAATGCCTTAAATATTCTCTTGTGTAGAGGGACAGGAGACATGCTCAAGGAGGCTGGTAGGTGTTCTGCTCTGTGACTGCCTGTGTCCTTTGAGATAGACTAGTCACTGAACCTGAAGTTAGGCTGGCCCTGAGCACAGCCCCTGTGTCTCTTGTCTACACTCCACCGAGGTTACAGGCACGCAGCCATGCTGGGCCTTTAATGTAGATGCTGGGATCTGAACTCAGATACCCATGTCTGTGGCAATGAGCACTCTTACCCACTGATCCATCTCTCCAATCCTGCACTGAATATTCAGATATGTTTTCAGAACTAGAAGTTTGTTAAGAGTGAGTCTTGGTGCTCTCATAAATTTGTTTGGTTTGTTCCTTTTATTTTTGCACACAGGCGACGTCAAGCACGGCTACAGAAGGAGCTTGCAGAGGCAGCAAAGGAACCTCTGCCTGTTGAACAGTAAGTACAGACAGGGAGGTTCATATAAACTGTGCTCTTGATGATTTGTCTTATGATTTTGTTTCTTGAAAAGCTAAGCAGTTTTATTTTATTATGGGAAGGTACCTGGGATTGGAGCCATAGCCACAGCCCAAATTTGAAAATTACAGGCAGAAAGGAAGAACACATTATTGTAGGATGCACACAACCACTTCTATTACTTTTACACTGGTGGCTTCCCATTGCACTTAGAAATAATGTATTGTTAGGTTCCTCCTTGTTACCTAGCTGCTCTGGTGTTGTGGATTGTAGCCTGGTTATCCTTTGCTTTATGTCTAAAATTTACTTAGGAGTGAGTACATGCCATGTTTATATTTCTGGGTCTGTGTTACCTCACTCGGGATGACACCTATTTTTCTAGTTCCATTCATTTGCCTGTTGTAATAGGTTCTGGCCCAGACTTTCCAGGATATTTGGTCCCACTGTCAGCCCTGCTTAGCCTCAAATACACACACACACACACACACACACACACACACACACATGAATTATTTTTATTCTGATTGACCTAAGGCCCAGACATATTGGTAGCTAACTAACCCATGTTCAGCCATGTGCTTGATGCCTTTTCTCAGAGCAGCATTTCAGCTTATTCCCTCTGTGTCTGCTTCAGTCTCCTCCTCGTGCCTCTGTCACATCCCTGTGGCATCCTTCTGGACTGTCTGCTTGGCTCTGAGATTTTCCCAGTCTGGTAGCTCCGCCCACACTTCCCGTCTGCTGTCAGCCAAATAATGTTTTTACTAAACTAGTAAGCAGAACAAATATTTACAACATATCATAATCCCACTACATTTGCCTGCAAATTTCAGGATTTTTTTTTTTCTGCTGCTGCGTAATATTCCATTGTGTAGATGTACCACAGTTTTTGAATCCATTCTTCAGTTCAGGGGCATCTAAGTTGTTTCCAGGTTCTGGCTATTATGAATAATGCTGCTACGAACATAGTTGAGCTAATGTCCTTATGGAAAGAATTTGCATCCTTTGGGTGTATGCCCAAGAGTGGTATTGCTGGATCATTAGGTAGACTGATTCCCAGTTTTATGAGGAACTGCTATACTGATTTCCAAAGTGGCTTTACAACTTTGCCTTTCCACCAGCAAATGGACAAATGTTCCCCTTACTCCATCCACATCCCCTCCAGCATATGCTGTCATCAGTGTTTTTAATTTTAGCCATTCTGATAGGTGTAAAATGATATTTCAGAGTTGTTTTGGTTTATATTTTCTTGATGGCTAAGGATGTTGAGCAATTCTTTAAGTGTCTCTTTCAGTCATTTGAGATTCTTCTGTTGAGAATTCTCTATTTAGCTCTGCGCCTCATTTTATAATTGGATTATTTGGTGTTTTGACCTATAGTTTCTCAAGGAGGAACCTAAGAGAGACATCCATGGATCCCCCTGGGAAGAGGAAATAAATGAGATCTAAGTACATTGGGACCGTAGCAGGGAGGGCACAAGGGGAGGTGGGAAGAGAACATGAGGGAATGGGATGGTTGAGCTGGAGAAGGACAGAGTCAGAAAACAATAAAAGAGATGTCTTGATAGAGGGAGCCATCGTGGGGTTAGAGAGAAACCTGGTGCTAGGGAAATAAATACCCAAGAACTCACAAAGTTGACCCTGGCCAAGACTCCAAGCAATAGTGGAAAGGGTGTCTTAAACAGGCCTTTCCCTATAATCATATTGATGACCACCCTAAAGGTCATTATAGAACCTTCATCCTATAACTCTTAGAAACAGTGCTTAGATCCATAGCTAAGCACTGGGGCAAGCTTCCAGTCCAGCTGAAGAGAGGGAGGAGAGATTATAAGCAAAAGGGTCAAGATCATGATGAGGAAACCCACAGAGACAGCTGACCCAAGCTATTGGGAGCTCACTAACTCTTAAATGACAGCTGGGAACCCTCTATGGGTCCCTAGGCCCTCTGAATGTGGATGACAGTTGAATGGGCAGTTTGTGGAGCCTCTGACAGTGGAATCAGAATTTGTTTCTAGTGCATGAACTGGCTTCCTTGGAGCCCATTCCCTGCAGAAGAACACCTTACTCAGCCTTGATACTGAGGGAAAGGGCTTGGTTCTACCTCAGCTGGACATGCCAGACCATATTGATTCACCCGGGAGTTCTAACCCTCTCAGGAATGGATTGGGGGAAGCTGGGGGAAGAGGGGAGGAAGGGGGAACAGTGGTGAGTATGTTTAAAAAAATTTTTTAATGAAAAAAAGAAATAATGTACTGAAAATGTCCTTTGACTATATTTCAAATCAGTTACTTTGACTATATTTCAAATCAGTTTTTTAAAGTAATATTGTGTTGACGTAAGACTTTCAGATATATCATCAAATTACTTTCCAAGAAGGTTTTCTTGTTGACAGCAGTCAGCTGACTATGACTGACTTCCTACACACAGAACTACCTGTTTCCTGGAGACATTTGGAGCCTCTAACCAAGCCTATTGTCATGTAATCTGGGCTCTGGTTTCAGTCTCTTAATATCTTGGCCTGAGACCTTAGTGGAAGTTTGTCCAATTTTTGAGACATTAGTGAGTGAGGTCAGAGGTCTCTTTGCAAAAAGAAATGAAATCAAATCAGCTCCTAAATGGAGAAGAAGCATCTGATGTTGAAGTCCTGTGTTAAATCATGGGTATTTCAGTAACAGCCCTCTCTGCTCTGATTCAGGATGAGTTTCCTGCTGGGATGTTAGCTTCAGAATTACGACTACTGTTGCTTAATGTGTACTGATGTCTGGGCTGAGAGATGCTCAGCAGTTTAAAGCACTTTTGCTCTCGAAAAGGACCTGACTTCACTTTCCAGCACTCATGTGATGGCTCACAGCCATCTGTGCATCTCCAGTTTCAGGGGATCCAGCTATTAGAAGCTCACGGGCTTCTTTGCTTTTGGAAAATGATTCTTGGTTGGCATTACTAGTTTTGAATAGATAAAATAGTTTATATTTCTTAAACATGATATAGTTCCCTTTTCTCCTTCACCATCACTTTGCTGCCAAGTCTTAGAAAGAGTCCATCTCTAGAACGTGGTACTGGCCTTTGCAGAGCTCCTGTTCAGGACAATGACAGCTTCGCTTTCATCTCCTTCCAGGGATGATGACATTGAAGTCATTGTGGATGAGACCTCAGATCACACTGAAGAGACTTCTCCTGTGCGAGCCATTGGCAGAGCAGCTACGTGAGTGGACCAGCTGGGTGGGGCAGGGCAGGAGAACCTAGTCAGGTGTTCTCAGAGTCCCCAAGCCTCTGTCACTCACAGAGAGGAGAGTGGGAGGGAGGCAGAGTACAGGTTAACCTGGCATTTCTAACACAGAAATGCAGCAACCTCCTGAAAGATGGGTGAACTATTAAACTTTATTATGCACCATGACCATTTAGCTCCTAGGACACAAGGATACATATGGTAGGATTTGTTTTTGTTTTGTTTTTTAATTTGCTAAAGTAGGGCTGAGAGAATGGATGGAAATTTGTTATTAACACCCTGAAGTTTTTGGTGAGTTAGATCCCTTGTCAGGGAATTTCTTAGGGAACCTTGTTTCTTTTAAGACTGTAGGCTGGGTTTTCCCTTCTGCCTTCTTACTGTTTCCTGGTGGTTCAAATGCTGTGTTGAGATTGTCTTGGCTGGGATTTGGGAATGGAACGTATTTTCCCAGGTACTTGTTTTTAGGGGCTGTTTTGATTTGTGGGCAAAATGTTTCTAAGGTTTAAACCTATCCTCCCCTCCTCTTTAGTAAGCGACTCTCGCAGCCTGCTGGAGGCCTTCTGGATTCTATCACTAATATCTTTGGGTAGGTTAGAAGACCTTCACCTTTCCTTTTAAAAATGTGTGAATATACTTAAGCATATGTATGTGTTGTATTATTTTTAATATACACCAGAATTTCAGCGGTACCAAGAACATGGATGCCTTAATTCAGCTTGTCATTTAGCTTCTCTCTCTCTCTTTCCTGCAACTTCCTTCCTCTGTATCTTGCTGTGAGCTGATCTATGGCCTTTCCCTTTAGTCTGTCCGAATCTCCCCTTTTGGGACATCATTCTTCTTCTGATGCTGCCAGGTGAAAATATTACCCTCTCTCAGCCCAGCATGTGAGTGTGGGTTATTGACAATCGTGCTGATCACGCTGTGCTGCCCGCAATCATCGATGTCCACACGCTAACAGGGCGCTTTGCATGCTCCTAGGAATGAATGCTGAAGTCCTTGAGCTGGGCAGTCAGGTTGAGCTCTGCAGTCATGCTCTTGATGTTCTTCCTCTTAGCATGCATTCGACTCTGCCTTGTCCACAGTTATAAAAGCCGAGGCTGTTGTACTAGGCATGGAAATTAGCTTAAAACAGTGTTTCAGAGTACCAGAGGCTCGACTCGAAGCTGGCTAGTATGTTAGGTTGAGAACATTTCCCCAAAGTTGACTGACAGGGCAAGGAACTTTAGTTCAAGGTTGCATCAGTGCTGGGTTTTGAAGCCCATGAATTAACAAACAGAAAAGTCAGGTGTGCTCACTCCTGTCATTTGAGTGAGATGGTATGAATCCTGATCTTGGAGGGTATAGGAAGACAGTAGCTATAACACAGTACACTGCTTAAGCAAGGTCATTCTTGAGGTCTGTCTAGCAGCTTGGTGGATACTGATTCTGAACAGTCCTGTATAATGTCTGCCTTTGTGTTGTTCCTTAGGAGACGCTCTGTCTCTTCCATCCCAGTCCCTCAGGACAATGTGGACACTCATCCTGCTTCTGGTAAAGATGTGAGAGTCCCAACTACTGCCTTGTATGTCTTTGTAAGTATGCTTTGTACCCAGACCCCTCTGAGCCTGGAATAGTAGCAGGATCTGGAACTAAAGGGTCTTTGGGGCTGCGTCTAGGCTTTCCATTGTTGACTTACTTAAACCTCCTGGCTTTGTGACCTGTGAGCAATTAAAGAATATTGTGCTTAGCTTCAGCACACAGAATTTGTAAAAGCTGGCTCAGAGGATTGGTGGCTTGTGCAGTGGGGCAAGAGAAACCAGTGTAATTTGTACAGTTTTTAGCAGTTAGCTGCAGCCTGAGGTGAAATTCCTGATGGAGGCATGTGTCGTTCAGAGGCACTAAAGAGATGGCTCAGGTTAAAAGTGGGGAGCTAGTGAGAAGACTCGGTGGTTAAGAAAACTAGCTAGTCTTCCAAGGACCTGAGCTCGATCAAGCACCACATGGCAGCTTACAGCTGTCTGTACTTAAGTTCCAGGAGATCCAATGCTCTTTCTGGTCCCCACGTCACCAGGCATACACATAGTGCACAAACATTTGTACAGACAAAACACCCAGGCATACACACATAAAATTAAAAAATAATAAAGTCTACCCGGGAAGGTGTTAGTTTTATAAATCAAATTGGATCTGGGTGACTTCAAACCACTAAGAGCCTGTTATTGGGAGCAAGACGCAGGACCGAACCGCAACGTGGTACCTGGGATTCTAAGTTGGATTCTGGCAGTAACAGCCTGAGTCTCAGTTGAGGCATAGAGCAGAAATTGGTCTAGCCTGAGGAAATGTGGTCTAGTTTGCAAAATGCTTTCAGAACAGTAGGGAGGCAAAGGAACATCGTGACCGGCAGCCTCTGGAGTTGGTTTGGTGGGTTTAGAAGACTGAGAGGGACATGTGGCTCAGGTAGACTGCTCTCAGTTAGTGCCATAGGAATGGAGTGGCACCTAGGTGATGAACCTTTCAGTCCAGGACATTCAGAAGAGCTTCATTGGTAGTCAAGCTTTGCCACTTAGTGAGCCCCTGAGCCTCGGGTATTGAGAACAGTGAGCCCTGCTTTGGAGGAGGAGATGGACAGGGCCCTAGCCATCCCTCTCCTGTGATTCCACCCTGGGCTGGCACCTTCCAGAGGTCAATGATGATTGGTAAAAGGTCTGATTGCACTAAAGGTCACAGCTCCCTCCTTGCCCTCCACTCCCAGCAGCCCGAATTCTTTTTCCTAGCACATTGAAGTCAGTTGTGTGTGGGAGAATAGGGTAGCTGATAATTTGGGATTCTGTCAGCGTGTGTTCTGAGAGTGAATGGTTCACAGCTGACTACTATCCAACAGAACCTGTTATACAGGAGTCTTGATGAGTGGCTGGTGGATGTGACAGTGCATGATCTCAAGTTTTCAATCTGAGACCTCGGGAACAAAGAGTTCTTAAAAAGGAGAATGGATGAGGTGAAGGTGTACAGTCACATGACCACAGTGCTGAATATGATCCAGGCTTTGCTATTATACAGACTACTGCCACACTTCCAGAGTGAACTACACAGACTCAAAGATTAGGACTGGCCAAGAAAACCAAATAGTGAATGCGAGTGCTTGACAGAAGTCTTCTAAAAGCTTAGCGGCTTTGTAACGAGGCGGGAGAACAGAAAATTGCAGGATCTTACTGACAGCCAGCCCAGCTTCTACTTCAGTGAGAGATCTCAGGGATAGAACTCCATATACAAGAGCACATATACCACACACACACACACACTCTTTAGAGAGTGTTGTTTGTTACCAGGTGCATAGCATGTAATATTAGTAATGAGAATAGATCTAGTGTCTGGACAGAAGAGGCTGTTTGGAGACTGGAGAGATGTCTTGGCAATGAAGTGTGCTTTGCTGCTTTTCTAGAGGACCTGAATTTGGTTCCTCAGACAGACAGCTCCCAACCAAATGTCATTTCTCCTTCAAGGGATCCGGTGCCCTCTTCTGGCCACACATGCACATTCATAAATAAAAATAAATGTAAAATAAAAGCAATTCATTTCTCTATTTAACTTTTAAACTAGTAAAATTAAATAAGCCACATAGTATTTCAAGTACTTTTTGGGGGAGTACTTGTCAGGCCATGAACCCCTAGCAATGTCTGCCTTCTGAGGGCTTGGATTAGAAGTGTATGTTGCCACACCAGCTGATTTTGCATACCTTTTGTTTAAATGAATACAAACCAAACATGATAGCAGACTCCTGTAACCGTTTGCTCAGGAGGCTAAGGCAGGAGGATTATAGTTGTAGTCCAGGTTTGCCTGGGTAACACAGTGAGATAGTGCTATATTCAGACGAATGGATTCCTGCCGCTGCAGCTGGAAGAAGAAAAGGAAACTAGAGCCTTAGGAGACTTTGGGTGCAGAGTCCACTCAGTTCATAGTTGGATTCAGCTCTAAGGTGGCATGTTTGCCTACTCAGGGTTAGGAGTTGGAGTGTGTCTATGTCCTAAGCTCCTGGGTGATGGTAACAGCTTGAAACAAGGTACTGTCTTGCAGGATGCACATGATGGGGAAGTCAACGCAGTGCAGTTCAGTCCAGGCTCACGGTTACTGGCCACTGGAGGCATGGACCGGAGGGTTAAACTTTGGGAAGCATTTGGAGGTAAGAGCCCATTGGGTCCTTAGAAAAAAGCTTTGGTGACATCTGAAAGAATTTTTGCTTTGTATTGAATTAATTACATTTTAAATTGTTTGATTATGAGACGTAGAGTCAGAACTTATTGGGAGCACAAGACTTGAAACTTATGCTCTTTGCTTTTGAGATAGAGTCTCACTGTATTTGCAGGCTAGTCTGGAACTCATGGTTCTCCTGTTGAGTCTTCTCCAGGGCCGAGGTCAAAATCCCATGCTCTGAACATCGAAGGCTTCTCTAGGCTCTAGAGCAGAAAGACGTGGGTTACTGCTTTTGATATTGGAACAAGAAGAGTTTGTGGACCCTTTTCATCCTGGGAAACATTGTGCTTTTTGTCTCTGAATTGTTAGCAGGAAAGTGGCTCAGACAAACTCCTTAGTCTGCTGAAGCCTGCGAGAATGTGATGTTTTTGCTCAGAGACTTATGTTAGGACAGATAGGGTAAATGAAGCTGTTAGAAGATAAACCTCAGACATAAGGAAATCTTGGCAGGTGTGCTGCCTAAGGATTGTGCAGAGTTGTAGGTGCTCAGCACTAGAGCACTTGCCCAGCTACTAACTAAATAGCAGCTTTGTTTGTTTTCTTTGGTCAGTAAAACACTGCTGAGGAGATTAGAAGGGAGAAGGTGGGGCTGGAGGAGTACTATTGGTGAAGGACGATTGTGTAGGCAGAACGTATTCATAGTTGGCTGTCTTCGTTGATAGGTTATAGAGTCTAACAGTTTGTCAGCCCATAATGAAATGAAAATTCCCAAAACAGGAATCATGAAAATTTGGTGGTCAGTTTCACTGAAAACTAATTCAAAGACCTGCGTTCAAGGGACAACTTAGAAACATGCATATGACATTGCTGAGTCTCCTTTATTTCGGAACTCAGATTGCAGCACAATGCCCTATTTTCTGTGTGTCTTGCCTGATTCTGCAGAGCTGAAGGAAAGCTCCTATTGAGTGTTATGACTGACTTGTCTTGTGTTTTACTGCCCCTTTAAATGTTTTTATTAACTCTTCAGTTTTATATTTTATTTCATGCAGATAAATGTGAATTCAAGGGTTCCCTGACTGGCAGTAATGCGGGAATTACAAGCATTGAATTTGATAGTGCTGTAAGTGCCTGATACCTATGATTGTAGGTTGTTGTTTGTTGATACATGGCTTCTACATAGACCAGGCTGTCCTATAACTCATCATGTAGACCAGGCTAGCCTACCTCTCCCTCCCAAGTGTGCACTATCATGCATGGCCAATTTTAGAGATTTTTAACAACTATTTTAAAGTATCAGATTCTTGACATTAAAAACAAAAATAACATGGCGGAGGGCGGGCAGAGTTGGGAAGGAAGATCTTTGTGAATTTGAGGTCAGCCTAGTCTACAGAGCTAGTTTCAGGACAGCAAAGGCTGCATAGAAAAACTCTGTCTCCAACAATAAAAACCAAAACCACGAGATTTCCTATTTTCTGCAGTTTGGATTCAGTTCACACTGGAGAGGGTTAGAAGTAGGTCAGAAATCGACTAACGTTCACCACTTTGACCTGTTTCATAGCTTGATTTTGTTTGTTTATATGCATGTCCCTAGGAGTCAGGGGGGGCATCTTCTCTTAAGGAATTCCCCTTTAAAGAACCCAGGCCAGCAAGGTGGCTCTTGTTAGATCCCTGGGACTCCTGTGGTGGAAATAGAGTCGTGTTACACACACACACACATACACACACACAAAATACAAATAAATAAATACATATATGCACACATACATGCATTTATTTGGTTGGTTTTGTTTTTGTTTTTCAAGACAGGGTTTCTTTGTGTAGCCCTGGCTGTCCTGGAACTCTGTAGACCAGGCTGGCCTTGAACTCACAGAGGTTCACCTGCCTCTGCCTCCTAAGTATTGGGATTAAAGGCATGCTCTACCACTGCCCAGCTTAAATTTTTAAGAGAATGACAAGAAGAGCATTGAATTGCAGATCATGGCATTAAGGTAATACATCTCTGGGGGAACAAAGTAAGCCATTGGAGGCAGACCTTGAGGTCATGCAAAGGGTAGGCATTGCAGGTGTAAGCATTGCAGGCAGAGGAAGCAGAGAAGAGCAAGACTGATCCAGTAGCTGCTGAATAATGGTAGGATCCCTATTGCTCAAGAGTACTGATGTGATAGAACCTTTTTGTTTTCTGATAGCCCCTGAGTCCTGAATTTTGTTGCTCCACCTCCTACCGGGATAGGGGGGTGCTAACCACATCTGTCTCCCAAGGACCTGAGAACCTTACCTTACAGGATGGGCACTGACTAAGAGTTAATCATCTTTATGCCTCAGGTAGTGGTGCCTGGATATTGGGGAAAAATAAGGAAATAATGATTAGTTGTGTGAGGGTCAGACTACATATATATATATATATATATATATATATATATATATATATATATATATATATACACATACATACATACATATATATATATGCTGTCACAATATTTAAATAACCATAAAGCCATTCTGAGAGTCTTGAGATGTTTCTTGGCTTGGCATCAAATCAGGTACTTGGACATGCTATATAAGTGCCTTACCATTGATCTAAATCTCAGTTCTTGAGGAGTTTTGAAAAACAGATTGAGAATAAAGAGGCAGGTCTGAAATGGCCCACAAAAGCCCAGTAGAGCTGAAGCAGTAGAACTCTGGAGGAAGGAGCAAGACTAACGTGGAAGATGGACGGCCTCTGAGATAGGTAGGAGATGTCTTAGGTCGCTCAGTATTGTACAGAAGTCTCATTTATTGTTAAGGACATTGGTGAAGGAAAAAGTGAGTTGGCGAGGCTGAGCTCTATTTGAACTTGGGTTGTCTGCCACACTCTAAGGTCAAGTGAATCCAGAAGGACTCAGCTTCAAAGACTAGGTGTGGGTAGTTGCCAACACGTTGGCAATATAGGTTGTGTCTAGCTTAGAAATATAGCTGAAACCATCTGAATTCCTTCTTGGACCTGCTAACTGGAGAATTTGTACTATGTGAACTGAATTTTAATAAAAGTTTTTATTCTTGTAGGGAGCTTACCTCTTAGCGGCTTCAAATGATTTTGCAAGTCGAATTTGGACTGTGGACGATTATCGATTAAGGGTAAGACCCAGTTTGAGAAAGCTAGCATAATCTAATTGCATGTGTCAACCACTGTGTGAAATATTCTAAAAAATGACAGATGTTTCTAAATATTTACAAATACATGTTTATATTATATATATGCTGTATATATATGGGTTGGTTTGTGGGGGGTTTTGTTTTGTTTCTTGTGGTTTTTGAGATAGGGTTACTCTGTATAGCCCTGGTTGTCTTGGAACTCATTCTGCAGATTCTGTAGATCCACCTGCCTCTGTCACCTGAGTGCTAGAATTAAAGGCATGTGCCACCACCACCCAGCTTGGAAATTATATTTAATTTATGCCTTACTCCGGGAAAAACATGTTTCTCCTTTGTTAGCTGCCATGTGGGTGCTGGGAATCGAACCCCGGTCCTCTGGAAGAGCAGACGGTGCTCTTAACCACTGAGCCATCTCTCCAGCCCCCATGTTTCTCCTTTGTACTCTTAATTTGCCCAAGATCTTGTTTCAGCATATTTGCTACCAGACCTTCATATTTCCATGATAGTCTCGAGTGCTGAGACCAAAGGCATGTGCCTCCACACTTGGCTTATAAATTGTGGTTTGTGAGAGTCCTAAGCCCTAAAGACTAGCTCATAGTTGAGAGTTGTTCTAGAGATACGTGGATGTGCCGGGAAACAGGAGATAGGTGCAGAGAAGGGAGAATGGCAGCATCAGCCCTGGGGGAACCTGCACTTGAGCCCCAATTGATACAGGACGATGATCAAAACTTGGTTCTGAGAGTTAGGTAACTCATGGAAAGAAGTTTTCACTTAATCACGCTGAAAGGTAACACAGAAGGCTTTTGGCATTGGTAGGGCATTTTAAGTTTGATACGAGTTGCTTTGGTGTCGGTCCACACAAGAATGACAGTTAAAATGAATATCTGAGCCCCATAGAGGAAGCCAGTTACATTACAGGGGTTGTTACAGTTATTTTGGTGGTCTGATTGAATAGGATAGGGATGAAACTAGAAGATTCTTTAAAAGAAGACACCTTACCACTTTCCATTCCAAAGACACAGCTTTCCATTTTCCTCGAAGAACTATGCAGACAGGACCTTGATGGTAATAATTCATGGTTCTCAGTTGAAAGAGAAATCAGTTCTGAACCTGCCAAACATGAGCCCAGAAAGATAGCAGCAGATAGGTACTGTGAGTGGGAAGGAGTCAGCTTTCATTTTCAGTTGATGCTTCACAGCTTTGCATGCTAAACATGGAAAAAGTGCCAGGCAGTACTGCTAAATGTGCAGTGATCCACCTGTGGTCAGCTGTGATCCCTTTTGGTCCTGTTGTGGTGGTGGTGGTGGTGTGCCTGTGTCTGTCTGTGTGTGGGTATGTGCACATAAGAACAGGTGTCTGTGGACCCTAATGGTATCACAGGAAGTTGTGAGCCACAAAAGCATGTACACATACACACACACCTTTTTTATTATTTGAATTGGATTTTTTCTACGTAACCTTGACTGGCATAGAACTTTGCAGCAATCCTCCTGCCTCTTCCTCTTCCGGTGCTGTGACATGACACTTTGCCCAGCTCTGTTCATTTTTTATTGGGTATTTAAGATTGAGTAAATACTTCGAGAAGTTAGTTTACTTAAAGAGAAAGTATTTCTTTGTGTTGGATACAGTGCCAAGCTGTAGTAATTAGTTTCAGGTCCAGACTAACCCTGAGATCCAGATCAGCAGTCCCAAATAATCATACAAAGGCTTATATTAATTACTTTTTGCTTGGCCTGTGGCTCAGGCATATTGCTAGGTAGCTCTTGTATCTATACCCATTTCCGTTAATCTGCCTTGCTACATGACTCATGGCTTACCTGAATTTCTTTACATCTTTCTCCTCTGCAGCAGCTCACAGCTTCTCTGTCTGACTCTGCCCTCCTTCCCCTTTATCTATGATTCTATTTCCTGCCTACTTCTAAGATGCCTTGCCATAGGCTAAAACAGTTCCTTTATTAACCAATAATAATCCACAGCATACAGAAAGACATCCCACATCACCAAGCTATGGCTATTTTATTTATTTCATTTTAATTATTTGGAGACTCAGATGAGGGAGATAGATAAGACAGGTTCAGCTAGGGGGTGAAAGGTCACACAATTAAATACAGCTAAAATTTGACTTGAGATCTATGCTTTTAGACTGAGATGTAACAGTGCTGCCCAACTATGGAAGAGGAACCTGCAGGTTTCTTTGTACTGGGCCCTGGGAGGAAAAGTGAGAAAGCATTTGAGCCAGCGTGAAGTAGGGAGTGGAGTTTTTGTCATTGGCAGAGATAAGTTATAGATTGATGGGGACCATCTTCCTCAGGTCAGATGAGGCAGCTGGAGAAGATGGAGGTCTAAGTCCAGATCGTCTTCAGGTCACTGAGCTGAGGCACTGGGTCTTAGCACTGGTGTGGATGAGTTGGGTGCTGGTGACATTATTCTTGGGCTGGGCAGTATCATTTGATTGACTAGCTTTGACAGATGGCTCTGAGAGCTGTGGCCACCTGCTTGTAGCTCTGTGTCTTGTCCCTAGGTAAATGGAAGGTTTGGAGGCCTTTTTTTTCTATGACTTTTCTGTACTTGAAGAACTCAGGCAGTGCCTACTAGGTCCATGAAGTAGGTTCCCCTGTCGGAAAAACTCTGGCTTCTGCTTACACCCTAGTTCACAGAAGTGGGAGAGCACAGGGGAGGACGAGTATACTTATAAAAAATGATTGTAGTCAAGTGTGGTTGTGCATACCTTTAATCCAGTCTTCTTAACACAGGGCTCTAGGGCAGTCAGGGTCACATGGTGAAAGCCTGTCTTTAATTTAAAAAATAAAAGGACCCCTGGGAAGCCAGAGATACAAGCCTGATGATTTGAGTTTGATCCCTGGGACCTTGTAAAGGAAAGAGAACTGTCTCCACTTGGCATTCACACACATAATTAATAATAATAATAATAATAATAATATATAAAAATCAAAGGGTTAAAGAAATGCCTCAGCAGTTGAATGCAGAAGTGTTCTTGCAAAAGACCAGAGTTTCATTCACAACCACCCATAGCATCAGCTCTAGGGAATCCTCAGTCCCCTGGAAACAGTAATGGTGTTCACAAAGAAAAAGTAAACCTGTAAAAATAAAAAGCCAGGCATGTTAGCACAAGCCTTTAATCCCAGCACTCAGAAGGCAGCCACACCTGCATAGTGAGATCTTGTGTCAAAAACCTACCTTGAGAAGAGGTCAGTGATGAATAGTAAAAGGTCTGACGTCCAAGGTCGCCTACCAGCATCCTAAATCCCCAGCTGCTTGCCTCTTTCCCATCATGCTCTAGTAGTGCTGACATGGGCAAAACAGTAGCTGACATGCAGTGATGTCTCCATTCTCTCTTCCTTGACAAGCCCAGAGAAGACACTGGTTGACATCCAACAGCTTAATCTCAAAAGAGATTTGATTAGGGAACGCTGGTACCCTTGGCTATGATCTGACGTTTTAAGCTGAGACCTCTTATTTTCAATGTCCCATGGCTTCTAATTGTGTATATGGAATTTTAGTGGTTTTTTTTTTTTTTTTGTAAACTGTGCCTGCAGTGGACCTATCTGTTGTCACTTTAAGTACAGGACTGAATTTTAGTGGCATTGAATAACTCCTGCCTTTGATAATTTGAGCCAGCCTTGGTGGCGCAGCACTGGAGGCAAGAGGAGGATTTAGAAGAATCCTCCATTTGCTTTCTGTTCCCTCTGCTTTTGAATTTCAAGGAGTTTATGAAGTTTGGTACTTTGAAGGCTGGGTTTGTATTTATCTTTAGTAGGAGATCCCTGCCCCCTCCAGTGCTGGGGCCTAGAGCCTCGTATGTGCTAGACAAGTGCTTTACCACTGAGCTACATCCCAGGCCTTACTGTGTTGCCCAGGCTGGTTTTGCATTTACAGATTCCAGGAATTCAAGTACTGGGGTTATGTGTCACTCCCATTCCTGCCTTTATCTTTGTGGCCTTGATCTGCTTTGTGTCACTGTTGAGAGACCTGAGGAAGACAGGACAGAATGCCTGACATCGGCATGTCGGGCTCAGGTTTCAGGAGTTTAGCCATGGTCGCTTGGGCCCGTGGCTGCATAGTACATTGTGTGACTGAGGAACTGTTTACCTCATGAGAGTTAAAAAGCAAAACGGGAAGGGGCCAGGGGCCCTGGGCTTTTGAGGGAGCGTGTACTCACAGCCCTATCCTCCCACTGGACCATAGACTAGAGAGCCAGCCTCACTCGGCACAGCAGTCCAGGGGAGCCATTTAAGACCAAACCAGGGGCTGGAGAGATGGCTCAGCGGTTAAGAGCACCGTCTGCTCTTCCAGAGGACCAGGGTTCGATTCCCAGCACCCACATGGCAGCTAACAACTGTCTGTAGTTCCAGTTCCAGGCAAACACCAAGGCAAATAAATAAATAAAGTTTTTTTAAAAAAAAAAAAAAAAGACCAAACCAAAGCAATGAAGCATTTCTAGGCAGCACCAGAGGTAGTTTCTGGAAGATTCTGAAAGCGACTCCTCAGGTCAGAAACGTGGCTGCCTAGTTGAAAATGCTTCTGGTAAAACACACAGCTGAGTAGGTGAAGAGGCTGTTGTCCGTGTGCCGTACTGCTCTCCCTTGTCTTCTCGTTTCTTTGAGGGTGTCTGGATCTCAGAGCCTTTGAGAGCGGGTATGCAGCTCCACTGGAAGGGCAGCATGTCTTCCCAAGGCTCACCCTAACTATGTTATGTCCTCTCTCCTAGCATACACTCACAGGCCACAGCGGGAAAGTGCTCTCTGCCAAGTTCCTGCTTGACAATGCTCGGATAGTCTCAGGAAGTCACGACCGGACCCTCAAACTCTGGGACCTACGCAGCAAAGTCTGTGAGGAAATTCAGTCTCTCTCTCTCTCTCTTTCTCTCTCTCTCTCTCTCTCTGTTGGTATAGATATTAGTGGTGAGGTGATGTTCCCACATTTTGTGCAATCAGTCTGAACCCCAGGTTTATTTCAGTCTGAGGGACACTGGGGTAATGAGGGTCATTTCTAGTTGACTCATTTCAATTTTTAATTTGAGGGCTCAGTCAAGAGTGTAGCCATATTGTATATGTATATAGCCACATAGTTGCCTTTGATTGATGATGTTTGGTTTTCTTTCAGGTATAAAGACGGTATTTGCAGGATCTAGCTGCAATGACATTGTTTGCACTGAGCAATGTGTAATGAGTGGACATTTTGACAAGAAAATTCGTTTCTGGGATATACGGTATGGCACCTAAAAGCATGGCAGGAGGCTAATGAGAGTACATATAAAGAGCTGTGAAATGTTTTTTGGGGGAGGGGTTCTCATACTCCAGAACAGGACACCTGAATCTGTGCTATTCTTTATACAAAGTGATCTTCTGGATCCAGCCGTCATTAATTGTACGTGGACTATGTCCAGATGCTCTGGCAGCTCTAAAAGAAACAGAGATGAGAAGATGCTCACTCCTACTTTTAGGCGGGTTAAGATAAGACAGGAAGACAGAACGCAGGGCAGTGAACATTTTGCTGTAGTGGAGACAGACCTTTATCCATGGTGATGGAAATTAATCTGGAGAAACCAGTGGACTTTATATGACAGAAAGCCATCAAAAGACAATGAACTAAACTAAAACAACCTGGTGCAGCTGACAAGTAGCAAGCAGAGGGCATGTACCAATGAGATAGCGGGGTGGGTGAGGATTCTGGTGTCCACTTCGGATGTTTTGATATTTGAATGGTGGATGGTAAAGAGAAAATGTGACGGCTCTGACTCTGTAGAAGTCTGCTTGGTGATTCTTGTCTTCAGAGAGTAGGGTAGGGTACATTGAAAGCAAAGTGTTGGTGAGGACCTGAATTCATGGCAGAAGGGACATGCTAGTGGATTCCTATTGCCAGGCAAGGTTAGGAGGAGATCTGTCGGGACCAAAAGAGGTCCAGTGAGCCAAAGCTCTGAGCTGCTAGCTGAGAAGGGTAGAGGTTTAAATGGAGAAGCCACAGTTGCGGTAGGGGGCTTGTGAGTGTGGAGAAAGGGGTAAGAATGTTTGGTTCTGAATGGACTTTAAAATGCACAGTGTCCAACGGCGTGTTTCCTAGACTCTACTTCAAGTTGTATTTTTAATCTTTTTTTCCTCCTCAGACCTGAAGTTTGAACTTAAATCATGGAATTTTAGAATATCAGTGGTTGTTACAAGTCTCCTAATTAATCTTTTAATTTGACAATAAAATGGCTCATATGCCAAAGAATTAGAACAGGAGTCTAGAGTGTATATAATAACAAGACAAACTCCTGCTCAGTTAAGACAGGAAATAACTGAAGTTATTGAAAACCTTCAGCAAAACCACTGGAGTGTCCCCATTGGGCCCTGCCTACTGATGCCTGTTAGCTGGCTCTGTAAGAGAATTGGAGAAGCAGCAGCAGAGGATGCACAGAGTGACCACAGTGCTCTGGGGTCACCCAGTCCCATGTCTAAAGAGTGTAACAGGGTCCATGGGCTCCCAAGACCCACCAAAGCAGTTTCTACTTCAGCCTTATGTAAAAGCTAAAAATAACATGTTTGAAATTGTAGTGATCTGCAGCCTAGGGGCACATCCATGATAGGACACTGCTTAAAATGCTCATGAGGCCTCAGACTCATTTCACAAAATAAAGTAAGAAAAAGCAATGCTAACCTGGTTCCACTCTTGCTTATCAGTAGTTCTGGTTGGTAATTGTTCTGTTATTCTAAAAACAGGCAAGAAAATTCCTAATCAGTTTCACGGCTCTAGTTTCAACATCCCTGTAGGCTTTCTGGTTGGGAAAGTATTGTAAGCAGTAGTGAGGCTAGGGGCATGCCTACTGCCCTTGAGCCTGTTGATCTAGCTGAGTGATAATACGTTTTTGCTCAGTGCCATAACGTCCTAGTCTAGCCTTGGCTATCAGACTTCTGTGTCCTTCAGATCAGAGAGTGTGGTCCGAGAGATGGAGCTGTTGGGGAAGATCACTGCTCTGGACTTAAACCCCGAGAGAACTGAGCTCCTCAGCTGCTCCCGTGATGACCTGCTGAAAATCATTGACCTCAGGACAAATGCCATCAAGCAGACATTTAGGTACTGGGCCCTGCCTCTTCTGTCCCGCTGGGCGAGTGCACTGTGCGTGCTTAGCTAATCTGTCTTCTGTTGGTTTCAGTGCGCCCGGGTTCAAATGTGGCTCTGACTGGACCCGAGTCGTCTTCAGGTTAGTGGCCATGAGCTACCTCTTGCTTGCTTTATCTCAGAGGCTAAGCCTGGACATTTTTCTTTAAGGAAAGTGAATGCCTCTCATTGCTTCCAGGAGTGAGTCTGAGTGAGGGCTGTTTGGTCCTGCGTGAATCTTTTTTCTTTTTCCTTTCTTTTATAAGCATGGTTGGCTCTGACTGAGCTATCACATCCCCCTTTTTACCCACCCACTTCCCAGACCCGGCACAATTTCAGGGAGCCTGACACTCCAAGGTGATCGGGTGTTCCTCTCCTCGTCCATTCTGCCTTCTGTGCACCCTGCTTTTCTCAGGTGTATTCTGGGTTGGCTCTCATGATAGGGGAAGTGTCTGTTTCATGTGGGGTGTTAAGTGGGCTCATGATCCCTCATGCACACAGAGGAGGACATCCAGTGTCCTGCTCACCACTCCTCCTGCCCCTTCACAGTAGTCTTCCACTGAACCTAAAGCTAGGCTGACAGCCTACAAGCCCCAGAAACCCCATCTCTTCCCACAACAGTGCTGGGGTTACAAGTGCAAATGTGCAAGCATGCGTGTGTTTTTAACGTGGGTTTTGGAGATGCAAACCTGGATCCTGACGTTGAAGCACACACTGCACACGTTAGGCCATCTTCCCAGCCTGTCTTCTCAGCATTTCCTGGTTTCCCCTGCCTGCTCTCACTAAACCATGCAACAGATTTGTTCATGGGCAGAAACCTTAAGCTATTTAGAGGTTGGCTTTGGGCTCCCCCGTGTGTTGCTTGAGTCTGGTAGGTAGGTAGGGATGGAGAGCCTCGGCAGCCAGGAGGCTGGAAGAACAAAGTGAACACATTTGGCTGCCATGCTCGTGACTAACACGTGATGTACATCCATGAGCACAGGAGTGGCTGGCCATGTGAGCTCAGAGCTACAGCTTTTGCTATCCTGTTGTCTTCTCTAGCCCTGATGGCAGTTATGTGGCAGCAGGCTCAGCCGAGGGTTCTCTTTATGTCTGGAGCGTGCTCACAGGGAAAGTGGAGAAGGTTCTTTCAAAACAGCACAGGTAAGATGGACCCCATCCGTGCATGCACTCAGATGCACCCCTCAGACAGATCCTATGATTTCGTCCCAGGGCTTACGCCATATTTGATGGGTGTGAACCTCAGGGAGCTTCTTGAGGGCAGTCCCGCTCTCATTTTCGAGCAGATTGACCAAGGTTAGCAGGCCCAGGCCCCACCACCCAACAGTGTAGCAGGCCACAGTGACTGGCCAGCAGGTCCAACCACTGATCAGTGGCCAAAGGGTCAGAGCAGCTCCTTCCTTCCCTTCTACAAGGTAGGTAGCTCTTGGGCTTCTCGTTACTTATTCTGAGCCCAAAGCTGTCTGCCAACTAGATCATAGGCCCTGGCTTCCTGTGGATGGGTGGCCTCTGCTGATGACCTTGCAGGTGATGCGGCTTTGCAGCATGTCGTCTCTCTGCTTCCCCAGGGAAGTGGAGAAGATAAGGCCTCGTTGCTAATGGAGACAGCATCTTCTGTCTAGTCCAGCAGTGCTTCCTGGAATAGTGCATCTTTCTTAGCATACGTCCCCGATGTGGGTGGGTGTGCCTGTATTTTCCACATTTCTGGGCCTGATGTCTAGCTGATTGAAATCTCCTGATCTGTCCTTAAAGCTCCTCGATAAATGCGGTGGCATGGGCCCCCTCCGGATTACACGTTGTCAGTGTGGACAAGGGAAGCAAAGCTGTGTTGTGGGCACAGCCTTGATGCACTTCCTCAGGAGCATCGAGGGACCCCACAGCCCTGTCTTGGAGGGTGATGTGTCCTCCCCAAGAAGAGCTGGAGCCATGTGGTACCGTGGCTTTCCTGAGAACTTTGACTTAAGGTCTCTAATGGCCTGGAAGAACCAACACTGAATCAAACTGACTCTGCAAGTCCCTAGCAGAGGTTTGGATTCTTGTCTACATTTGGGTGGGAAACACTACTAACTCTGACCTTCATACCTCATGGGGAGCGTAGGGTCCCCGTTGGGTCTCCCCATTGTTCAGAGTGCCAAGGACCACCCCACACACTGGGTATTAGGTCCCCTGAATTATTCCTGTCTTTCCAAAGTCTGTTGTGACCTAATGCACACCCTTTTCTGGGGTCACTTAACCCAGAGGATTCACTGTAGGCATTGGGTCAGTGGAAACCAAATGTAGGGCCTGTCCTCTGTGACAAAGGATGGGCAGAACTGTTCTCAGGGCTGGTGGTGTGGTCTGGTCTCATTATTGAAACCTCCTGCATTGTTGGCTGGCCTTCAGAACTCCTGGCTCCCTCCCTGCCAACATTTCCACATAGCTTGTGTGTGTATGTGAGAGAGAGAGCACAAGCAAGCCGAGCGAGCGAGCATGCGGGAAGGACTTGTGCCAATCTTTCCCTGTCAGATAGATTTGCAGCATGGCTGAGAAGCAAGCACATCTTTATCCTGCATCACTGCAGGTGCACAGCAGGTGGCTGAGTGCTCACCTGGGCGATTGTTTTTTGTTTTTTTTTTTCCTGAAGCCAAGAATAGTGAGTCTAGCCACTGTGCCTGTGCTTGTGATGACCTCAGTGTTCGGCACAAGAAGTCTATGTAGGAACTGGTTATGATGAAGGCTGGGAAAACATTACCTGTACTGCTCCCCTGTGCACGTGGTCTGAGCTCTGTGTCTGGGTGGCCGAAGCACCATGTGTTTGTCACAGTTACTTTGCACTTTAATTTTTGCCTTCACGCAGATTCTCTGGCCAGTAGAAACAGGAGTGCTAGAGCTAGGGAAGAGGGACCGCGGTTCATCCTCCGGCATCTTCCCCTGCTTGCAGCTCACCTGTTGAATTGCTGCCAGAGAACTTGTGTTGATGGAAGTAAATTCGCTGGCCAGGGCGCATCTTTATTTATTTAATTATGTGTCCCCACAGAACTTGATTGTAAATAAAGAAAAAATTGTGATATATACTTTTCAAACTCCTTGCATCTTGGGTTTTTCCTTTTGTTTGTTTGTTTTCTTGTAGGTCGTTAAGTAAAGGGGAAAGAAACTGATACTTGGGCCTTTTGGAGATGGTCTTGCTTTATGTGTCTGCGCCTTTCTCTGCCTGCAGGTGGCATCCTATGATGTGTTTTCAGGTGTTCCTTATACACAGCCTCCAGGGAGAACAGACTGACTTCCTCCTATAACCTGTTCAGTCTATATGATATTACTTGTATGTAACTCAGGATATTTTTAGTTGACAACTTTATATTCACTAGGGCAGTTCCCAATGCAGTATTATAAATCAGGTTACAGGCTTGATTCCTTAAGTACACTCTGGGTACACTGCTACCACTCCCCACCACCACCCCAATAGGTCTCACTATGTAGCCTTGACTGGTCTGGAACTCACAGAGATCCTGTCTGTGGAGTGCTGGGATTAAAGAGGTGTACCACTATTTCTGACTCTTATATACTATATATATGTGTGTCCCTTATATCATATATCCTAGACACTGGGGAACTGGAATTTTGTGTACATTTCAGTAAATGTTTAGAGGAGAGGGCAGGGGCAGACAGTTTCCAGGGATCATTCAGCTGGGAAAGAATGCCATGATTCAGGGCATATACACCCATGTGTCTTCATGTCTGTTTGCCATGAGGTGAGTAGCAATGATATGCTAGATTGGACTACTTCTGCTTTCTCTAACCACCATTTAGTTTCTATAAGGTGTCGCAAGTAGTAATAAATGAGTTTTTAGTTCTCAAATTTAGTCATCTGAATTTTATCTTAAAAATGGTAGGAGGCTTCACAGCTGTATTCTGACCAGCCTTATGACCTCAGATGGGCACCTTTGTGTTAACACTGCCTGCTACTCTAGGTCCATGTGGGGGAGGCTGTGATGTCATCCGTATCCAATTTTAATAATTGTCATACAGTAAATTCCATAATTTCATCCATAACTTAAATCTCAGATGAAATGAAGGGTCCTCAAACTTGAGTGGATTTCTATAGAAGTGCCTGGGTCTGTGTGTCAGCGAAGATCACACGGATCTGTTTGGCTGCCTCCCTTTGGCCACTGCCTCTCTGATCTCACATAGTATTTTAACGTGAACAGTTTTGTGATACTTTAGATTTACAATGTATAATCACCAGCTGGTAACACTAACCAAAAGAGGCACTGGTTGTCTTTCAAATTAAGTTCTGTAAGTAGTAGATCAATCCAAATACAAGTGGACACTTTTCTTCTTAATGGAGACCACTACAGAAAACCACAGCCAGTCAAAATGCAGAGTTGTGGACACAGTCCCAGTGGAAAGCTCAGGGATCGATGCAGAAGAGGGACAGAAAGATTGTAGGAAGCAGAGGAGCTGTCCCCAGAGAGACTGTCCCCAGTAGCATCAAAAGTTATACATAAAGTCTAACCAGCTATCGGCAACTGAGTAAAGCTGGGTGTGGGAGAGGTCTTCCAGGGCCAATGGTCAGCCAGGAAATCTTACACAACTAACATGGCACAAGGGTTCACCGTTGTCAAGTTCACAGATCTGGACTCAGTCCATGAATTGGAAAGGACACAGAGTTCTTTTGAAGACCTTATTGTCATTGGGGTACAGTACAGAGCCTAAAGAAGTACCCAGGCATATACCACCCTCCAATGTAGGAGGAAAAGAGGGAATCTGATAAGAGTCCTGCCTAACTCTATACTGAACATTTTTTCAGGGGACTTATCTGTATGTTTCAACCTCCACAAAGTAGTCAGGCAGTGGCTACAAATGGAGAAAAATAACAGGGAGGCTAAGCAACTTTCTCAGGGGCTCATTAATGGACTATGGGACCCAGGACTCCCATCCGGAGCTGCCCACCTCCCACTACACAAACCTGGAGCATCAGTACCATTGGATCCCAGAGTGGTGACGGGATTCCAGTGCCCTTGGGAAGTAAGCATCCTTACCTATGCTCATCACAGAGAAATTTCCGTGTGGAAGAAAGATGAATGAGGCAATGGGGAGAAGTAAAAGGATCACTAATTTCATACCAACAGCCCTCCCACAACTAAGCTGTAGTGGTGCATGCCTGTAAGCCTAGCATTTGGAAGGCTGAGGCAGGAGAATCCAGAGCTGAAGACTATTCTAGACTGTATAATGAGACCTTGGGACATTGGAGACATTGGGGATGGTGCACAGAAGATCCAGATAGGGGCTGGAATGTGGACTAGGGTTGTTTGTAAAGTTTTGCTACCTTGAGAGTTTGTGAACAACAATTATGCTTTAATAGTATTAGCCAGCCTCTGTTCTATACAGCCGTGAGCCTGTGTGGCCTATATGTCCTGGGAATCTAACCTTGATCCTCTGGAAGAGCGGCTGTGCTCTTAACCACTGAATATCCCTCCAGCCCGAGGCAATGGCTTTTAAAAGTTCCTGTTCCTGGCAGTCTTCAGAAATGGCAGCTATTTCAGACTTCTGGCTGTTTGCTCCTTAAAGCTCTGACAGTGAGGACATGCCGTCTTCATTGGTGTTTAGCATGACGCCTGTTTTTCTCTGTAAGTACCTTTGAGATGAAAAGCTAACTCAAAGTCTGAAAGTCTCTTGGCTGACAGTCCCCATAGCGCCACCCCTCCCACACAAGCCAATCAACTTCAACAAGATGCAAAGGAGTGTGTGTGTGTGTGTGTGTGTGTGTGTGTGTGTGTGTGTGTGTGTAGCAGCCTACTGAATTCAGTTTCTCTGATAGAGCAGCCAGTGCTTTAACTTTGAGCCATTCCAGCACCCCCTCCTTCTTATGTGTATCCCAGGTTGTCCTTGAGATCCTCCTGCTTCTGGGATTAATAATAGGAGGCATTCATGTCCAACTATGGAGGCACCTATTTTTGCAACTTATCCCTAAGCACCACCATATTCTGCTTATTTTATAGAGCAGATGTTTTTGTACTTATGCTCAGGTGCCATCTTCCAAAATGTTTATGGGCTAAGTGTTGCGTGTGCACACAAGCATTGCTGGTCTCGCCCACTGAGTCGGGGCTTATTTTGCTTCTTCCGACTGTTTCCTGGGCTCTGCAGTTTCACAGTGCAGTTCTCTAGTGCACAGCTAAAGACAGGCAGGTCTGCTCTTGCCCAGAGCTGGACGGCCTGTGGAAGGCTTAACAGGAAAGGGTGTTAGATGTCACTAGATATTACAATGAGGGTAGGGCAGTCATGTTAGTCCTAAATCCTGTCCTGTAAAGATGGGAAGAAGAGGGCTGGAGAGATGGCTCAGCGGTTAAGAGCACCGTCTGCTCTTCCAGAGGACCCGGGTTCGATTCCCAGCACCCACATGGCAGCTAACAACTGTAGTTCCAGTTCCAGGCAAACACCAAGGCAAATAAATAAATAAAGTTTAAAAAAAAAAAAAAAAAAGATGGGAAGAAGAGTCACACTGAGATGCTAAGAACCTTAAAATCACAATAACAAAAGTCCTGTATCTGGAATAATTGGTTTTTTAGGAACAAAAATGCCCCTTTTTATCCCTTATTTCTCCATCAAGAAGAGAAAAATCATCACAAACCAAAGGCTAAAAATGACATTTCTAAGCCAAGATGGTGCCAAAATCAAAGAAGGAAGTTCCTGCCTCTCCTAAAGCCAAAGTAAATGCCTTGAAAGGCAAGAAGTCGGTGGTGAAAAGTGTCCACAGTCTCAAAAAGATGTGCACCTCACCCACCTTCCTGTGGCCCAAGACCCTGTGGCCACAGAGGCAACCCAAATATCCAGAAAGAAAGGCTTGAACACTGCATTGTCTAATCCCCGACACACACCACCACTGAGTCTGCCATGAAGAAGATAGATTACAGCACCCTTGTGTTCATTGTGAATGTCAAGGCCAACAAACAGCAAATCAAACAGGCTATGGAGGGACTTGACAATGATGTCGCCAAAGTCAACACCCCAATAAGGCCCGATGGAGAGAAGGTGTATGTTAGATTGGCTCCTGATTATGACTCTCTGAATGTTTCCAACAAAACTGGAATCATCTGAGCTGAGTCCTGCTGGCTAATTCTAAATACATACTTTTTTTTTTTTTTTTTTTTTGCACCATTAAAAAAATGACATTTCCACATAGAAGTGTGTAGAAGTTTCTCTAGTATGTGTGAACCCAAGGCTTCTGATTGGATCCCCAGTGAACACACATACAAAGGCAGGTCGGGCTGGAGAGATGACTCAGGTTAAGAATACTGACTGTTCTTCCAGAGGCCCTGAGTTCAATTCCCAGCAACCACATGGTGGCTCACAAGGTTATGGCAGGTCAGTGAGGTATATACTCATCTGTACCTCACTATGTAGACCAGGCTGCCTCAGAAATCTGTGTACCTCTGTCTTCTGTGCACTGGGATTAAAGGGATCTGCCACCTTGCTCCACTTAATGTATTTTATGTGTCTGAATGTTTTGTGTGTATGTTTGTGTATATGTGTACCATGTGGAGCTCAGAAGTGTGAGGTCCCCTGAAATGAGTTACAGGGGACTGTGAACCATCTTGTGGGTGCTGAGAACTGAACCCAGGTCCTCTGCAAAAACAGCCAGAGCTCTTACCTCCTGAGCCATCGCTCTAGCTCCCCATTTTGGTTTTTGGTAAGGATCCATGTCTGCCCCCCATGTGTCAAAGCACTAATTTATAGCACAAATTCTATTTAGTATTGTAATTAAAACCCAGAGCCAGATATTGAGGAAAAGCTGAAATATCAGAGAGATAGAGAAAAAAACCACAGCCAATTCTCAGCCACCCAACTCCTAAGACTAAGTGGGGTAAGTGCTGTGGTCATGAATCCTCAGCCTGACTGCTCACTCAGACAATGGCTGAATTTCTGCCTTCTCCTGCCTTATATTTCTTTCCTCACCCAGCTATTTTACTTTCTGGTTCAACTTTGCTAGAACTAGGATTAAAGGTATGAGCTAATACTGCCAGGCTATTAGGCCTTGAATGTACAGAGATCTGTCTCCCTAGTGATGGGATTAACAGCCTGGGTTACCACTCACTGACCTTCATGGCTTGGCTGTGGGTGATTCTGTCCTCCGATATTCCAGACGAATTTTGTTAAACATACAATATGTCACCACACTCATAGAGAGTGGAGCTTTTGGGAGCAGATTCTCCCCCTCCCACATGGGATTCAGGAATTGAACTGGGGTCACAATGAAGTTTGCAAAGCAACACCTCTACCCACTGAGATCTGCCAGCCTCTATTCCGTTTTCATATTTCCCCTTATTTATTCAAAATGCTCAGTGCATCCCACTTGTCCAATTGAGTATCCAGTCTAGGGTCACACATTACACATGGAAGATGAGTTCTTAACTGTAATTTAACATATCCCCCTTTTTGACCAGAAGTAAGATCTAAAGACTTGCTAGACTCAAGCTAATCCAAAGGGATAACTCACATGCAGTTGAGACGGATATCCATATGCATCATTTTGTACTAGAGGGGACCTCATCCCTACACAGCCTTTTTGTTTAGTGACTTAAAGACTAATGACTAGTCCTAGAGTTTCAGGATGTAAGTTTTACCATCATTCAGGTATGGTGAAGCCAAAAGATCAGGCAGTAATTCTACCATAAAGAGATTTGTTGCTCACAGTTCCCTAAGGGAGGGGCACACTACATCACATAGAACCACACTGGAAAATACTGGGGTTGACCAGGGAGTAAGAGGAAACCATGGCAATAATCTTTTTTGTCATTTCTATGAGAATAACAGGAGGAAGAGTCATGTAGGATCTGGAGAGCGGGAGATGTCTCTAGCTGTGATTAGGGCAGATGGGTCTGAAGTATAGCATCCTTGGTAAAAGGGTTGGGGTCTGAGGAAAGCATGAAGGTGTAGGGCTGTACCACTAGCACTCCAGAAGGTGAGGCAGGAGGATCATGAGTTCAAGGACAGCCCGAGTTAGATGAGAGACCCTGTGTCAGAAAAATGAAACCAAAGGCAGCAGATTGGAAGTATGAGTTCTGGGTTAGGAGCACTAGGAAGCCAGGATTTTTACTCTCTCTTTCTAGGAGAAAAGCAATCGCTCTAGGGCCTGCAGTGTCCCAGCTGCAGAAACTAGTCAGGTTTGGTGGCACACACCTATAATCCCAGCACTCCAGAGGCTCGTGCAGGAGGGTTGACATGAGTTCCGGGCCAGGAAAAAAAAAAAAAAAAAAAAAAAAAAACTAAAAAGCTAGGATTAATACAATTACATTTTGTTGGATAACGTTTTCTTTTATTATTCTTTTTACATTTGTTAGCTGGCATTTCTCTGTTTAAAAAATATATTGGAAGTAGAGAGAGGGAGAACTCAGTGATCAGGAACACTGACTGCTTTTGCAAAGGATCCAGCTTTGATTCCCATCATCCACATGGAGGCTTACAACCATAACTCTGGTTCTAAGGTATCTGTTTTAAAAGGTATGCCCTTTTCTGGCCTCTGCGAGTACTATCTGCATGTGATACACAGACATGCACCACAGCACATGCATACACATAAAAGAAATATTTTTTTAAAGACAGTGTTGTGGATGGAGACATGGCTTAGTGGTTAGGAGCACCCACTCCTCTTGGAGAGGACCTGGGTTCAGTTCCCAGCACCCACATGGGGGTTCACAACCACCTGTAATTCCAGTCCTAGGAGATTGGACACTCTTCAGGCCTAGGCAAACACAGGCAAGTACATGATGCAAATAAATGCAGACAAAACACTCATAACAAAATAAAAATATATCTCTTAAAAAAACTTTTTCCAGGTGTAGTGGTGCATACCTTTAATTCCAGCACCCAGGAGGCAGAGACAGACAGACTTTATGAGTTCAAGACCAGCCTGGTCTTAAGAGTTCTAGGCCAGCCAGAGTGATATAGTGAAATCTATCTCAAAATAAGAAAAAAAAAGTTTTGACTCAAGAGGCTGAGATGGAAGAATTATGAATTGTAAGCCAACCCAAGGTACATAAGCATGGTCCTATCTCAAAATAAAGCAAATAGCTATTGGGTTTTTCCCTTAGAAATTAAAAGCTTTGACAGTTTTAGATAAAACTAAATAAAAGGGCACAAAGGAGAGCTTATGGGGGACAGGGAATGAAATAGAATGAAGCACAGTGACAGATACGTGAAATACTATCATCAAATCCATCGCCATGGTAACTACTTCACTAAATCATGAGCTGTTACTACTGCGGTCCAGGAACTTGACTTGCTAAGTATATGGAGTCTCAAGTACTCCTTTGGTTGTGTGTGTTGAGGACTGGGGCGGGGGGAGCAGTACCAGCAGCAGCAGCACCAGTAGCAAAAAGTGGGAAATGAAAAGGCAGTTTACAGAAATTGAGGGAGGGCAGCAGAACAGATAGTGGCAGGTGGACAGAGTTGAGAAATAAAGTCAGGACCTGACAGGTATTACCCAGGAGGGATTGTGAAAGCCACCAGATTGGGCGTGGGAGGAGATACACCCTAGGGTATCACAGTAAGCTGTCTAATATTTATTTTTTTTATTTTATGTGAATTAATGTTTTGCCTGCATGTATAAAACTGCAGTAGAACGCCCAGGGAGATGACGGGAGACAGGAAGCCGGCGTTCTCTTGCACAGGGCCGAGACCTCTCGTGAGGGTTCCAGACTGGTGGCGCGGTTTCCGGACTGGTGACGTGGTTTCCTGCATGTATAAAACTGTGTAAGGGTGTCAGATCTTGGAATTACAGACAGTTGTTAGCTGCCATGTGGATGCTGGGAATCGAACCCAGGTCCTCCGGAACAACAGTCAGTGCTCTTATCCACTGAGCCATCTCTCCAGCCCCACAATAAGCTTTCTATTGCTACTGTTTTATTCTTGAGTGAATACCACTATATACGTAACTTAGTGGTCCTAGCATTCCAGTCCTTTATTCCCTGAGGGTTTGGGGGAATATGGATTACTCTCCTCAAAGTCGTGGGCACTTTGCCTTCCAGGTCCAGAGTCTAACAAGAAAGAAGAGCCACTAGTCAGGGTGAATGGCAACTGGCCTGGTCCTGGTGACTGGGAGGACTTCCTTGAGGAAATGACATCTGGTCAAACTTGGAAGGACCCAAGTAGAATGCTCATGCAAGAGTGACAGGACCTCCCCAGCAGGGGAATTGATGGGTCAGAGCTAAGAATATCTGTGTTGGATGTAGAAAAGGGCCTGCAAGGTAGAGATGGATGTCCATCAGGTGTGGACTACCCAGGGAAGCCAGGTGTATGGACCCTCACTGAATGTGTAAAGATACAGGACGATACAGGGCCCATTAGGACTCTTGATTAGGAATGAAGAAGAGGGCCACATGCAGCTGAGCCTAGGTTGACATTTCTCCTTGACCTTTTTCTTTATTTAATGCTTTCATGCCTGCTGAACTTAATCAGGTCTGTTCCTGATGATGTTGAGGAGCAAAGGGATAAGCTATCTATTTCCAGAACCCAAAGAGGTTTAGGATTTAAAAAAAAAAATAGCTTTTAATTCGCTCTTCCCCTGCACCTTCCCCAGGCCAGCTGGATGGCTTGTGCATCTTTGGGATCCTCTGAGAAGATTGGAGCTTCTGGCTAATGCTTAGAACTGCTGAAATGGCCAATCTGCCATCTCACTAATCCAATCTCCTCCCTGCTCTTCAAATGTAATTTGGCTTTTAGACACTGAGACCTCAGTGCTGGGCATCCCCACAGATCCCTACAAATTCACCCACGTGGCAGTTAGGGGTCTCCTCACCCTTGCCCTGTGGGGTCATCTGGTGCGACTTCGCCAGTTGCCTCTGAACAGGAGCTGACTGCTCACCAACTGAAAACACAGGGACCCTTTCCTGACCTTTTTGGCCATCCAACTGGTTGGTAACAATTCACAAGGTAAGTGAGAGCCAACTAAGATATTCTTAGGAACCAGAGTGGACACAGGGAGTAACAAGGACAGGCATGCTTCTGCACGGCACAGTAATGGAATTTGCTACCTCTGGCTTCCACGGGACCTTGCTTGGAAAAGAAACTTGGAGGGCATTTAATTCTAGACCATGAGATGGCATTACTTTCTGCCAGACTGAGAAATGGGAACAAATTCATTGAGTGGGGACAAAAACCTTACTGTTGGAACTGTGGGGTTCTCACATGCCCCTGACAACTGAATTTGGGGAGCAGTCCTGTTGTGTATTTCAGAAACACTTTTTGTATGTTTACCATAAGGCACAAAAAAGCCAGGTGTGGTGATACACACCTGTATGTAATCCTGGCACTAGGCAAGCAGATTGCCAGTTTAAGGCCAGCCGGGGGCACATAATGATGGAGTAGGAAGGAGAAGAGGAGGAGACAGGAAGAGTCTAATCATGAGAAAGTTGTTTGGTTTTGTTCTAGACAGTCTTGCTGTGTAACCTTGGCTGCCCTGGAACTCGCTATGTAGACCAGGCTGGCTTCAAATTCTCTACAGCCTAGCTCTGTCTCTTGAGTGCTGAGATCATAGACAGGAGGCACTCGGCACGACAGCATTTTAGATGGAACCTGACAAGTACATGACACTAACATTTAATTAGAAAAAGCAAAACTTCATTAGAGTCTAGCTGGTGAAGTTCACTGAAAGGTTTGAAGCTTACCAAGAAAAACAGAACACACCAAAATACACAGTGCCAGGTGTGGTAGCACATGCCTTTAATCCAAGCCTTCTGAAGGTGCAGGTGGATCTTTATGAGTTTGAGGCCAGCCTGGTCTATATAGTGAGTTTGAGGCCAGCCAGGGCTACATAGTGGGACCCTGTTTCAAGGGCGGGAGTACTGTTGCTTGAGAGATGGTTCTGCAGTCATAAACACTTGCTGCTCTTCCAAAAGACATGAATTGGGTTCTCAGCAACCAAGTCAGGAAGCTACAACTCTAGATTTGAAGGATCCAACACCCTCTTCTGGCCTCTACAGGCATCTGTACACATGTGACACTCATGCACATAAATGAAAATGAAATATTTTTTAAATGCAAACTGCAATAAAATACAACCACTCAGCTGATTTGATGAAGCATGGGTGCTGGAGCATGTGGGAGGAAATGGCCAGCAGGTGAAGTCTTTATATAAGTTCAGAGTGTCCTTAACTTTATGTTTGGGATCATTGCACTTTCCCAGCCCTTCAACCTGACATACATCCCAAGGGACAGATAACATGGCAGCCTCCGGGAAGACCAATAAGTCCCACGTCATCTTCAAGAAGGTCTCTCGGGACAAGTCGGTAAGTGGCTTCATGGAGATTATTGTAAGAAAAATAGGAAGCAGACATTTGTCAAGAATAACCATGATCAGCATCCAACAACCATGAGGCTTAGGGATGCTGTATGTCCATGGGCTGGGCAATCAGTAAGAGAGGACCAAGGAACACCGATGGATCCTGCAACCCACCATCTCTCAGTCCCGTTGTCCCATCCCAACCTTGCTACTCTTCCTTGCTAAGTTATGAAAATGTGTTATGTGTTACAGCACAGGCCAATCTGAAAACACACTATGACTGGTGTATCCAAGTAGCTACCTGAGGGACAGTGCAGATCTGCCTCATTCCACCAGCTGGTTTCCTTATGGTGCCTCACAAAAGAATCAGGCTTTCCACATGTCCCCTCCTCCTGCCTGCTAGAAGGCTCAGCATTATCACCACGCACTTGGGATCCTTGTGGTGATAGCTTTGGTACCCTATATCTTTTCATTGTCCAATGCTTATTCCCACTGTGTCTGTCCAGTCCTTTTCATCTCCACTGCGGACAGAAAAGGAACTGCTTTGTGCTAGTTTCCCTGATCACTTACCATTTTCCTCCTAATACCTAACAGACATCCATTTGCCTATGGCCATGCCTCCTGGTCTCTAAACAGACATCATTTGAACCAAGAAATCTATTTTCTTCTTTACCCCCTCTCTTCTGTGTTACCAGGGAATTGAATTTAGGGCCTCACACATGCTAGGCACCCCCCACTGTTATATATGATATACATACATACATACATACACATATCCAGCCCTAATTTAACTTCTGTTTTAAGACAGAATCTCACAGAGTTTCTTAGGCTGGTCTTGAACTTGGTCCTCCAGCCTTGGCCTTCTGAGAAATTAGAATTCCAGGAATGTGCTGCCAGGCCCTGCTTAGTTTTTTGCTGGGTTGAAGGGTCAGAGTGGAGGAGAATCTATTAATTAATGTTTCATGTACTGGAGTTTTTAATGGCAACCTTGGTATGCCCCAATCATGGGGTGTCTGTCCTCTGCAGCCATTTCTCTGTGATTCTCTTTCTGTGATATCCTAAGGATGGTGGTGAGCATCCCAGCTCATTTTGGTCATGGTTTGAGGATACAATCCAACATAGTTGGACTGGCCTGGTGGCAGGAACATGAGGTAGTTGATCCTTAGGCAGGAAGCCCAGAGAGATGAGTGACCCTTAGGGATTCTTTGAAAGGTCAGAAAACCTTTCCTAGGAGCTCTCCAGAAGACTTGTCTCTTGTATTCATTGGTTGAGCCAGAGTTACCTGCCTACACTAAACCAATCACATGCCAGAGGAATTAGATGCTCAGAATTGGATCAAACCAATCATGAAACATTTTCAGAGCTAGAAGTGGCAGCACACACAAGGATGTCAAGTTCAAGGCCAGCAAGAGCTACACAGAAGGAACTTGTCATAGAGAAAGGCAGGCATGCAGGCTGGCTGGAAAGATGGCTCCACAGTTAGGAGCACTTGTTGCTTTTGCAGAGGACCTGGGTTCAGTTCCCAGCACCCACATAGTAACTAACAACCATTCATAACTCAGGTTCAAGGGGATCAGATGACCTCTTCTGGCTTCTGCAGGCACCAGACACATACATACTTACATGCATGTAGTCAAAACATCATACACATTAAAAACAAAATGAACAAATCCTTTAAGAAATGGTTAAAGGAAAAGGCAGGGTTGGGGAAGGAAAGAGAGAGCAAAGAAGAATCACCCATTAGAGATGGCTTCCTCTTAGCATTCTGCCTCATGACAATGGTGTGATGGTGTGGATCTTGAGGAAAGACTGGCTGTTTTAGCCAGGGAAAAGATGTGCTTAGTTGTGGGTGGGTTGCCAGATGGCTATTGGTTTCACATGCCTGCTCTTCTCCACCTGGTTCCGTCCTTGTCATGCCTTTTCCAGGGCAGTAGAAGAGTGGCCTTCTTCCAGCTGAATTCAGAGTCACCCACTCTTGGGTAAGACTCATGATGTACCATCACTGGGGAATTTAGTCTCATCTAGGCTGGACTGGATCTACAGCCTTGCCCAGAGTGTAGGTCTTAGCTGGGATTTAAAGGACACACCTTTAACCCCTGTACTAGGGAGGCAGAGGCAAATGAATCTGAGTTTGAAGCTTGCCTGCTCTACATAGCAAGTTCCAGGACAGCCAGAGCTACACAGTAAGAACCTATCTCAACAATTTAAAATAAATGTCTTTTTTACAATCTATTTTTTCTTATTTTTATGTACATTGGTGTTTTGTCTGTGTGAGGGTGTCAGATCTTGGAGTTACAAGCAGTTGTGAGCTGCAATGTGGGTGCTGGGAATTGAACCAGGGTCTTCTGGTAGAGCAATCAGTGCTCCCAACCACTGAGCCATCTCCCCAGCCCTAAAATAAATATCTTAACATCCTGCATCTTAATAATGGCTATCACCAGCTTCCTTTGAACTCCATCTCCAGCTTTTCTCTCTTCCAGCCAAAGCTTGGGGGAGAAAAATGCTCCCCTGTCTACTCACCTTCCTCCTCCTAGAGACTCTTAATGCTCTCTTTTCCAACCATAAAGAGGCTGCCTGCCTGGCTTTCCCTTGCTAGTCCTCCTTCTGCTTAGCTTCTGGCAGGACCCAGATCTCAGCGTCAGTAGAAGACAGGGCTAATCTCATCTTCCAGAGTTGTCTGGAGTTTGAAATGGACCAGAGTGTTTAGAGTGGCACGTGGTTGTGCCAGGGCATTTTCCTGAGTTCCTCAGGCCACTCAGACCAGCCCTCATCCTCACTCAATGGCCACTTGCTGCGAAGGAAGCCATTGCTGACTCCAGAGCATTCTCTCCCCTTCAGCATGTTCCCATCTCTTTTGCCCACAGAACCACAGCCTATTGTCTGGTTGCCTGCCTGTACTGTCTGCTCAGGTGGAGCCTCCTTCAAAGGCGGAGCTAGCCCTTCTCCTTCCTAACCATAACCTTTGCCTGCCTTTTACCCAGTATTTACCTCAAACCTAAAGGTAGCAACCTGGAAAGGTTTTGTCCCCATAGCCCAGTGGTACGGTGAGGCCTCTATAGTCCTGAAAGCCAGATGGGGCATGTGCTGGATTGGGGTTGCAGATCTGGAATGTTCCTGTGGCACCATAGGCTGAAAGATATTAGGCATGATGAAGCAGCATGAGAGACTGAGGTAGGAGGTTTGAAGTCAGCCTGGGTTACACAGTGTGTTCTAGGATAGCTTTGTGCTACAGAATGAGAAACACTATCTCTAAACAACACAGAGACAGCCAGACTATGCTGAGATGCAAGGGACTTGCAGGGCCAAATTGTCCTCTTGCTGCACGGGTAGGGCTTCCTCAGCCAGAGATGTGGCTGAAGGGCCTTCCTTGCTGTAGAGGCAACAGAAACAGATGGGTTCAACAGAGCTGCTGTGGCCAAAGCCAAGGTGAGGGCAGAGAGGCCTGGAGCCCAGAAGTAAGGATCCTATTAGCCACTGTCAAGGAACTGGATGCTATTCCACAGAAGGGAGGGAGCAGACACATCTATGAATTAGAAGGTAGCCACATGTTAGGGTTCCTGCAAGAACAGAAATAGGTGGATTTGAGGAAAGTTTGTGCTCCTGGTAAAACTCAAGATCTACTATCACTGGGGAAATTTAGCCCCATCCAGTCTGGTTTGAGCCTGTAGCACTGAGTATAGGTGCTTCCCTTGAGCTAAAAGGTTGGGGTATCCAGCAGGTTTCAGAACTCCAAAGCCAGCAGGGCCATCTGCCAGGAACTGTGACCGTGTTTAGAGGAAGATGCTAGCCATAGGCCAAGCAGGAAAGCAGGGAACAAACACCAACACACACACACACACACACACACACACACACACACACACACACACACACATCTCTTTCTCTGTTTTTTTTTTTATCCATCCTACATAGAAAGCAGAGGGTCAGGGAGTTCACTGGTTGAGTCAGCTGGGCTAGCCTCAGAGTGGAACTCTGGTCTAGAGGGTGTGGCCTGGCACCTGCGGCAGCACACTTTGCAATGTATGTCCCTGCATCCTGTGCCCAGCTCTGAGGCCTACAGAAACACTGCACAGATTGACAAGGTTTCTTATGGGATCTTCCCTATTAACAGGGATCTAGAGGCATTTGCCTGATACAACCTCCAACATCAGTCATACAAATGGAGCCACCGAGGGACAAATGATACACTGTATAGGATTGAGTATAAGACATGATTTTTTTAAAATATATTTTTTTATTTTATGTGAATTGGTGTTTTGTCTGCATGTATAACTGTGTAAAGGTATCAGATCTTGGAATTACAGACAGTTGTTAGCTGCCATGTGGATGCTGGGAATCGAACTCAGGTCCTCCAGAAGAACAGTCAGTGCTCTCAACCGCTGAGCCATCTCTCCAGACCAAGACGCAATTGAATGTCAAAAATCATTTGGATTTTTTGCAGAAATAAAGTGTATTTAAGAGGCCTAGAGAAACAGAGGGATGCTTGATTTTGTTCATTGGTGGTCAAGCGCTGATTGAATCCCTCTAAGTACAAAGGCTGTAGTAAATACTAAGAAGGCTGAAAGGGGCACAGAACATTCTAGATTGGCAGTTCTCAACCTGTGGGCTGTGACCCCTGGGGGAGTCAAATGACACTTTGGTAGGATCCCCTAAGACCATTAGAAAGCAGCTATTTACATTATAATTCATAACAGGAGCATAATTACACTTATGAAGTAGCAGTGAAAATACCTATGATTTAGGGGTCATCACAACATGAGGAACTGCATTATAGGGCCGCAGCCTTAGGAAGGTTGAGAACCACTGCTTTAGAGCCTCACCTCAAGGCATTGTGGTCCTCTGGTAGAGCAGTGAGGCAGGGAAGCAGTCCCTGATTTCCTACAGAGCAGGGAAGGAGACTGGCTACCGTGAACATGGGTGGTATCTCCACCATTTCCTTCCTCAGCACATGGTTACTGGTTTACCTGTGCTCACCCGATGGGATTTCAGGCTCCTTTGGAATTCCTACTTCTTTGCCTAGTCCAGAAAGTTTCTGAGCAAGAAGACAAGATCTGTCAGCACACAGCTAGAAATAGAAATCTGACTGTGTGTCTTTGTTCTTCCCACAGGTGACTATTTACCTGGGAAAGAGAGACTATATCGACCACGTCAGCCAAGTAGAGCCTGTAGGTAAGTTGAATTTGGAGGAAATTTAATGCTAGTTTTCCTTTAAGTCATAAGACAATAATTAGTTTTTCACTTAAAAAAAAATAAAAAGACTTCCAGACAGGTGTGGTGGTACAGTGGCACTCCTTTAATCCCAGCTCTTGGGAGGTAGAGGCAGGTGGATCTCTATGAAATCAAAGCCAACCTGCTCTACACTATGAGTTTCTGGTCAGCCAGGGCTACATAGAGAAATCTTGTCTCAAAAAAAAAAAAAAAAAATCAAACGCAAAGATGGACCCCAGACTGGAGAGATGGCTCAGAGATTAGGAGCACTGGCTGTTCTTGCAGAGGACCTGCAGTAACCATCTGTTACTCCATCTCCAGAACATATGATGCCCTCTTATTGCCTCTATGCACAGATGCAAATGAAAATGCCATCAGGTGGCCACTGTTGACCAGAAGCAATTGATTTTTACAGTTATTTACTTATTTGCAGGGAGAGCAAATGTGTGGAGGTCACGGGACAGTTTTGTAGAGTCTGTGCTCTTGCACCTTTGTGTGGTTCCTCGGATTGAACTCAGGTTGCCAGGAGTGTGTGGCAAGCGTCTTAGCCACTAAACATCTTGCTGGCTTCTCCAATTAAGGAGCAAATAAAGGGCTGGTTTGTAGCTCTACACTTGCCTAGTGTTAAGACCCTGGACTCAGTCTTTAGTACTAAAGGAAAGAATTCATCTCTCTGCTTCCAAACTGTGGGATGTGTCCAGCTGCCTCAAGCTCCTTCCTCTGTATTTCCCCCATCATGATAGACTGTACCCTCAAACTGATGTGAAGGAAACACAAAAAGACTCAAAGGAGGCTTTGAGCAAGAGAAGATGTCTGAAGTAAATGGGTTGGAAAAGTCAGAGACAACAGGAATTGTCCTAATCTTAAAACTTTAGATGCTTGGGCCTAAGGGAGGAAGTACCCCCAGCCATTGTCAGTAGCTTCTGAATGTGCTTCTTGGTGGATATGTGGCTGAACCTGCCATTTCTTATGTCTCCAGAATCACCTAGACTCTAGAAAACACCTAGGAATTCAACTGTATGTAGAAAAAGAAACTGTTCCTATATGTCATTTTCTTGGCACAATATCAATATTTTTTAATTTTTCTTATTTATTTGTTTATTTTTTTCAAAGAAGTCACACTTTCTATCCTTGTATATCCTTATTCAAGGTCCCTTCCGCCTCCCACCACATCAGGTCATTCTTTCTTCTCCACAACTCTATTTTAATTTTTCAAATGCAAAAAGAAAGAAGGTAGAAGAACAGGCAGTGGCAGTGCTGGAAATGATGAGGATACAAAGGAACTGGCACCTGCACACTGCTGGTGGACATGTGCAGAACTTCAGCCACCAGGAAAGCAGCTTGGTAGCTTCTTTAAGAACTGCATATCCATTTACCCTAAGACCTAACAATAGCTTCCTGGGTATTTATTGAGAAGTGAAACTGTGCATAAAAAACCTTGCTTGACATAATTGTTTACCAGCCCCAAACTGCAAAGACCTAAACTCTCTCTTCAGTAGATGAATAAGGTTAGACTAACTGTGGTATGTCCATACCATAGAATACTATTTAGTCATGAAAAAGAACAAGCAGCTAGTTGTTAAGGCATACACCTGTAATTATAGCACTTGGGAAACTGAGGCAGGAGGATTGAGAATCTGAGGTCAGCCTGGGCTGTACAGGAAAGACTCTTTCAAAAGATAGATAGATAGATAGATAGATAGATAGATAGATAGATGTAAGAAGTGTGAGCTATTGATACCTACAACAACTTACAGATCTCTAAAGCATTATGCTGGGCAATAAAAGCAATCTCAAAGGGGCGTGGAATTCATAATTCCACTTATGTAACATTCTTTTTTTTTTTCATTTTCTTTTTTTTTTTAAAACTTTATTTTATTTGCATTGGTGTTTGCCTGGAACTGGGAACTGGAACTACAGACAGTTGTGTGTTGCCATCTGGGTGCTAGGGAAACCCGGTCCTCTGGAAGAGCAGTCACTGCTCTTAACCACTGAGCCATCTCTCCAGCCCCTATGTAACATTCTTAAGATGACAAAACTTTAAAGACAATGCTTGCCAGGAGCTAAGGATGATGAAAGTAGGTCAGTGACACAAGACAGCCCAAAGGAGACCTTTACAATGCCAAAACACTTCTTCCTCCAGACAAGGTTTCCCTGTGTAACAGCCCTGGCTATCTTGGAACTAGCTATGTAGACCAGGCTGGCCTCGAACTCAAGATAATTCTACCTGCTTCTGCCTCCTGAGTGCTGGGTTTAAAGATGTGAGCCACAGCTGTCAGCCTTGACAATTCTTTTTTTTTTTAAAGATTTTATTTATTATATATACAACATTCTGCCTCCACTATGCCTGTGTGCCAGAAAAGGGCACCAGATCTCAAGATAGATGGTTGTGAGCCACCCTGTGGTTGCTGGGAATTGAACTCAGGACTCTGGAAGAACAGTCCGTCTCTCCAGCCCCGACAATTCTTAATGTAGACTGTGGTGGTTGTCACATGGGTCACCTATGATGAAGTAGCACAGAACCGTACAACCCAATATGTGCTTGTCCGTATCCTTATTCAACACTGTATGTAAGCCGGAAGCACAGAAGGCAACTGAATAAAGGATACGGGAGCCCTATATACTGGCTTTGCAATTTCCTCTGGCTTGATAAGCATTTTATTATCTATCAAATGTTTGAAAGAAGTATGGGGGAAATTGTCAGTTTAAGCACTGAGGATAAACCCTCTGTGGGTAAGGATACTTGCTGCTAAGACTCACAATCTGAATTTGATCCCCAGAGCCACATTTAAAATGTATTACTCTTATTCTTGTATGCATGGGGGAGCACTGCATATATTTATGTGCATCATATGCATGCAGGAGCCCTTGGAGGACAGAAGAGGTGTTGGTTCCTCTGCGACTAGAACTATAGAAAGTTGTGTGTTGCCATCTGAGTGCTAGGGACCAAACCCAGGTCCTGTGCAAGAACTGCAAGTGCTTGTAACCAAGTGCTTGTAACTGCTGAACCATCTCTCCAATCCCTAATTTTTTTTTTTTTTTTACTATACTTAAAAACAATAAAAAGCAGACCAGTTTGTTGAATCAGGCCCGGAGGCAGGAGGATTACTTGTTTATGTTCATCCTTAGCTACCTACATAGCAAATCCAAGGCTAGCCTAGGTTACATAAGACCCTGGTTCAACTTCCTACCTCCAAAATAAAAACAGAAGACCCCATGTTGTATCCGGCTTTAAAGTCGGATGTGGGATTTCTTTGATCTCACTCTCTTGGTTTTCTCTCTTTTGATTTAGATGGTGTTGTGTTGGTGGATCCTCAGCTTGTGAAGGGAAAAAAAGGTGAGATTACTCTCTTGTTCCTCCTTTTTGCCCATCCTTCTGGCACTGAAGGTTATCTCTGTGGGTAACAGGCTTTCATGTGGGAAACCATGGCAGTTGAGAGACAGGGGAATAAAACCCACAGTTTATTCTTCTGCATTCCTGGCAAAGTTCTGTGCCACAGTATCACAGTGCCCTTAGATCTCTGGCAGTTGTGATGTGTGTGCCAAGCCATTTGTTACTAATGACGGTCGCACAAAAAAAAACTGAATTAGAACAGATTTGAGCTATGCTTATGATAACGTCTCTGACTCAGTTTCATTCTAAATATGCCTTTGGAGTGGTTGCTACTGGCAACCACAAGGCATTGTTCTAAACCTTGGATGTACCCACTAGAATATGTCAGGTGTGGGCTGGCAACAGTGGTTTGGGGGGGATGGCAAGAGGGGAGCCAGGCAGGAGAGGGAGAAAATCATTCTCCTCTGTTCCCTCATCTCCCCGGGATGCTCTGCAGTTCTCTGGTTTAAACCCAATCAGTTCCTGCCCTCAACCACACAGGGATTCAGTTATCAGGGAAAACGACAGTTTAGTGGGTGCAAGCAGAAATCCAGGCCTGCTATGGGCACCTTTCTCAAGTACTTACCTCAAAGGAAGGATACACAAGTGGTTAGTGGTTCATCTGAGTCAGGGTTACAGGGCAGCTGGCCCCAGAACTGACAGAAAGAATTCTCTGGCAAGGCTAGAAGGCTTGAGGTAGCACTTTCATAAGCCTTGAGATAGACAGCTACGCACTTTCTGTCTTCAAAAAACTCCAAGTGAACTTTCATACACTGGGCACAGGCTGTCTTTAATCAGACAGAATTTGGGAAAGCAGCAATTTAGAGAATGCTTAATATGCTTTCGGGCAATGTACAAAGACTATAAATGAAACTTCTTAGTTTGATTTTGTCTCTGTGCTTGGTCTAGCCCTTTGGCTATTCCCTCAGCCTCCATATGGCACAGACACATGTCTTTTTTGCTTCCAATGCTCTGTCTCTCCAGACATTCTGCCCTCTCTAGCTCAAGCAAGCAAGTTAGCACCATTTCAGACATCTAACTCTAGATCCCCAAGCTGGTGGACAAGGGGAAGGGGAGCTGGGGGATAGGAAGTAGTAAGGACAGGGGGACTGTACATGTTGTCTTTTCACATATTTTTAAACATTTATTACATTTTACTTATGTAGTGTGTGTATGTTTTTGTGTCTCTGTGTATGTATGTATGTATGTGATGGATGCACAGCGCTAAGGCACACCTGTAGAGGTCAGAGGACAGCTCATGGAGAGTTGGGTCCCTCCTGTCACCTTGTGGGTCCTAGAGATTGGCCTTGGTTTTCAGGCTTGGCAGCAGACACCTTGACTCAATTAGCCATCTCACCAAACCTGTCCACAGATTTCCACCATCCTAGCAAACTAATGTGGTTGCCAGGGAGATGCCTCCCAATCCTGTAACAGTCCTGTTTAGGATAATAAACTCTAACCTTAGGAATGTGCTCATTCTCCCAGAAGGTGTCAGCCAGCTGCACAGTATTAGTCTCCCAGGCCCCCCTTCCTTCTAGGCTGAAAAACCTGGAACCCTGGGGCAGACAGTGTGTTGTGATGGGTGTGAAGTAGCTGAGGTAAATGGGCTTGTGCAATGGACCAGATCTAACCCATGTGCATCTATTCCCAGTCTATGTCACCCTGACTTGCGCCTTCCGCTACGGCCAGGAGGACATTGATGTCATTGGCCTGACCTTCCGCAGGGACCTGTACTTTTCTCGGGTCCAGGTATACCCTCCTGTTGGGGCCATGAGTGCCCCTACCCGACTCCAGGAGAGCCTACTCAAGAAACTGGGAGACAACACGTACCCATTTCTGCTCACGGTGAGCTCTTTTTCCCCTGCCTGCTCCGCTGGGCTGCCTCCCTCATCCACGGTACCTTCCAGTGAGAACAGAGTAAAGAGAAGGAGACAGAGGGAGGATTTCACATCTGTGGGCCTGTAAATTGCACCCTTGAAAGAAATTCTAGATTGCATGGTCTGTGATTGCCTGTTTTTAAGTCTTTGAAAATAGCCTCCCTGCCTCTGAAGGCACCATTTCAACCTGCCCTTTGGATATTTTCCTTCATAATTAGATGAGTGTGTGTTCTGTCTTCTCTCATTCGGCTATAAAAAGAAACTGGTAGCCGTGACCCCCAGTTGGCCCCAGGGAGTTCTAAGCAAGCAAGAGTCCCCTCTGGGACAGGAGGTCTTAGTAGAGCAAGTGCCATCCTTTATCCTTTTCCCCCAGTCCCTGCTTTGCCACATGGTGCTGGGAATGGAGTCAGGGCCTTAGTCTGTCCCCTAGCCTCTCCTGAGGCCCATGTATTACCCAATGAAACCCAAGTCCCGGGCAAGAGCTGAGGATGGGGAAGCCTCCCTTCATTGCCAAGTTCCTATCCTATTGACACATGTTCCTCCAAAGTGTTATGGTTCAGCCTTAAAAAGTCATGAAGCACTGTCCAACCCAGAACATGAGTGAACCTCCAAAACATGATGCCACACAAGAGAACCCAGACAACAAAGGAAACATAGGATCATACCGTCCCACTTCCTTAATTTAGACAGAAAGTAGGAGGCCAGGTCTCCTGGGGTGTGAGGGAGGAGGCCAGAGATTTCAAGTTCCATGGATAGAGCTCTTAGGTTGATGGAAAAGGCTCTGGTGACCAATGGCAGTGACTATTGTGGAGGGAACATATCTAATCCCAATGAACCATACATTGAAATGAGCTAAAATGGTAACATTTTATGCTATCCTATATGATCACAACTGTTAATATAAAATTCTTTTTTCAAAATTTTATTTTTTTAAACTGATTTATTTATTTATTATGTATGCAGTATTCTGTCTGCATTTGTCCCTGAAAGACAGAACAGGGCGCCAGAGCTCATTGAAGATGGTTGTGAGCCACCATGTGGTTGCTGGGAATTTGAACTCAGGACCTCTAGAAGAACAGCCAGTGCTCCTAAACCGCTGAGCCATCTCTCCAGCCCCTTAAAAAGATTATTTAGCTAGGTCTGGTGGTTCACACCTTTAATCCCAGCATTTGGGAAGTAGAGGCAGGTGGATCTCTAGTGTGAGGTCAGTCTGGTCTACAGAGCAAGTTCCAGGGCTGTTAGGAGACTATACAGAGAAACCCAGTCTTGAAAATGAAAACAAACAATCGTATTTAGTTCTGGGTGCTCCTACGCACCTGTGCTGAGAACTGAAGAGGCATAACGTTTTTGGTGACATGTCAATGCACATCAAAAACCATTAGAGGCCATGCCTTTAATCCCAGCACTCAGAAGGCAGATGCAGGAGGATTGAAAGATCAAGGCCAGCCATAGACTAAATAGAAAAAGATCCTGTGTCTTCTCCCCCCAAATAGTATTCTAATCTGATTGTTCCGTTTTTAGCAATGTAACAACACATAACATTAAAGGGCTAAAACTGGACTAAATTTAGGCTTTGAAGATGTATTTTTATTGTGGTGTTGTTTCATTTGTTTGTTTGTTTTGTTTTTCCTTTTTTTTTAACTTTATTTATTTATTTATTTATTTGCCTTGGTGTTTGCCTGGAACTGGAACTACAGACAGTTGTTAGCTGCCATGTGGGTGCTGGGAATCGAACCCGGGTCCTCTGGAAGAGCAGACGGTGCTCTTAACCGCTGAGCCATCTCTCCAGCCCCTGTTTTGTTTTTTAAGACAGAGTTTCCTCTGTGTAACAGCTCTGGCTGTCCTCAAACTCACTTTGTAGACCAGGCTGGCCTCGAACTCACAGAGACCCGCCTGCCTCCCGAGTACTGACATTACAGGCATGCAGCACCACTGCTCTGCTTGTGGTATTGTTTATAATAGCAAAAAAAAAAATTAGCACCATGCAAATGTCCAGCAAAGAGGAATAGCTACACAAAGCGCACCTGGTGGAAGCTCTCAGCGCTGTGGAGAGAAATTGTAGTTCGTGGTGTATGAAAATGGTTAGAAGGATTTCTGAGTAGCACTTATATCTGGATGTTTTTGTTCAGCTTGTAAACAAAGGCAGGCTAGACAGGTGCAAAAATAAACCCTCTTTTGCAACCCAGAACTCATTGTTCAGTATGAGTTTTGATACATTCAAGAAGGAATATAAACAGACAAAGGGATTATGGTATTGTAAGGTTGGTTCTAACTAATTTAAAGGTAAGATAATAAAATTAAAACCTGATGTAAAAAAAGAAAGAAAGATTTCTGAATAAGATAAGGAGACACATTTGGTCTCAGTGAACATGTGTTTTGTGTATAACCTCATTTGTGTGACTCTATACGTGCTGGAGACTTGTGGGAATAAATCAGTGACCTGGGTGTTAGAAGAGCGGGAGAATTCTTTCTGTGTCATCTTGCATGATGGCTTTATACTGCATGTAGAATAACCCCTCTGAATGTATTTGTGTCGTTGCAGTTTCCCGACTACCTCCCCTGTTCAGTGATGTTGCAGCCAGCTCCACAAGATGTAGGGAAGGTGAGTTAAAGAAGAAATGCCCCAGGCTCATCTTCCTTCAATAGCCCTTTGCTTGTTTGCTTTGAGGCAGGGTCTTATGTAACTGAGACTGGCCTTGGACTCCTGATCATCCTGCTGCCACCTTCCAAGTGTTGGGATGACTGTCATGAGCCATCAGGCCAGGTTCTCAATAGACTTTTAAAGTATCCTTTAAGCATGGAAAATTTCAAATATATACAAAGATAAGGGTATAAAGACTCTCCATGACCCCCTCATTCATCCCCAGTAATTCTTTGAACAAGAGATTAGAACCTCCTGGGCCCCACACATTAATAGAAAGTCACAGGCAACAACAAAGGTATACAACTGTAGGATACATTAGATGGCCACAGATACTCTACAAAGCCTTGGCTTGTATGAGGGAGGGACAAGAGATGATATTCAAAGTCAGAATCCTTATGCTAAGAAAAGGGGAAAGCCAGATTCTGCAGGAAGAGACCCTGATACTTGTGTCGGAGGGAATATATCCAGGCAGTTTCCTGCTGAATGAGGGCAGAAGAGATGGAGGGTAGGCGCTGAGGTCAGGGTGGAAGGCATAGGAAAGCCTTGCCTTCCTTGAGGACTTGGGTTTGAGCCTGAGTGACATAGGAGCCACTAGAGGGCTTGAACTAGAGGCTCTGAGTCAGGCATACAAGGGTCAAAATGGATCTGAGGTTGGTCCAGCATGTGCTATGGAGGGGAAAGAATGTGTGACCAAGACGGGCTGGGGACTTCAGGCGCAAAGGAAGGATTGAAGACCCGAGGAGAAGGGGATAGGGCCCCAAGACTGACCATGATGACAGGTCTATACCTGAGTATGGAGAACAGTGGACAGTGATTGACAATGACAAGCGTTAAGGACAGTGTTCCTCAGCGTGGTATCATCGCTCACCAGTGGTTCACAGATCAGAAATATCACAAAAACACTGGGGTGGAATGGCAGAGCATAAAATTGAACTAAACGGAATGGGATGGATGCTCTCAGAACTGGTCACGTGTCACACACATCAAAGTTATGTTGTGAGGGTGGTTTCACACTGATACGCCTGTTTTCTAGGCCACACTGTCAATTCAAATGTTCTAAAACATTTGAGTGCAATGGTCCAGGGAAACTGAGGTCAGCTGAGATCATACTGCTGAGCCTTGTTAGATTCATCAGGAATCTTTCAAGGAGACCCCAAATCCTGATTTTTGGGTGACCTTCCTGGAGTTTTACAACCCTGTGTAGGCCAGAACCACTCCCATCCCCTTCTGTTCTTAGAGGAAGAAGGTGTTAACTCAGTGAGAAGGCTTCCAGCTAGGAACCTCCAGAGCTGGGGTCTTGGTTGCAGCTGAGAGGTTTGAAGGACATATAGGAGATTATTAGATATATATATAAATATATAATATATACATATTATATGTAAATATAATACATACCATTTATGTATTACAAATTGCATGTTATAATTTTATACAATATTATGTAGTTTATTTGATATTATAATAATAAAATGATAATATAATATAGTTTACTATTATATAATGGTTACACAATATAATGTCTCAATGTGATATAATAATTAACAGTATATAATTTATAGGCAGAAAATTTAAAGTACATGGTGTATTATTATGTTGCTATTCAGTTTTGCACAGCTATAAAGTGAGTGCTCTAGCCTAGGGGAGCCACAGAGCCCAGGGAGGCTTGTAAAAGTGTGTGGCTTGTTCAGAGACCAGCACAGAGTGAGCCAGATAGGAGTGTGACAGAGCAGACTGCCTACACATTGCCTGGCTGATGGACGTGACACTTGATTCTTTACAATCTTTAGTTAAGAAGTGCTGTGTCCCTTAGTCTCAGAACTTTTAGGTCTGTGGTTCAGCTGTCACCACTGACCTGTAGCATGGAAGCACAGGAGACATCTTGCCGTATCTGATTTTGTCTCTGGGTAGAGACCAGATGTGCTAGGCCTACACAGGAAACCGAGGCTGGAGATCACAGGCATATGGCATTCACTCTGTGCACGCAGCCTTAAAAGTTCACTTTCATTTTGAAAATGGGACGATCTTACCATTTTACTTCATTTTAAAGAGGAAAAATTGATTACTCTAAGACATTGCTGTCTGGCCAGTGTTAGCTTTGTGGGAGTTACTAAAGTCAGTGTGTTTGCAACATGGCAGGACATTCATGGGTACCACTCCCAGCCCCCGTGATCATCTGGATCATCTGTGCCTGTCCTCACTACTGTGTGCAACGTTTGGTTAGAAGCTTGTGCAGGGTCGGGTTGTACAACTGTGCACAAAGTAAATGGAGGAATGGACTTATAAGGACTTGAGAGCCACATCTCATGAAGCATGTTGACAAGCTGTACTTCTGAAGGACTCTCAGTCCCCTGCTCACTCCCTGTGCTGGATGATTTTATGTCAGCTTGACACAGGCTAGAGCCATCTGAGGGAGGGAGCCTCAGTTAAGAAAACGCCTCCAGGGGCTGGAGAGATGGCTCAGCGGTTAAGAGCACCCTCTGCTCTTCCAGAGGACCCGGGTTCGATTCCCAGCACCCACATGGCAGCTAACAACTGTCTGTAGTTCCAGTTCCAGGCAAACACCAAGGCAAATAAATAAATAAATAAATAAAGTTTAAAAAAAAAAAAAAAAAAGAAAACGCCTCCATAAGATCGGGCTGTTGGCAAGCTTGTAGAGCGTTTTCTTAATTAGTGACTGATGGGGAGAGAGCTCAGTCCATTGTGGGTGGTGCTATCCTTGAGCTGGTGGTCCTGGGTTTATAAGAAAGCAGGCTGAGCAAGCCATGAGGAGCAAACCGGTAAGCAATACCCCTCTATGGCCTCTGCATCAGCTCCTGCCTCCAGGTTCCTGCCCTGTTTGAGTTCCTGTCCTGACTTCCTTCAGTGATGAACAGTGATCTGGAAACATAGCCAAGTAATCCCTTTTCTCCCAAGTTGTTTTTTTGGTCATGGTGCTATATCACAGAAATAGTGACCCTAAGTAGAACACACATCATGCTGGTGTGGATGATGGATTCGCAGTACACTTTCCCACTAGTCTTCATGGAATAACCCCAAGGAAGACACCGATAAGGTGAAAGCCTAGGGCCACAGATCTGCCTGCAGGTGTGACCTTCTGTCCTAGCTCCTGAGAAGGGGGTGCTAACCATTGCCTGTCTCTTATCTCCCACAGAGCTGTGGGGTTGACTTTGAGGTCAAAGCATTTGCCACAGACATCGAAGATGCTGAAGAGGACAAGATCCCCAAGAAGTAAGAGTCCTCTTGTGGAACAGGGGAGGGTGGGGTAGAAGTGGGAACAAGAAACAGACCCACTTTATCCTGGTGTGACAAAACTCTCCCACAGGTTCCTGTGGCTGGTGTCATGGAACCTCCATGACCAGGGCAGATAGAGACTGAACTATCTGCCATCTATTAGAGGGTCAGGGACAATAGTTAATAATATGGGGTAGAGGGATAAAAGAGAATGACAGTGGACTTAGCAACATCAGGGACCCATCCCCCTACACACACAAAAGTCCTTCCAGGTCATTCCTTTCATTTTCTTTCTTTTAATTTTTTGATTTGTTTTGTTTTGTGAGACAAGGTTTCTCTGTGTAGCTTTGAAGCCTATCCTAGAACTCACTCTGTAGTCCAGGCTGATCTTGAACTCATAGATGCACCTGCCTCTGCCTTCTGAGTGCTGGGATTAAAGGCATGAGCCGCCACCACCCTGCTTCTTCCTTTTATTTTATTTATTTATTCTTTCTAGTTTTTTCCCCTTTTCTTTAAAAATAGCATCACTCTGTAGCCAAGACTGGCCTAGAACTCATGGGGGTGGGCTTTTTCCCTCAGCTTCCCAAGCACTGGAATGCCAAGCATAAGCTACCATGTCTATTTTTTCTTTCTTAAAACATGTTTTAAGCTTACAATAAGATACATACACTATGGAGTCTGTGAGTCTAACTACTTTTAGTTGTATAACTCCACAACACTAAGTGTATTCCCAATGTTGAGCCATCATCAGAACCTAACTGAAAGATTTTATATCATCCCAAACAGAGTCTCTGGCACAATAAACATTCCTCCTACCAACCAGGTGCTTGATTTTCTTTTTAATTTTTTTTGGAGAATTTCATACATCTATGCAGTGAGATATGATGACATACACCTCCCCTTGCTTTCCTCCCCGCTCACTTCTCCCATATCCTTCCAACCCCGTCCCCGCCTAGCTTTAGATCTCCTTTTCATCTGATAACTCAATTTCAGTCCCCAGTCTCCACCTACCCCATCTCTGGCCATATTCCCCTCAAACTCAGCACCCCTATCTCACAGGGCTGTGGGTTGTGCTAGGGATCTGACCCATCGTATTGTACATACTAGGCAAGCACACTACTCCCAGACTCTGTGCTTTTGATGCTTATGATAGTGACAATATGTCACAGTTACACGATGCTCTAAAGCATGACCACATAAGGCATCTGAAACCATGATACAAGCTTTCCTAAGAGGAGGTGATAGAATGAAGGGGATCCTGGAGGGCATCACTGGTTCAGCATTCATCTTCTGAAATCATGGAAGAAGAATTAGAATGGCACACACATCTCCTGCCCTGTTCTCCACCCCCCAACCCTGTTCCGAGTCTATTCTTCCTTTCCACCCTATTGTACCCCCCCGTCTTTTCTCCCCCTTGCCCTGTTCTCCCTCCAGCCCTCTTATCCCCCCAACCCCGTTCTACCCATCCACCTACCCACCCCATTCTCCCATGTCCCCTGGAAGGCCAGTGTGAAGCACTGAAGGTGAGGGATCAACCAGGAACTTTGGATCTTTTTCCTCAGGAGCTCTGTGCGGTTACTGATCCGGAAAGTGCAGCATGCCCCTCCTGAGATGGGCCCCCAGCCCTGTGCTGAGGCATCCTGGCAGTTCTTCATGTCTGACAAACCCCTGAACCTTTCAGTCTCCCTCAGCAAAGAGGTAATCCACATCCCCCTGGGGATTCAAGTCAGGAGTACAGACCACAGCACCCTCACTGTGTGGATACATCACAAGTCACCTTGTTTCTGCCACAATGAAAGCATAGATGTTTGCAGATTGCCATTTTATTTCCATTAGTTTGGAGTTAGTCACCATGAGCCACCATGGCTTACCATTGTACTTGTTGACTATCCCAATAGACTGGGGGCTGTCAAGATTAGAGGCATACATCCTCTCCCACCCACCTTGACCATTTTTTCCATTTCCATCTCTAAGGCAGCATTGCTCAGTGTAGTACTTCAGATTGCTCACTTCCTTGGAAAATTCAGATTTCATAGGAAATTCAGTGGGACAGTCATGTCAAGCGTGATGTCATCATGAGGGAAGTCATGTAGTAGAGGGTGAAGAGCTATTGACCAAGGCTCTTGTGGTCAGAGTCAGTGATACACAGGTTAATCAGAGTCTCATGTAGTGTGTATACATGCATAGGGGTGCCCACTCAGGGCTAGATAGCACAGAGTATTGCTGGATAAAGCCAGCTTTCCTAGTGACTTCTTTTTATATCACATCCCGTCTCCAAATAATGAAGTCAAGGCAGGCACTTCAAAGAGCTAGTGACATCACACTCACAGTCAAGAACAGAGAGGGATGAACCCGTGCATGTTCACTGGCTTGCTTATATGCAGTTCGATTCCTCCCTCTTAAAACAGATCTGAAACCTCTGCCTAGAGAATGGCGCTGCCCGCAGTGGGGTTGGCTCTGCCTACATCAATTAACAATTAAGAGAGCTCCCCACAGACCAAGCCCCTGTAGACAGCCCTTCATCAAGACTCTCTTCCCAGGTGATGCTAGGTTGTGACAAGTTGAAAATTAAAGCTAGCCATCATACCCCTCAACCTCCTTGGCCTTCTGCAGAATGGGCTGAATATGTCCATATCCTTCTGTGGAGGAAATGTTGCTATCATTTTAGCTTCTCTAGTACTGGGGGGGGGGTTCAGTCTTATTTGTTGGAATGAGATTAAGAAAATCTTTGTCTACAGAGTCCTCAGATCAAAGATTCCACCCACTGCACTCCACCCTGATCTTGTGATGTCTCTCTCACTTTTCAGATATATTTCCATGGGGAGCCCATCCCTGTGACCGTGACAGTGACTAATAACACAGAGAAGACTGTGAAAAAGATCAAAGTACTAGGTAGGACCTTCTAGAACTCACCCTTATGCTATTTCCTAAGGGGCCACCCTGAGCTGATGAGCCTTCATCTCACCTGTGTCCTTGGGTCTGCCTGATGTTGCTGTTATTTTAATAGTAGGACCTTAAAGAAAGAAGGACCTTAAAAGTCATCACATTCAGGCTGTGGACAAGATCACGATGGAAACCCTAGGTTCAATCCCAGAACCACATAAACCAGGTGGTGCACGCCTGAAATTTCAGCACTTGGGAGATACACAGAAAGACCAGAATTTCAAAGCTGTCCTAGGTTATCTGTCTATATTGAGGCCAGCCTGGGCGACATACCTAGATATGTCTATGTTGAGCAACGATCATTGCATTCACCATCATGGTCTCTTAGGCTGCCTTTTGTCTTGGTATTTTGTTTTCTATAGATGACCTTCTCATCTTCCCATGACCATGCCTTCCCAGAGACACCCCTCTAAGGCAGGTCTCACTTAGAAACTCCAGGGAGAAGCTTCTCCTTTTATTTTTGCTTGTTTGTTTATTTATTTAATGTGTATGGGTGTTTTCCCTATGTGTGTGTCTGTACCATGTGCATGCAGTGCCTGCGGAGGCCAGAAGAGGGCACTAGATCTCCTAGAACAGGTGGTTGTTAGCTGTCAAATGGGTTTTGGGACTTGAACCTGGATCCTCTGGAAGAGCAGCCAGTGCTCTTAATCACTGAACCATTTCTCTAGACTCACTTCCTTTTTTGGACAAGCAGTAGTTTTTGTTGATATAAATACAGAAAGTATATTGAGTAAGGAATTAGATTTGGAAACAATACATTTAATTTGTGGGCTCCTGGTGTGTCACTCTTGTATCCCAGTTGGTACCCACAGTGTGGGTCCTCATTCACCTTCTCAAGCCCATAGCCACTAAGTAGAGATCCCACATAGAAGTGCTTCTCGAATAGTGAAGTGTGATAGCTCACCTCGAATGACCATCTAGTGAGGCTCAACTCTGTTATGTACTATAGTGGAGTGCCCCCCACCTACTACTCCTATATATTATTGTCTCAACTCAGCCCATCCAAGGGCAAAGTAAAGCATCGTGGCACATATCTGTAATCCCAGCACTCAAGAGACTCAGACAGGAGGATAATGAGTTTTAGGACAGTCTGGATAACATACCTAGATTTTATCTCAAAACATTAAAAGTAGAGAACAACAACAACAAAATGTGTACGTCTTGGGGTAAAACAAACAGCAGAGAACACGATGGATTGACCTGGGAAAGTACATTCAGACTATCACTTTCTTTTTTTTTTTTTTTTTTTTTTTTAAATTTTTGAGGGGAAATGGTCTTCTTTAATTTTTTTTTAAACTTTATTTATTTATTATTTATTTATTTGCCTTGGTGTTTGCCTGGAACTACAGACAGTTGTTAGCTGCCATGTGGGTGCTGGGAATCGAACCCAGGTCCTCTGGAAGAGCAGACGGTGCTCTTAACCGCTGAGCCATCTCTCCAGCCCCTTTAAATTTTTTATTATTATGAATCAAGTCATATTTTTTATTCATATATCCCCTTGTTCAAACTCCCTTCCCCCTCCCAGTCACTCTCTCTTCTCCCCATCACCTTATCTCCTCCCCAGCAGACTCCCACTTTCAACTAAAACATTGATGGCCACAATAAGGTAGATCTCCAGTGTCAGAGAAATTAGCCATCCCAGATTACCCAGGACAAAGAATATGGGAATTTCAGTGTTAAACTAGGCATTGTAGCTGGGCTACATGAAGTCCTATTGTGTAAAAAGCTAGAGATATCACTCAGTTTGTAGCATGCTTTCTGGGTATAGGCAAGGTTCTTGGTTTAATCTTCAGTGTACATACAGTACACACACACACACACACACACACACAGGGTTTGTCTCCTGCAAAGCACGGGTAGTTATGATCCAGGTATCTGCTGTGGTTGAATGTGCCCACTGGAAACTCATGTGCTTGGAAACTTGTTTCTCACATTCATAGTTAATGACATTTGCAGGTAAGACTCTGGGAAGTGACTAGGGTCAAAGGAGGTTATGAGGAAGGACCTGTAATGACATTAGTGACCTGGTAAGAAGCAAAGAGACTTAAATTAGCACACCTGCCCTGCCCCCACCATTTGAGGGCCCCTGCTGTTATGATCAAACCAGAAGGCTCTTATCTGATGCCAGCACCAAGTTCCAGAGCCAGAAGCTAATTAAAACTCCATTCTTTATAAGCAGCCTTGTCTATGGTGTTCAGCTATAGCAACAGAAAGTGAGCTGACATGTTCTTCTTTCCCTGTATATCCATCAAACATGAAGTTTAGATTGTGTACATGCATATTAGAGACTCTGTATGTTTTCTTATTGCTAATATTAACTGAGCCTTGTTTTATGTTGGTTTAGTTCTCTGTAGTACTGAATTTTTCAATATATTATGTGTGGTGCTAATACCTTGGTCTATGTGGTAGAGCCTATCTGTCCATTCAGGCTGCTATAGCAAAAACAACAACAACAAAAAATGCCATAAATTAGGTGGCTCATACACACTGAGATCCTTCAGTATTAGGTAGGACCTTCTAGAACTCGACTTCATGCTATTTCCGAAGGGGCCACTCTGAGCTGATACGCCTCCACCTCACCTGAGTCCTTGGGTCTGCCTGATGCTGCTGTCATTTTGACAGTAGGACCTGTGATGCTCCTGCCCCTGCCACCCTAGTACTTGCTGGTGCATGCCACTATATCCAGCTAATAACAAATAGTTGGAGGCTGGGAAGTTCAAGATCAAGGTGCTGGCAGATTGGTGTGATGAGGACCTCATCCTCCAGCAAGTTTCTGGAACCTCCTTTATAAATCCACTCATCCTGCTCATGAGTGTGTCATCCCCACGACCGTAGACTTCCCCAAAGAGCCCTCCTCTTAGTAATGAATGCCTCCTTGGGCTAGTGAGATGAGCTGGTGCTCATCTCCCAGTCTGGTGATGTGAGTTTGATCCCTGGAACCCCCATGATAGAAGATAAGAACTGACTCTCCCACAGGTTGTCCTCTGACCTCCCCCCCCCACCAAGTGCCTTGACATGCCCAGGGGCTCTCTCCAAAGATGCAAATCCAGTTTTGAAAAGCAGAGAAACAAACTTCCAAAAACAACTGCAAAATTGACGATGTATCATTGAATATTTGTAATGTTTATACTTGGGAGCCTGAGGCAGTATTGTGAGCTTTAGGCCTGCCTTTGGTACACAGTAAAACTTGTTTCAAAATAAAAATAGCTCTCAAAGTTTATTGAATACTAATAGCGAAACTAACTACCTTAAAAGAAGCTTTGGAGTTTTCTGAAACACAATGTTAATAGCTTTCTATAAGTTGGGCACATAATGGATACTTTAAATTGTTTCTTTCAGCAAGGTGATGGTGGTTTACACTTTTAATCTCAGCACTCTGAAGGCAGAGGCAGGCAGATCTCTTTGAGTTCGAGGCCAGCTTGGTCTGCAGAGCAAGTTCCAGGACAGCCAGAGCTATATATACAGAGAAACCCTGTCTCAAAAAACCAACAACAAAAATTGTTTTAATTGATTTTATTTTTGTTGTAGCAACAGGGTCTCACATCGTTCAGGTTGCAGCTGGAACTGCTCTTGAACTCCCGATCCTCTCTCTGCCTTGATCTCCAAGTCTTTAGGGCCTGAGCCACCAGTCTTAGCTTCATTATTATTGTGTTGTTTTCTGAGGCAGGGCCTTTCTTGTCCATCTCGCTGTGTGGACTAATGTAGACTAGGCTAGCATCAGGCTTTCAGAGTCTCTCATCTCTGCCTTCTGAGTGCTACAGTTTGCAGGTGTGTATGCATCATGTGTGTGTGCATATTCATGCATGTGAAGACCAGAGAACAATTTCAAGTCTGGTTCCTTGGGTATCACTTCTCCACACATATACTTTTTGGGACAAGATTTCTTTCTGCCCTGGAGCTCACCAAGTAGCCTAGGCTAGCTGATCAGCATGCCTGGGGGATTTATTCATCTGGGTCTCCCTCCCAAATGCTGAGATAGGTATCTACTGGAGATTGAGGGCAGATTTTTGTGCTTACAAAGCACAAAGCTGCATCTGGGAGCCTGGTATTTTGGTGGGAATTAACTTTGAGCAAGTCACTGATGTACAGAGATGGCCTGGAACCAGACCTTGAAAATTTGCAGCCTTTAAGCTGGGGTCTGAGAAAGCCAGAAGTAGATTCACAAGGTCCCGTGTGTCTTCTGGAAGGCACGAGGGCCAAGCTGTTCACCTCCCTCCTGTCTTCCCTTTGCAGTGGAACAAGTAGCCAATGTGGTTCTCTACTCAAGTGATTATTACATCAAGCCTGTGGCCTCGGAGGAAACACAGTAAGTAGCGGTTGCCTTTCCACTTCCTGGGCGGCCAGCCCACTTTGTCAACTTCCTCTCCTGAAGAGGGAACTAGAATGCCCCTCCCGGCCCCCAGCTGTTGCTTTCTTCCCCTTTTCTCACATCAAGGGCTCCAAAGCAAGTCACTGACTGAGCTATGTGTTTACTTTGCCTCTGGGGCCCATCTCTTAGACTGAGAGATCAGACTTCATAAACAAGGGATCAGAGGAGGGGGGGAAATCAGGGAGAAATGTCACCACGGGAGCAGCAGGGACTCTGTGTATCCTTGGAATGTGCTGACAGGAATGGAGTGCTTTTTCTGCCTCCAAAAGATGACTAAGTGAGCTATCAACCCAGGCTAGGGCTGTGAGATATATATATTAGAGTTGGGGTTTAATACAAATATTTTAGGAATTGAGGAGGTGGCTCAGTAGTTAGGGCACATATTGCCCTTAGAGAGGACCCAAGTTTATTCTCAGCATTCATGTTAGGTGGCTCACAAATGCATATAACTTCAGCTCCAGGAAATCTGATACCTTTGGCCTTTATGGGCACCTATATACACATAACACACACACACACACACACACACACACACACACAGAGAGACATACAGGCACATAAGCATGCACACAGTAAACGAAATAAATGTTTTTAAAAGATATTTTAATCTAAGTGTAAGTATGAAGGCTAAAAGAAAGAGAAGTGCTTAGCTTAGAAACAAACATACACACAAACATCAGCAAAAAACTCACGAAAGAGCATGGGCCCCGGCTTCTCAAAAAAGAATTGAAGAAAGTGAGACCCATCCACATAGGAGCTTCTAATAGTCATTGATGACTATACCTTTTGATCAGCTCATTAGCTTGAAAATCTTGTAGCTATGACAACTGGATTAGAAAACTTGGTCCATCCTGAGCTCTTTGTGAATGGCTTTCTTCCTTCAGTGGACTCAACACACACACAGAATCCCTCCATAGATCCTTAGTGCTGACATGAGGAACTTGCCCTGTCCTGTTCTGTGCTTTGAGGTCAGGTTCTTAATACGCAGCCTGGGTAGAGGCTTGGATATGCTCCTCTGCTTTGTCTAGTGATACGGAAAACATCACACAGATGACAGGAAGGATGGGGTGAAAGGGAGGGGTAGGTAGTAAGGAAAGAAAACCTGAGATCATATTACAGAAAAGCAGATCATATTATATATTTAAAATTCCACTTCACGGGCTGGAGAGATGGCTCAGCGGTTAAGAGCACTGTCTGCTCTTCCAGAGGACCCGGGTTCGATTCCCAGCACCCACATGGCAGCTAACAACTGTCTGTAGTTCCAGTTCCAGGCAAACACCAAGATAAATAAATAAAGTTTAAAAAAAAAATTCCACTTCACAGTAAGCTACTATTCAAAACAAAGCAGCTTGAGTTTAAATGTCGTATACAGTGTTAAGAAAAAGAAGACTACCCCTCTAGCTGACTTCCTTATGCCAGGCTGGGTCTGTTCTACGTTTGGTTCAAGGAATGGATAGTCTTGGCCTTGGCTTTGGCTGGCCTTTTGACAGATCCTCCACAACTGTAGGGCTCATTTCCTGTTAGAGTTTTTTTTTTTTTTTCATATATATATATATATATATATGTATATATATTCCATTTCCTGTTTCTCATTCAAAACTTTGTGTATGTACTCTTTGGACCAAATGATCCTCAGGAGAGTGAAAACCATTCTGAGGTCTCCCTGAGAGCAGGGGGAGTCTAGTTTAGAAATGAGACCAGATCACATTAGCTTTTTCATTGTTAAGGCAAATACCTGAGAAAACGAAGGGTCAGAGGGAAAAACCTGCTTCCATTCAGTTTCTGCCTATCACAGCAGGGTGAGTGTGGCAGACCGGACAGCTCAGGAGATAAAGCCTGCTACTGTCTCTCTTTAATTTAGAAAGCCAGGCTTCCAGTCTATGAGAAGGTAGCATTTGTATTCAGGGCAGCTTTCCCCTCAAGGTTAATCTCTGAAAATGTTCTCACAGACACATCCAGAGTTGTACTTTTCAAATCTCCTAGCCGCTTCTCAAGAAAATCCCATTAAGACTAATCCTCATACTGGTCTCAACCTGGAGGCCACTCAGAAGGCTGTAGCACCCAGCCACTCTTCCAAACACATCCAGTCCTTGAGACTCTGGTGGGCAATCTTCCTCAGACCAGGTCAAACCTGACTTCAAAAATGCTGCTGATGTAGCCTGGGATCCTAATGGTCCTGGGCACGGCTGTGAGTTTAGCATAATCCTTCAGCAAACTCTCCTAACAGTAAAGACTATCATCCTAGCCCCAAGGGCCCCATTCCGTGACAATCAAGCTGGAGAGAGAGAGTCCACCATGACCGGGGTGGAAGGATGTGGCCACCCCAGCTCAAACAAAATGTTGCAAAGGGCTTCCTGTACTCATCAGAGACAGGAGAAGCCGGAGCTGCTTTAGAATCCACGCAGGGAGCAAACAGGGAAGTCTTTCCCGTGGGATGTCTGGGAACTCATTCAGGAAGTAGTCCTGATGCTGGCTTCTAGCCAAAGTTTGCAGGGCACACCCTGCCTTCTGCCCTTAGCACAGGTCTGGTGCCTAGTATGTGTACTACAGAATGAACAGTCCAGCCTAGGTACTACTTTGGAACCCTAGGAATGCTGCACCCTCAACTGAGCCCCAGAATTGTCCCTTGGCCCAGAGTTCCTTCTATCTATCAGACATAGGGAAACCCACAAGTCTCTGAAGAAGCCCCAGTAAAGAAAGAGATACTCTGCTTTGAAGAAAAAGCAGAGTAATTTGTCTGGCTTGCAGGCTCAGCATCACTCACACACTGACTATCCTATGGCATGTTTTTGGCTATAGTGGTCCTGTATGAGCTTTAATTTACTTCTTCATTTTTGCTTTTTTGAGATGGAGTTTCTTTGTGTAACAGCCCTGGCTGTCCTGGAACTCACTCTGTAGACCAGGCTGGCCTCCAACTCACAGGAATCCACCTGCCTCTGCCTCCTGAGTAGCCAGATTAAAGGTGTACATGCCTCCACCACTTGCCAATGTATGAGCTTTTTTTAACTGACACTCACCCAGAGGTTCTGCTGCTCACTGTGGGGTTCAGGAAGTCTCCAGAGGAGACTAGCTGGAGTCTTGGACCTTTAGGCTAGTTGGAAGTTGGTCTTAGGTTGGTTTTTTTGTTTTTGTTTTGAGACAGGGTCTCTATTATCTATCCTGGAACTCGCTATGTAGAGCAGGATGACTTTGATTTCACAGAGATTTCCTTTACTTTGTAATGGGAGTCTGATTCTGAAAATGCTCATGGTAGATAGGATCTTGAGGTGTTGATGGTGGCCACGGCACTGTAAACTCTCTATGGTTCTTCCTCCAGGGAAAAAGTGTTGCCAAACAGCACTTTGAGCAAGACGATGGTGCTGGTGCCCCTGCTGGCTAACAACAGAGAGAGAAGAGGCATTGCACTGGATGGGAAGATCAAGCATGAAGACACCAACCTGGCCTCCAGCACCATGTGAGTCCTGTAGGTTATACGAATGGGCCATCAGTGCAGGCTGGTCCTGGACTGCCACAGGTGGGCACATCAGCCTTACAGTAGCCACAATGCCCCTGCCTGCTTTCTGGGTGGCCATGGCCAAGTTTCTTGAGCTTTTCGAGAATGTCAGTTTTCCTATCTATAAATCAGGAGTAATTACAGTTCCAATCTCATATGCCAGTGATACAGACTAATTAGGACAGTGTGTGTAAAATGTGGTGCCTGACACTCAGAGTGTTCCGGAAATGTCAGTTACATCCAAAAGAATTGCTAGCTCATGCAGTACCCTGAACACATAAACTGAGTTACTGCATTTGGCTATTTTTATTCATTCATTTCCATCTGGAAAGATTGGAAGATTCATTGGTTGCTGATAGGCACCAGATTTTCATAAAAAGAAGAGCTAGCCTGCCTACTCTGTCTTAGAGAACCACTAGCTGAATTTAGGTAAAAGCTTTAGAGAGAAAACCACTCTATGCATGGTGAAGCTAGCTGCCCCCTGGGTTTGATTCACTGGGAGACTGTAGGCTGCAACATGTTGACCGTGTGAGGCAGGAACCAAGATCTGGGCTTGAGACCTTCTTACTTCCTTCTCCCATAAGATGTGCTGGGGGCTCCCTCCTGGCCCCACTAGGGCCCCCTCAGATGTCATTCCAGGAGAAAGAGGAAGTATCCTGACCCTTATGGGCTGTAGCTCACATTATGTGAGGTCAGTAGTGGGTCAGTGAATATTTGTCAGAATGAGGGTGGGAATCAATGGGTTTTCTGAGGATAATTGGCCGGCTGTCTATGTTAGATTCTAAAGTATGTTCATGAAACTCTGGGGAAAGAAAATTGATGCCCTAGATCAATTTCAGGGAGCAATGACCTGATGCCAATGGCATGGCACACATTTCTACAAAGTCATTTTTGCAGCATATGGGGTGGTTTACAAACACTCACACCTATCCATACCTTTGTAAAGAAGCTGCACCTGAGCTTATGTATTATACATTGTTGAGCAGTTATTCCTTCAGTAGTGCCAGGATGAGAAACTCGTGGAGGGTCCCTTGATGAGCTCATTGTTGAACAAATCCACTCTGCACTGGAGCTCCCACTCAGCAGAATGATGAGGGGAACCCTTGCTGTCCCAGGCATGTTCTGGTCCCTTTGTTTGGGATTTTCATATGGCACAGGGTTACAAGCCAATCCCAGCAAGAATGTGCTCTCAGCTTGCACCTCATCCTTCCACAGATAGTGATGCTCTTTGGGCAGTGTTGTGATTCTAGAGTACATATGATCCAGCATTAAGCCACTGGGGCTGAACACAGTTCTTCCTGCCTAGCCTGGCCTGAGATCCTGAGACTGCCAACATAATTTCCCTCTGCCTCCTGCCTTCAGAGTTCTTCACTGAGATTTTGTTGTGGTTCATAGTAGCTTAGTTAAATTTCATAGTTATTTTTCATCTTATAATTCCTGATGTCAGATATCATAGAATACTTGCCTTCCATGTTGGATCATAGGAGAGAATAAACTGTGGAAAAATGCCCATCAGGGAACTTGATTGAAGGTAGGAATTTCATATGTGATCATAGAGCCTGGAATCACCCTTTACACTCTCTGGTCACATCTCATGTTCCTTGTTCATCCTCTTAAGTGAATTTTCCTTTTGCCATCAGGTGTCATGCTGGCTGCTGGGCACACAGAACTTTTGAGTACAATCTGGAACAATCATGATCCTGTGATCAAATTATAAGAAAGTGTCTCTGTGCCTTTCTCATGAGCAGAACACAGAAAAGGGGGGCCCAGTGCTACCTGGCTGTGTCCAGGCAGGTTTTACAGCTGGAGGTAGTGAGATACAGGAGAAGAGAAAAAAAGGCCTTCTGGGAAGGTTTGGAGTTGGCCAGGTTGATGTGTAGGGGCCTTAGGGCAAAGCTGGGCAGGATGTAGCAAAGGCACCCCACAGATTGCTTGCTGAAACTGGAAGTTGGATGAACTGAATTCTCAGGCTTCAGGAGAGGACTCAGCAGCTATTGAATAGTGGGCAAGGCAGGGCATGGAGAGACAAATAGGTCAGAAACAGGGCCTTAGATGTTCACATAGGGACAGATGCTGTGTCCTATGTGAACATCATCGGAAAAGATGCAGAAAACACACTCCCCAGTCCCACAAGTGGATAAAGACATGTGGCCAATAAAGAGTGATGGTTCCCACAATAGCTCTGCTCTCATGCTCCTTTTCCTTTTCCTTTTTTTTTTTTTTTTTTTTTTTGGATGGGTAGTATCAAGGAGGGCATCGATCGGACTGTCATGGGCATCCTGGTGTCATACCATATCAAGGTGAAGCTCACAGTGTCAGGGTAAGTGCTGGGTGTTCCATCTCTTGTCTGGCCTCTTCTGAATGACTGGCAGGCAGCAGCAAAGGAAGCCCAGGGTGCCTGCTGATGCCTACATAGATTTTGGCATGATTCCATTTGTCAGCCTCTGCAGTTCTGTTGGAGACGATCTGTCCTGGAAAAGCAAACTGAAATATACGCGCCGTCAGTACTGCTGAGCGGAAGTGGGTGTACACTGCACACACAGTAGATGCTGATGGGCAGGAATGACAGACCCTTTTGCAAAAGTAAATTGCCTTGCTCAGTTAAAAAAAAAAAAAGGATGACATCAGTTTAATTTTTAAATTTCAGAAAGACTTGCAGCTGCCTAATGAACTCTCTATAAGTCTTTATTTAGATTCAGTGTGTGGCATGAACCACCTCAGGAGGCTGAGGCAGGATTAGGAAGCATAGTCAGACCCTGGTTTTGTTTTGTGTTATAAATTGGGGCTGGAGGTGCAGCTCAGTTGGCAGAGTGATTGCCTAACAGGCACAAAGCCCAACTGGACAGGGTATCACAACCCTGTAGCATTGCAAGGTAGAAATAGGAAGTTCAGAAGTTCAAGTTCATCCTTATCTACATAGACATTTTAAGGGCAGCCCTGGGGGTACATGAAACTATGTCTTAAAAGAAAAGAAAACAAAAACAAAATCATAACAAAAATTCAAGTAGAGCGTGTTGGTGTACATCTGTAATTCCACCACTAGGGAAACAGAAACAGGAATGCTACAGTTCAAGTATAGCAAGGACTACAAATAAATAAATAATTTCATTTATATTTTATATAAATATAAGATGTTTATTTATATTTTAGACTTTTTTGTTCCCAAGGGGTTCCTTCCTTCTTTCCACTCCTTAACATGTAGTCATGTGATTAGGAGTTACCTTTTTATACAAAAGCACTGCTATTGAGAGTTCTGGAGAAATGATTTCCTTCTAAGGACTTTTTAATTTTTATTTTATGTGTATGGGCATTCTGCCTCCATGTGTGTAAACGCACATGTGGTGATGTACACCTTCAACCCTAGCACTTCAGCAGCAGAGGCAGGCAGATCTTTGTAAGTTCAAGGCCATCCTGGTCTACATATCATGTTCCAGGCCATTCAGAACCCCCCTCCCCTTGTCTCAAAACCAAAACCAAAACCAAAAAGAGTAACTAGTGTTCTTAAAGCTCTTTTAGTCATAAGAGACAGTTTCCTACTGTGTGTGTGTGTGTGTGAAATCAATATCCTTACTCTTATCAGAAGGGAAGGATTGTTATCATTTTCTTTTCAGATTCCATTGCTAAAGGTGCCTTTTCCCTGATGGCACCTGTGTTAGCCTGGTCATGCATGTTCCTATTTCTAAGTGGGGAGCGAGTTCCCTAATTTTGCTTGGGTCCAATTTGGATATCTGGTCAACACGGTGCTTATATCTCTTGTGTGTGTGTGTGTGTGTGTGTGTGTGTGTGTGTGTGTGTGTGTTTTAAAGAGAGTCTCTATGTATACCCCTTGGAAAACCAAGTCATATTTTTTTCTCTTTCTTTTCTCCTTCTAAGATCTAAAAACAGAGCGAAGTTTCATTTCATAGTAAAAATAAATAAAGGAAATTCAATTGACTCTCCCTATCTTTGAATTCTGTATCTTCCTTTAGTTTCAACACATGACAAATTGACAATACTTGGAAAAAAGTAGTTTCTAATTAAAGGCCAGCCAGAGCTACATCTAGAGATCCTGTTTCAAAAACAGATAACAAGAGCAAAATGTTTCTGTGTTGGACATGAAGATGTTTCTCCTTGTTTACTTCTTAAGCAATTCAATCTCTTAGACATCATGCACAATGTGGGGGTGCTTCTGAAGAGACTGAGAGAGAACGTTCCCACAAGGAGCCCTGAGACCAATCCCCTACAGCTGCCAAAGGGACAGAGCCAGCTGAAACAGGACACTATCACAGCAGCCTTTGTGGCTGAGAGTTCTCCCTTTTTCTTAAAAATTTAATATATATATATTTAGAGTGATTCCCACTATATAACCTAGAGTAAGGGTCTCATTTGCAGTCCCATTCACTCCTCTGCCCCTTTCAAGGACTGAGGCTTCAGGTGTGACCCTGTAGTGGCTGAGGATTTCCGGTTCTGTGGCTTATGCTTGACTGTGAGTCCACTTTTTAAGTAGTCCTTTGGAGAAAGAGGGGAAGCCTCTCTCCAGTGAAAGCTGAGAATTGGAGATCCTGTGATCCTGTAGTCTGTACTTAGGGAGTGAGAGCCATGCCTACCAGGCTGGGTGGGTCTGTCCTAGGAACACCCTAGTAACTGAGGTCATATCATCTCTGGGGACTTACTGTGGTTCTTTGTTTTGTGTCTTTCAGCTTTCTGGGAGAGCTTACATCCAGGTAAGCCTTTCTGCCTCTCTTCTCCACTCAGTTCCCAGCAAGCTGAGGAAAAGGAGCCTGTGGTTGAACAGAAACTGGTAAAAACTAGTTTCTGGGCAGCAGTGCTCAAAGATGCTGTAAATGATGCATGCTGACTCAGATGTGTTGTAAGAAGAGTCACCAGCAGCCAAGAGGCTGGAGACCATAAGTAGATAGGCTTGCACGTGAGCAAGGGGACACACACACACACACACACACACACACACACACACACAGCCCTCAGAAAACTAACATACTCCATCCAGATGTCATTTGTGAATGTAGGAGAGGTACAATCCACATAGAATAAGCTTTGTCATTTTAATCATTTTAAAACATATCCAGTGTACATTTGCAGTGTTATACAACAATTGCCATTACCTAGGTTGTTTTTTTTCTTCCACTTTTAACATCTGTAAAAGAAATCTAATGCTTGTTAAGCAATCACTCCGTTTCCCTCCTTACAGATCTGGCAACCATTGGTTGCTTTCTGTCTCTGTAGATTCCCCTCTGCTGGGGCTAGGGATGTGGCTCAGTATAGCATTTGCCTAGCATGCACAAAGCCCTGGGTTCAGTTCCCAGCACTGCATAAGACTGAGAATGGTGTTACATACCTGTGATCTCAGCTACAAAGAAGTAGAAACATGATTATCCTCATCTACATGAGGATTTTTAGGCCAACCTGGGCTCCATGAAACCTGTCTCAAAAAGAAAATTACATCTGTGGCCTTTGTGATTGGCTTCCTTTACTTTATATAATGTTTTCAAGACTCAATCGTGTTGTAGCATCTAATACAGTGCATTACTTTTCATGACTGGGTAATAATTTATTATTGGTGGCATTGACATAAAGGTGTAGCTCACACCTCAAAGAGAATAAAAGTGTTTACTCTGGAACTCAATATGAGTGATGCTGGACTGGGAACACAGATTGGGATCTCCAGATATCATATTCTAACATAGTGACAGTTTTATGAAGATTTTTAGTAGTAAAAGAACAAAGAAAATCATAAATCAAGGTATTTTTAAAAATTCATTGATGGGAACATCAATTGGACAGGTTATAGTGAAATAGAAAAAAAAAATCTCTGCTATACACCTCAGGTGCTATCCTGGTGGCATTCTTAGATTTGAGGCTGGTAGAAGGTAGGGGTCTATTTGTAATCCCTCCAAAGATTTTACCTGATAGTTACAGGATGCCAGAGCAAATACAAGGGTAGGCAATGAAGGGCTATTAAGGGCTAAGATAGACCATGATAAATTTGTCTTTATAACTGTAATGGTTCTACTCTCTGAAATCTCAGGATTTCTAATCAATCATTCAGCCTTACAGAATCTTTAACAAAGATGTGGCCTTTTTTTTCTGGAAACTGTATTTCCCAACAGACACTTGAATTGTTTCTACTCTTTGGCAAAGGTGAAGGTTGACAGATGTCTTTTGAACTATGCACAAAGAACCAATAAGTTGGGAAATATCTGAGATAAGCATTCACCTGACATAGTTCTTTGCCTTGGCTCTTATCTACTTCCATTGCCTGGGCTAAGAGGCAGATCGACTGATTAGGGTCTCTGTGATGTGTAAAGTTGGAATGTTGCAGGCCTGGAGCTGAATCATCCTGGGGTATCTTTTGCTCTTAGTAGCCATTTATTGCCCATCTCTGTGTTTGATTGACATGTCCTCTAGACCTGGTCTGCACTGTAAGCAGGTCAGTACTGGGTAGGCTACAGGAGTCCTGGGGATGCCTCTGTGTTCTCATTCCCTCTCCACTTCCATTCCTAATTTCTCTGGATTTCCCTTTGGCTCGTCTTTCTGACATTTCTCTTCTTCTCATGCACATTGTAATGTGCCCTAAAGCATTTTAGTTTTAGAGGTGTGATGAGCCCTGCATCTCTCTTTCGTAAGAGTTGGGCGTGCCCACCCTTATACCAGTCTCACAGAGATTTTTAAAAATATTATTATGATTCTGAGAGATTAAGGGACTTATATTCAGCCTTGAGAAAAAGTATAAAAGAGAAATTGTGCACTACAGCAGAGGTTGGATTAATCCTCTATTTTAATTTTCACTTCCCAGAAATGATGTCCTGACATATAGTCTAACTTTCCAGACTTTTATAACATCCACTCATATTGTATAATTTGGATCCAGACCCTTAAAATTACTCCAAGATCCTGTTACATGAGCAAAGAGGCCACTCCATATTGCCTCATGTGATGCACAACGGATGTGACAGTTTGCATGGGCATAAATAGGAGGTGCCATGTGTTTTTATGAAGTTGATGAAAGGAACTTTTCCTATTTGATTTCCTGGTGGAATGTTAATCTTCAGCAAAGGAGTGACAGTGATGAGTACCATATTATGTATGATGGCCACTTACAGCCTCTGCCCCTGTTCCCCAAGGGCCAGAGATGCAAGCAGAGACTGTGGCCACTAACACCCACAGCAGCATTGTCACAGACAGTGGTTTCCAGAGGTGGCCACTGGGTCCACCTGCTCTGGGTTGCTGTTCAGGGGTGAGGAGGACCAGGACACTGAACTTCTAGTTTAATTTTCATAAACTACAGTAACCCTTTATTTATTATAATAGTTATTTTTTTAATGCATATGAATGTTTTGCCTGTATGTGTGTCTGTGTACCACTTGTATGTCTGGTAGGTATCCACAGAGGCCAGAAGAATGTGTTAGTTCCTATGGAACTGAAGTTACAGGTGGTTGTGAACCTCCTTGTGGCTGCTGAGAATCAAAGCCGTGTCCCCTGGAAGAACACTAGATGCTCAACTGCTGCTGAGCCATCTCTCCAAACCCTCACATAAAAATTTAAAATGTATTCAAATGTGTCTTGCTGCAATAAATAGCTTTTTTCTTTCTTTCTTTTTTTGATTTAGTTTATCTTAAGGTGTGTGTTCATGAGTGTATTTATTGGTGAAGTCCAGAAGTAGGTGTATGCTGGATCCCCTGTGGGCTGCCTGATGTGGGTGCTGAGAACTGAACCCACATCCTCTGGAAGAGCAGCAGGTGTTCCTAACTACTGAGCCATCTCTCCAGTTCCATGAATAGTTTTTTTTCTAACCAACTTTCCTATAGGGTTTCACCTTTTCTCTTCCCACAGTGTCACATCATTCCAGCTAGGATACAGGGAACTAAAAATACTAGCTGCCTCAGCCATGCCTGAGTGAAGTTTCTGGACCACATTCCAGGGAATACATTTCAAATTCCTGCGTAACCACTTCCTGAAGTCTGTTTGGTTTTGAATCTCACTGAATGAGTCTTCTGGAGAATCTCTGAGGTCCCAGCTTTGTGCTGTGTGATCTCTCGATCTCTCGATCTCTCGATCTCTCTCTCTCTCTCTCTCTCTCTCTCTCTCTCTCTGTGTGTGTGTGTGTGTGTGTGTGTGTGTGTGTGATCTGCAACTGTGTGTACTCATCAGCTTGTATTTTTCCTTTTATCTAGTGAAGTGGCCACTGAGGTGCCATTTCGACTCATGCACCCACAGCCTGAGGACCCAGGTCAGTCATTCTCATTGTCTAGGATGCCTCTTACCCATTCACCACGGGCAGACTTATTGCACATTAATGTGGACTTTCTTGACTATCCCTTTGAGCATGGGTGTAGCCCACAGGGTGACCTGGTCAGCCTTGAAGGGAGAGCTAGCTCACCTTCTGAGTCCTGGGCCTGTCCACCTCCTGTCTGTGTGGAGGGGTAGCATGCTTACTCTCTGTTGGGTGTGAGTGACCTCAATTTTATCAGGGACAATATCACTACAGAAGCTCTCCACAGACCTTGACTTAGCTTTTAGAGATGATGTAAAGGGACAAACGCTCTGAAGAGCCCGAGACATTGCTTTATGTAGAAACAAAAGGCCTCTCATTTGGAAGTGTCAACAGGCATTTGGAATGCGATACATATTTTTGAAAGTAGTGATAGTGACGAGATTACAGAAACTACCAGAAAAGGCCAGCCTGAGTTCCCACCATCTCTGTTCATTTGACGATTCATCCACCGACTCTAGTGTGGTTGTTAAGTGAAGTAATTGTTGCATGCATCTGTGAACACACCGGGATTCTCCACTGTCCCCACAAAGATGCAAATGGGTTAGAGCTAGGAGGCTCTGAAAGGAAAATGGCGGTAGATGTGCTAGTGCATTCCTGTAATCCAGTGGTGCTTTTGAGGCCAGCCTAGACTATAATAGCAAGACTATTTAAAAGTAATGTCTCAAAGTATCTTTGACAAATATTTTAGACTTAAACCCTCAGTCTATTTTGCCAAAAGTTTCCCTTTTGGAGGGGATACAGTCTAGCCATACATTTTTGTTCATTTATGTTTGTCTCATTAAAATGCTATTTAAACATTTATTTGAGACTAATCAGGATGGCAATCCAGGATTTTTTTTCCCCCAGGGATGAAATCAACATCTCACACATGTTAGGCAGACATTCTACTACTGAGCCTCCTCCCCCATTTTTTAAAAATGGTATGAGATTCAGAAGTTCTAATTCCCTTCAAAGACATTGCAAAGACAGTTTCCTGGTGCCCCAGTTACGATGGAGATTTTCCTGGAACTCTTTTTTTCTTTGGAAGTTTCCCTCTCTCCCTCTCTTCCTCTTTTCTCTTTTTGTTTTTGTTTTTGTTTTTCTAGACAGGGTTTCTCTGTGGAGCCCTGGCTGTCCTGGAACTCACTCTGTGGACCAGGCTGGGCTCAAGCTCACAAAGATCCTTCTGCCTCTGCCTCCTGCACCACATCTACCTGGCTGTTTTCTGGAATTTTCAATCGAGGTGACTTACTTTGGAAGAAGTGGAGTTATGCTCCCTCCACTTAGAGTATTTTCAGTCTGGTCACTACAGAACCTACATTAGACAACTTGTCATTTCAAGATGAGACAGTGACATTCTGTGCTTAAGATTTCAAAGAGTTAGGGGCTGGAGAGATGGCTCAAAACCCTGATGTCAGCGTTGCTGTCCTTGTGGTCTACCACTTCAGGCTCAAGGTTCCTTTACTCAATAGAATAAAAATCTAGGGTGTCTCTTTCCAAGGGATGTTTTATTTTATCTTAAAATTTTATTGTAATGAGGACTGAATCGAAGGCCTACAAGGTCCAGGCAAGTGCTCTGTTGCTGAACTATACCTTCTTTTTGTTATTTTGAGATATTTGTCATAGTGGCACAGGCTTGTCATCTCAGCTACCAGGGGGTTAAGCAGGAACATTGTGAGTTCAAAGTTAGCCTAGCAACTTAGTGAGAATCTGTCTCAAAAAAAAAAAAAAAGAAAAAAAAAAGAAAAAAAAATGAAAGAGGGCTGGGAGGCTGGAAGTTCAAGGTCATCCTCAGTTGTATGAGTTGGAGGTTAACCTGAGATACACAAGACCTTGTTTAAAAAATAATTAACTGATCTCTATCCCTCTCTCCCTTCTTCCCTCATCCTCTTCGTTCTGGGCCAACAGGAAAGGAAAGGTGAGCCATTTGAATGCTGCTCTGAGTCTTCCTGTTTTGTGACTCCTTTGCACCCCACAAACTCCTCTCAAAATGTCTGTGTAGAGACCCCGTGTCCTTCTGACTGTAAGAACTTTAAGATGTGTGCGCACATAGGTATGCTGAATGTGACTTTCGTCCTGGAGGTTCTCACACTTTCCCTCTTGGTTTGTTAGAGAGCTTTTTAAGCACAGTCTTAGCTAGGAATGGTGGCTTACTTTCAATCTAGGTACCTGGGAGGCTGAGGCGGGAGAATCACTTCAGGTTCAAGGCCAGCCTGGTCTATAGAGCAAGACTGTGTCACAAAAACAAAACCTCAAGAGCCCTGAAGAAAAAGGCATGGTCCCTATTCCATCCTGGGAATGGCATGGTTCCTGCTCCATCCTGGGAATGGCATGGTCCCTGCTCCATCCTGGGAATGGCATGATCCTGTTCCATCCTGGGAATGGCATGGTCCCTGCTCCATCCTGGGAATGGCATGGTCCCTGCTCCATCCTGGGAATGGCATGGTCCCTGCTCCATCCTGGGAATGGCATGATCCTGTTCCATCCTGGGAATGGCATGGTCC